>JAOYMR010000006.1:13165274-13185241 GCA_025802075.1 Tenebrosternarchus preto
CTTTAGTGAATATATAATATATAAGTGATATAATAAATCATATAATGCTTAATGTGCTTTTATATATCAATGCAAATTACAGTGTCTAGTTTCATTTTTCAGAATCCTGAGCCTCTGTCTCAGGAGGCTTAGTGGCAAATTCATGTTTCTGTACCTGTATGTTTTTGTGGGAGCAGGTCACTAACTACCTGAACTGGGTGGTGCGGAACCTGGCAGACCTGGAGGTGCAGATGGCTGCAGTGAAGAAGGTTGACAGCTTCCTGAGTACTGAGTCCGAGAACTATGAGGGCACCCTGGGTAACTATGAGGGCTCCCTGGGTAACTATGAGGGCTCCCTGGGTAACTATGAGGGCACCCTGGGTAACTATGAGGGCTCCCTGGGTAACTATGAGAGTACCCTGGGTAACTATGAGGGCACCCTGGGTAACTATGAGGGCTCCCTGGGTAACTATGAGGGTACCCTGGGTAACTATGATGGCTCCCTGGGTAACTATGAGGGCTCGATGGGTAACTATGAGGGCACCCTGGGTAACTATGAGGGTTCGCTGGGTAACTATGAGGGCACCCTGGGTAACTTTTCATCTTCTTTTTTTCACCCAGTTAAGTCATTTCCAGTTCCTACCCACTGGCACCAGTAAGGGATGTGTTTAATCTATACCACATATTTGTTTATGCAAATATTACAGTGTGGTCAAACACGACTGGAGGAGAGCCCTTAAGTGCCCCGCTCTATTTGCATGACCCAACAAATGGCCACAATTTACTACTATCACAGTGAATGATAGGAGAGAGACTTTCTTTTCAGTTACAGAGCAGCACCACTCAGCCTGTCTTAGACATCTCACAGATGAATGTGGCATTTTGGCATCCAAACTAGCGATGTTCTGACAACACTGTGAACCCTTATAATGTTAGTTAGCACTAACCCAACCTTATAAAGTTAGTTAACACTAACCCAACCTTATACAGTTAGATAACACTAACCCAACCTTATACAGCTGTGCCGTGTCTTTCTGATTCAGAGAACTGTGGCAGCCTAAACATAGCTGATCTGAGTATGTGTGTGTGTGTGTGTGTGTGTGTGTTTGTGTGTGTGTGCGCATTTGTGTGTCTGTATATATATGTGTGTGTGTGTGTGTGTGTGCGCGCGTGTCTGTATATATATGTGTGTGTGTGTCTGTGTGTGCGCGTGTGTGTCTGTATATATATGTGTGTGTGTGTGTGTGCGCATTTGTGCGATTGTGTGTTCTGGTCCCCAGGCATAACTTGAGTATATGAACAGCTGGTTCACCACAAAGTCCATTTCCCAGATAAACTCGTCCAGCTATGATTTATGTGTATCCACATCAACACTTTAACGTGAGGCCCCTGACTAACAGTCTTTCTCACGGCTGCATTCAGCATCGTATGTAAGGCAGTCGCAGATCCCCTATCAGAATGAAGGAGTCAGTTTACTCTAAGGAGAGTCTTAACACACGTGACTTATACTGATATGTGATTTCTCACTTCTAGTCTGCCAGTGTGACAGGGCAAAGTGACCCCAGTGTGACTTCTGTGTGACCCCTGTGTGACAGGGCAAAGTGACCCCTGTGGGCAAAAAGCCCTGCATTTCCTGTTTTGCTGTTATAGTAGCAGAGTAGGGGAACGTTTGACGCTTCTAGTGCTTCTTGGGGAATTAACCGCTACCAGAGTCACCAAGTCTCGACAGGTAAACTCCTCCCTCTGGGGAGGAATGGAGGAGAGAGATCCAGAGTTTGAGCAGTCACAGCGGATGCTCCTCTGGAGCTGTAGTAACGTCCTGCTGGTGTGGAGGTTCCCCCTTGCTCAACATGCTGCCAACCCTTCACCCCCTCACTCCCTCCTTCCCCCTCACTCCCTCCTTCAGCTTCTCCTCAGTGACGCAGTGGAAAAAAGAGCAAACACTCGAGAAAAGAGACTAAACTCTGGAATTGACGTTAGACAGCCAGGATGATTCCAGCTCGTAAAACACACTTGTTTGTCACAGGGTGTATTTTTCCTCTCTGATGTGGAGATCTATGAACCACTTGTCGTCTGCACTCCAGGCATTTTGGTGAGGCTGGAGCAGCTTTAGGACAATATGTGCCACATGTCAGTTTCTGTGCAGAAGATACTTTGGTTTATTGCAGACCAAGCGTTTCAGTACTAAAGCCAGCCGTCCATTTTCAGATTAAATTGTGCTCTTTTAGAATTCCTTGAGTACTTTTCTTTTTTGTTCTTTCATAGTCCATTTGGAGTTACACTGCAAAACCAGGTCTTAGCTGGAGCACATCTAACATCTAACCGTCAGCTTTGGGTCACTGTGATTATCCCTTGGGTTCCCGAGATGCTCGTGAACCAAAACCTGACCCCTGTCCTTGACTTTGTCCACACAAATGTACAAAAAAGTGAAGGCACTAAAAACTATGGTCCACATACAAAGGTCTCTGACCAACATTACCACCGCAGGTCTTCCTAAGGAACGACCATAGACCCACGAATGTGATTGTTTTGGGATTGTTATACTCATGGCCAGTTTGGTGAATGCATATCATGTTAGCCTTATATGTTTTACACTGGTCTGTGTTGTCTTAATCTAGCATATGTGAGGAAGTGTTGAATATTAATGTTTATGCTGATTTTTCCCACACTGCTGCTGTGTGTCAGATATCTCCCAGGTCCCAGCGGACTGGCCCCAGCATGGAGAAATCAAGATCCAGGATCTGTGCGTGAGATACGACCCCATACTGAAGCCGGTCCTCAAACACGTCAACGCCTTTATCATCCCTGGGCAGAAGGTAGGCCTGATCAGGATGAGGGTGGGTGACCAAACTTGAAAATGACTCAGAAGAACCTGTCCTGTCCTGTGCCATTTTGATGGTCACTTCTGTTCACCCCGAACAGTTTTTATATGCAAGGTTAAAGGTTAAAGGTTATAGCTCAATATGGAACAATCCTATTTTGGCATCACTTACTTGGCGATGACCAACCTGTCACCCACGCTGTACTGTTTAAAATGCAGAACATTAAATACCCACTTTAAATACCCACAATATTAGGTGTTTTAGAGGTTCCTTAGGTTCTCCTCTATCTCACTCATCTGACGGTTTTGGCAAAAGTGTTTATTTTCTCAATTCTTTGCCACCCAGAGTTTCTCATCTTCATAAATTGAGTTTGAGAATCTAGATGTAGAATCTAGGTTCAGTGAGATTAGAACTAGGGTAAAAAATACTTATGTGCAATACAAACATGTTATGTTTTTTTTTTTGCATCATCATAATTCAGATTAAGAAGCATATTTGTGTAGATTCATATTTGCGTACCTTCAGACGAACTGCATGTTTTGAGTCACAATAAAAGAGAAGATACAGTTACTGACCAATTCCATCATGCCTTAGGTATTCAATACACCTTTAACCAATAGTTATGTTTAGGTTTTGATTCATTCTGTATTAAACTGATTGTTATGTTTTGTCATGTTTTGATTCACTTCATCTTAAACTGGTGTCTGTGTATTTTAGAGTTAGACTGAAAGGTCAGAAATTGATTTGCAACAGAAGTCTGAAAACAACAGGATGTGTGATGTTCCGTTGTGGTTCGCTCTTCGTCTGTCTTTCTCCTCCCTTCTCTCCTACACACCCAGGTGGGCATTTGTGGCAGAACAGGCAGTGGGAAGTCCTCCCTGTCTCTGGCGTTCTTCAACATGGTGGATGTTTTCGATGGTAAGCATCTCCCTCGTGTTGCTTTGCTAGCATGTTCACTGCAGTGCCTTTTTCAGCAGGGAAAGGAAGTGTGCTGTCACTTTGAATACGATATAGAAGTGGAAAAGGCTCTGTGCTGGAGTGTTTTATCCACACACACACACACACACACACACACACACCACACACACACACACACACACACACACACACACACACACACACACCCCTTCACCTCCAGGGGGACCGACCCCGACTGCCTTCTGTGGAGATTTGGAAGAAAACGGTTCCAGAAATAGAAAAGATGAGGTTTTTGTTTAAATAGCTGGTCCTTCTTCATGATCCTACTGATAACGGGGACCGACCCCGACTTCAGAAAGGGGTTCGCTTCCTTTGTTTATGCTACCCTGCTTATGGTTCCTGTCACTCTGACAAAAGACAATGATATCATGCTGAGGCTCTGGCTTTTAGAGCAGGGCTGAGACTCCAGGCTGACACTCCAGGCTGAGACCCCAGTCAAGCAATGCTTGAGTCATTTTCAAGCAGCACCTCCAGACTGTGTCATCCTCCCTTCTGAGGCGATTTCTTTGGATTGGGAGAACGGTGTGTTTCTACGAGTGTTCTGGAGGATTATTTGGGTCAAGGTCCAAGTCTGTGAGTTAAGGTTTATGTTGTAGCCAAATCCAAAAGTACATACGCTTTAGTGAATCTCTGTAACATAGGAACAAATCAGCAAACATCTGTAGTATCAGTGTAAATCTCATAGAAGTCTGGTATAGTGTTGGATCTCTCCTCCAAAAAGAAATAACTGGGCTTTGCAGAATTAGATTTTCCATCAGAATTATAGACATGCAAAGTATGACTTGCTCCACAAATTTTCTGCATAAACCATACTAGTAAATGCATAGTTAAATATATATTACATAAACCATACTAGTAAATGCATAATTAAATATATATTACGTTTATGTCAAAGATGCTGAATGAATGTCCAACTCCTCCCACTCTGAATACAGAATTAATAAACTCCTCCCACTCCCACTGCTGTTCCTGATCTTTCATCTCATCAGGCAAAATCATCATTGATGGCATTGATATCTGCAAGCTGCCCTTACATACCCTAAGATCTCGTCTGTCCATCATTCTACAGGATCCAGTACTGTTCAGTGGCTCCATCCGGTATTTACACACACACACATGTATCTCCCTCCCTCTGAAGTATCAATTCTAATCCAAACAGACGAGGCTAAAGATAATAAACAACCACTTCCTCATCCTGTAATGAGGACAAGGCCAGAGCATGTGTAGAAACGAGACTCAGTGTGCCGGAGATGTTTACACAGTTATGTACATCATTTAATAACGTTTACAGCATTATGTACATCATTTAATAACGTTTACAGCATTATGTACATCATTTAATAACGTTTACAGCGTTATGTACATCATTTAATAACGTTTACAGCATTATGTACATCATTTAATAACGTTTACCGCGTTATGTACATGATTTAAGTGCATGTTCCTGTACCAAGCTGAACGTGATCCTCTTTTTTTTGATCCTCTAATTCTATGAATTGTTGCTGTGTGAACGGCTCCCTGGCAACCGATAACTATAATCGGCACTGGGCTACTGCCCTGGGGCATCAAGGCAGGGTTTTTTGCCCCCACAGTTCAGTCAGTGGGAAACATAGTGGTGCAGTTTAGCTTCTCTGGTAGGAAGCTTTTTTCCCCCTAGAGGTTTCAACTGACTAGACGTCAGTGGAGTAAAGCTAGGCTCACTGCCTTTGCCTGTTATGGTCACGCATCTTTCAGACATTGTAGATTAAGCTACACTCTAAACTTAGAGTGTGTTTGTGTTTGTGTGTGTGTGTGTGTGTGTTTGTGTGTGTGCCATCGTTGCGATGTGAGATTCAACCTCGATCCAGAACGCACCTGTACTGATGACAGGCTTTGGGAGGCTTTGGAAATCGCTCAGCTTAAGAATATGGTCAAAGCATTACCAGGAGGGCTGGGTATGCTAACAGTCCTTCACTCAAAGCTGTATGTACATGTTCATGCAGTGAGAAAAACACTTTAAAACAAGATTTCTCTTGAAAATACTCTCTGAATGACATCAGACGAAGCTGGCCTCTCATGTTTTTGTTTTTTTGTTTTTGGTCAAAGTGTAAAATACATTTATTGGCAAAACACGGGTAGCCTATAAATAGACTTATTATTGTGTTCCTTGTTTTATTACTGTGTGCCCTGTTTCCAAAAGCACTGTATGATGATCATGTTAAATGAGAGAACTTTGTTCACATTTAACTTTGTGTTCTGATTCCTTTGGGACGTCCAGCTCTTAATGGAACATGATTCAGGTCCTTTAAAGTGAGTCTGCACTTTAACAACCATCATGCCTCGTTTCCACTTCCTCGCTCCAGATGCCGTTGTGACAGAGGGAGGGGAAAACTTCAGCGTGGGCCAGCGCCAGCTCTTCTGTCTGGCCCGGGCCTTCGTCCGCAAGAGTAGTATCCTCATAATGGATGAGGCCACGGCCTCCATCGACATGGCGACGGTAAAACATAAACTCCCCTCCCCCGACTCTCTGAGACGTTTTACGGTTCCAGGTTGTCTGTATTCCAGGCGTCTTTTACGTTACATATTCTACAAATGCTTTTACGTGTAAACATGTCGTTCAGAACTAACAGCTGGGGACTTGGCTAATTTTTTTCGCTAATCACAGGAGAACATCCTGCAGAAGGTGGTGATGACAGCGTTTGCTGACCGCACAGTTGTTACCATCGCGGTAAGTCTCTTCCTCGAATTAAACCTTGCTTGGGGATGGTGAATACAAACGTCTCCAACCAAAATCTCAAAGAAACTGCCAACATTGCCATCTGGGCTCACTGGTCTTTGAGAGCCTTTGAGAGCTCCTTTCCACTTCTAACCCAAACCCTTCCGATATCCTGCTTGGTTGGTCCACACTGGGACACACTTCCCTTTGGACTGCACTCATTCGTATTCATGTAAGATTATTGGTCAGTCATTACCATGGCTATAATCTCTGAATGCCTGGAGCTGGCAAAAACTCCACCTCTGCCTTTTTTCTGAATGCCTGGACCCAGATGAGACTCCGCCCTCTACCTTTTGCAATCTTCACTTTTCTTTGGTTATATTTTCCTCACTCACTTTCCCTTCTTTTTCTCCCCCTTTCACTCTGTACATATCTCTGTTTCTCTCTCTTTCCTTCGCTCTGGCTCTTTTTGACTCTTGCTATCTCTCTCTGTGTCTCTTTTTCTATTTCTGTCTCTCTCGCTCTGTCTCTCTCTGTGACACAGCACCTGGTCTCCTCCATCCTGGAGGCGGAGCAGGTGCTGGTGTTTTCCTCTGGGATTCTGGTCGAGTGTGACAGCGCAGCTAACCTTTTAGCGCAGGAGGACAGCCTCTTCAGTGTCCTAGTGCGCACACACAAGTAACCGCAGCCCATCCCTTGGCCACGCCCACAGCCCTGCCTGCACATCCTGGTTGGTAATCATGTGACTCTAGCATGTATCATTTTGGCATGTGGCCCTTTGAAGCACCAGCTACCATCTTCTTTAGATTAGTGTCTATAAAGTATTCAGCTATAATGTTGTATTATCCAGAGGCCAGTATTTGTACTTTATAGTTTGTGTTGTCTTGTATTTGACACTGAAAACTCGGCTGTACAAACTACAAACTGTACAAATTGCTACTCCTTGTCTCTTCTGGCCTGCTGTAGTATAAATATTAAGTAGAATAGAGAGCTATTTTACGAAGTAAGAGTTAGGGTTAGGGTTCTTACTGCTTCTATACACACAACACATTTTGTTCACAATATATATGATCATGTGTGTGTGTGTATGTGTGTGTGTGTGTGTGTGTGTGTGTGTGTGTGTGTGTGTTTCCACAGCACCGAGTTCACACCATCCTAACAGCTGATCTTGTAATAGTGATGAAGAGAGGGAACATTTTAGAGTACGGTACACCACAGAGCCTGATGGAGCAACAACAGGGCATGTTTGCCTCCTTCGTCAAGGCAGACATGTAATGATGAGTCTCCGCCTTGCCCTGCCCCGCCCTGCTCCGCCCAGCCCCACCTCGCCCTGCCCCTCCCCACCCCACCCTGTCCCCTAACCCCCAACCCCCAACCCCAGCATCTAACTGATCCATCTGTGCACACCACCTCTACACAATCCTTCTACTCACCCAAACAAAGACAGATGAGTTAGCCCCAGCATCGGAAAGGACCGATTTGCCAACAAGTGCACTGCCTGATTACCTTCGTCCTATAAAAATTTTTTTCCATCTGTACCGTTGTTCTCCATCGTTTATAACGACTGTCCCATTAAGCCTAGTGAGATTGACAAAGAAGTTGTTCTTAGTGATAAAGTCTGTCAGGTTGTGTGCCATAACAAACCATGGAAAACAACTATGTTAATAATGTGTGGGCAGAAAACAGAGAACTTATTCTTTAATCATTTACATTTTTATGTTTTAATTACAGTATATAATTTGTTGAGTTTTTTTGCTTTGTTTTTGTTTATGTTTATTCTTTGTTACATTAAGTTTTTAATGTGTTTTTTGTTTCATACTTGGGAGAAATTCACAGGTCTATATGACTGGCACACGTGTGAGCCGGCACGCGCTCTGTCTGTCTGATGTGCATTGCTGTCTTGACCTCAAGATGATGAAAACTGCTTCTACCACAGAAGAACAAATAACTATGCAAGCATTAATTTCGTTGAATACAAAGTCGTAAACCGTATTTCCGCGATTGCGTTATGGCCTGTATTAAACATTATAGCTTGTGCAAACACGTCACACCAATGAATATTTTATTTACGCTATAGTCTGTAAGTGAGCGTTTTTATTCTTTGTTTATACAGTATTGCCTGATTTCCTTAAACACAAATTTCTATTTATCTCATTTATCTCAGATTTCAGATTTACATTTCTGTTCGTGCGCCTTATATTTCCAGTTAGGTTCGTGTTTGCCTTTAAATCTCATCGCGTTATAAATGTAGTGATGTAGTGCTAAAAGCTACAAACGCAGCTGACTGGAGCCGCGTAGCACGAGCTCAAGTTTAAACTTAATGCTATGCCTGTAAACTTTCCACTTCGAGATTTAACATTGCTGAGAAAACTGATCTCTGATCTGTTCACAGCCAAGTGATCTATTTAACATGCGGCTGCCGTGGTTTCGCCGCACTCTCCTAATGAGGTGTGCTCGATGTCTTAAACACTTCTCTCTGGAAAGGGTTACACTCTGTAGGACTTACACGCCATGAACAGCGTTTGGTTTTAGAACGGCGACGCACGCGCTTCAGTGCAGATGTGTCACTACTGACCAAACGGCAGCCACGTGCAACACGTGCACAACGCCACCATGCAGAGAACAAAGCTATGCATCTTCATAAGTCGTTTTTAACAGGCTATGATGTACGGCGAGCACAATGATAACCTTTATGCAATTTATCTGTTGGACGACGGGCTGTTTTAAATGTACATATGTAATTACTGTTAGTAACGTAAACATTTAATATGACATTATACCGTGTGCCTACTTTTTTACACTTGAACGAAATAAATGTGCTTTGAGTGATCGCATTGTCTGCAGTGGGCTCATTGTACGTTGGTGTCATGTTGTTCATCCACATATTTGAAGGCGTATTAACACAGTAAACTCTAGAAAGTTCGCAAGTGGTGGAAGCGTCACATTGTACTAAAACATCGAATTTGAAATATGAAGAGCTTGTAGCCGCACCTTCTCAAACCAACCTCACTGCTACCGCCACTTATAATGTCTCGAATAGAATTTCATGCGTAAAATAATGTCTTTCAGTTATACATCCACAAGTTTTCTGTGGGTTTTAAAAAGTGAAGCCAGGGCGAGAGGAGCAACGGCACAGAACCGATTACTACATGACGCCCCCTGCTGGTCACCTTTCAGTCTTAGAATAATATGAAGACGGATTTTATTCTTTATGAATATGGATTAAATTCTCATATACTGAATTTTTCTTCTTTAAAGCTTAATATATTTTACAATGTTTTGCCAGTCTAGTGTGTATTACATGTTTTTAATAGTTTCTTAAGTTTTAGTTCACTTTGAAGTTGCTTTATATTTGAGTTTACGTTTCATACAGATGATGCGAACAAAAATGTTTTGCTAATTTAATCTCGCAAAGCTCCTCAGCTTTCGGTGACAGTGACCGCCCATGCGATGCATGACTATTGCCCTTGGATCGCATAAGCGTTACCGGACTCTGTGCCGATGAAGGAACTTTTTGTCCTGCGTAATGTGCTAGTTGTTTACCGAGTAGTATTTTTCAGCGTGCTTAACATATGCAAATTTTAGTACATGCGCCAGTTTGAATACGTCTGATCATCAGAAGATTTTAAAGTTATGAAGAGTGTGCCGTGGTTTTGACCAGACGTTTTGTGTCATAGATTGGTTGGATGGATTTCAGTTCTTGAGTTTTGTACTAGTTGACATGCTATAAAGATGCTGGCAAGAAAAAGCATTATTCCTGAGGAGTTCACTCTGCCAAACGTCGTCTCGCGGATTCCACGAAAGCCCGTGTTTAGGGATCGCGTGAATAAAGCTCGCTTCATCGCCAAAAGTGGAGCGTGCAACTTGGCTCACAAGAATATCAGAGAACAGGGAAGATTCCTTCAGGACGTGTTCACTACTCTTGTGGACCTGAAATGGCGTTTTACACTAGTTATATTCACGATGACTTTTCTCTGCAGCTGGCTTCTGTTTGCCATGGGTTGGTGGCTGGTAGCGTTTGCGCACGGAGATTTGGACCCCAGCCGTCAACCAGGCATTGAACAGTGCGTCACCAATGTTAAGTGAGTATAGTGCTGAGCAAGTAGTAAATAGTTTAAAACTGTTCATATCAAATTGCTGTGTATTATTATACCCGAGGAAAAAAACTAGACTTCTCAGTGACAGAGCTTGGTGCGTCCGTTATATTTCATTACTTTATATTCCATTACTTTGTCATCGGTGTAGTCGCAGCTGCAGAACTTAATATGCAGTGATCCACACTGCCCGTTTCCCCTGGATGCGTTCTCATAGGTCTAAACATGCCCCTCCGCCACCCCTCAGGTCCTTCACCTCAGCATTCCTGTTCTCCATCGAGGTGCAGGTGACGATCGGTTTCGGGGGGCGCATGATCACGGAGCAGTGCCCTGCTGCCATCACTGTGCTCATCCTGCAGAACATAGCTGGGCTCATCATCAATGCCGTCATGTTGGGCTGCATCTTCATGAAGACGGCGCAGTCGCACCGGCGGGCCGAGACGCTCATCTTCAGCCGGCAGGCATGCATCGCTGTGCGCAACCACCGCCTCTGCTTCATGCTCCGCGTGGGCGACCTGCGCAAGAGCATGATCATCGGGGCGGCGGTGCGCCTGCAGGTGGTGCGGCGGAGCGTGACGCCCGAGGGCGAGGTCATCCCCATCCACCAGATCGACGTGCAGACGGAGAGCGCGGCGGTGGCGGGCAACAGCATCTTCCTGCTGGCACCACTCATCATCTGCCACTCCATCGACAGGGGCAGCCCGCTGTACGAGCTCTCGGCCATGGAGCTGCAGTGCAGCGACCTGGAGGTGATCGTGATCCTGGAGGGTGTGGTGGAGACCACAGGTATCACCACGCAGGCGCGCACCTCCTACGTGAGTGAGGAGATCCAGTGGGGCCACCGCTTCGTGCCAATCGTCACCGAGGAGGACGGCGTCTATTCCGTCGACTACTCCAAGTTCGGCAACACGGTCAAGGTGGCGACGCCGCGGTGCAGCGCGCGAGAGCTGGACGAGAAGCCGTCCATCCTGATCCAGACGCTGCAGAAGAGCGAGCTGTCACACCAGAACTCATTACGCAAGCGCAACTCAGTGCGCCGTGCAAACTCACTGCGCAAGGGAGGGTCCATGCGGCGTAACAACTCGGCGCTGGCCGTACCCAAGGTGCAGTTCCTGCCGCACGAGGGAGGCCCCAACCTGGCAGTCACATGACACCTGCTCATCCTGGAGTGCTTGTGGACACCCCTCTACCCTCACTCCTCTCCTCTCTCCTCTCATCCCCTCTCCCCTCACTCCTCTCCTCTCTCCTCTCATCCCCTCTCCCCTCACTCCTCTCCTCTCTCCTCTCTCCTCTCATCCCCTCCCCCCCTCCCCTTACCTGACCCTAACGGTCTTGCACATGTCTGTTATGACAGAACATTCTGCTCAGTTTCTCACTTCACATCCATTTGTGACCATTTTGTGAAAAAAGGTTATATAACAAGATAGAGTGCAGCATTAGTGTTGATATAGGAGCACTAGTGTTGAATGTGATCCAGAGCTCTTTCTGAATGTATATTACTATCCTGGGGTATTATTGTCTCAGATACATTCCTAATAGCTTTGTTTCACATGTTTAATTTGAGAAATTCAATCAGTGTGTTAATAAAGTTTCAATCAGTGTGTTAATAAAGTTTCAATCAGTGTGTTAATAAAGTTTCAAACAGTGTGTTAATAAAGTTTCAATCAGTGTTAATAAAGTTTCAATCAATGTGTTAATAAAGTTTCCTTTGTTCACTGTTTTTTATGTTTCTGTTTTATTAATACAAGTAGGGAAACATTGTGGATCTCTAAGCTCTCAGATAAGACCAAATATATTTTAAAAACAATATATTGAATATCAGTGTTAATTTAATCTATTAATAATTTGAAATGTCACTTCAAATCGACCTTTAAAGAAACACAAATCAAACCTGCTTATTCATTTAGTGTGGGAATGTGAAGGGTGAAATGGAAGAAGACCCCTTTCATCTCCCTATCAGAAGAATGGTGGGAAGAATACTGGTAGTGAGGTAAAAAAAAAACATGACCAATCATGTTCCCTCTAAATTATTTGATTATAAGTATAAATTTATATATATATATATATATATATATATATATATATAGCAAAACATCTAGCAAACTGAAGATTTACAAAAGAAAAAAGGGTTGTGGAGGCAGTGGAAAGTACAGTCACTTTTAAGTTCAAATTACATTCTGACTTATTAGGACACTAATAAGTTGTTAACTATTTCTTTTTTTAAATAGTGTGCTACATGGCCTTCTGTGTGTATGGTTTGTACAGATTTGTAAATGAGTAAACGCTGCCACCTGGTGGTTAGTGTCTGGTAATAAATGGTGTTACATGCTTGAGTTTAATTGTACAATCCAGTCGAATAATATGAAGCCGGATTCATTCATGTTTCAAATTTTCGTCATCCCTGTTTTACACAGACAGTTTCACGGAACATGTTTGTTGTATTTATAAAAAAATAAAAAAATAAAAAAAACCCTCAATGGCCCTTCGATGACGTCAGCCTACTGAAATGATGTAATTTGCTAATATAATGCCTCGGGAAGTAAGTTATGTGCGCTGAGTTCCATGAACTGTAAAATCGCCGTAATTATTTTAGTACTCTGTATTCAAATGATGTCCTTGTAGTTTTTAAGCCTTGCGCAGTGGCAGTATCATAGCATATGACCTTTATCTGATTGAAAACTTGATCAAATACTCCTCCATGACGACTTGAAATATAGTCGGAGCTGGCAATTTTTGATTTTTGCTCTCGAGAGGCTTCTATTTCTGTAAATAAAAATAGTCTTTTAAAATAGCATTACCTGCCAAATATAATTCACCTCTGATCTGTGATGTACTTGAGTTCAACAGACTAGTTCAATAGACTAGTTTTAATTGCTCTTTAGGATATTTATTGTGTGAAAAAAACACCATCCTAGCATCTATTCCACTGACTACACAAAAGTGCAGCATATGAGCTCATGAGAAGACATCCATCCTCATCCTCTTCATCATCTTCTTCCTCAGGCAGCAGGAGGCCGAGGTGACACACCAGAACCTGTGCAAATGCACCTTGGTGTAACCCTGTCCCTAACCCTAGCTCCATGCAGTGCAGCACTCATAGCAGGATTCCTGTCCTCTGAGGAGACAAATAAATATTATATACAGTTATACTGGAGCACTAATGTTGAATATGATCCAAAGAGCTGTTTCTGATCTTATATTACTGTCCTTGGATATTGTTGTCCCATACTTGTGTGTATTCCAATAGCTTTCTTGTGCATGTCTAAGTTAAGAAATTCAGTTGTACCTTTACAGTAACTGGAGCCCTTAAGGGCCTTGGTGGATTTGGGAAGAAAAGGCATCGATCGAATGGAATTTGGTGGATGAATAGATTGTTATTCCTTTAACATCTGTTTTAGATTTTATTTGTCAAACTTAGTCATCTGGACTACAGAGTGTATGAACTTAATAAAGTTTCCTTTGTTAACTGTAAATTGTTTATGGTCCTAATGATTTGTGTGTTAATATCAAATACATTCAACATAAACAACTTTGCACATTAATAAAACAATTCATAAAACAATTCTGCAAAACTGATTTTCCTGAAAATTTCCTCCCAACCAGTAGAGGCAGTATTGCATCAAATTGCTGCTCGTAAACAACAAAAACAATGGAAAGGAGAAAGGTTTGTAATCAAGCAGAAACGTATCCTAACGACTACATATTGGTCGACAGAGACAATACTACGGAGTAATTTATAATATAGCAAGTAATAAGAACATATAAATATGGTGGTGTTTGAGAAACACGTGGGAACCGAAGCAAACTCTGACGTGAAGTTCATAAACGCTGTTTATGCTTTGGCTTAATTGGACTATCCAGTAAAATATTATGCAGTGGAGTCCATTCATCTTTCAAAATGTAGTTATTGCTGTTTACTTAGACAGCTTTACTGAATGTGTTTGTTTTATTTATTAAATAACCGCTCAATTGTGAATCACTGATGACGTTCCCGTTTCCCATCATGCCACGCGAACACGTTTTTACAATTTTAAGGAAACCTTCTCATAAAAGTATACTTTATTTAATAATTAATTTATTGAAGCATGCTTACTATAAAACATAGTTCGCTGATGTTATGTGTTACGGAAGTTATAATTCTGCAGACTATGACACCGTTTTAGTGATTTAGGTGCTGTCCATTCAGGTACCCTCCGCAGACTGACCTTCCTCAGCTTTGCGCAGTGGCAGTATCGTAGCCTATGAGGTTTATCCGAGGCGCGATTATTGCTAGTTGAAAACTTTACCCAATACCCCGCCGTGACGACTTGAAATATAGTCGGCGCTGGCAATTTTTGACGGTCTCTCCGGAGACTGATTTTAAGGTTAAAATTAGAAAAAGAATAACTGCTTTGAGTGGCTGATAATATCCGAGCGATGCATTAATTTCTGTTTGTGAAATCTACATAGATTATTTTAACTAGTTAATTTTTGGATGAAAAGGAAGTGTCTATAAAACGTTGAAGAAACATACAGGTGGTTTTAAACAAAAACTCTTAAACATATCCATGATGGGTGTAATATAAATTATATGTAGACAGTATATAAAGACAACGTTTCAGAATAACGGTTATTGTACGTAAAAATATAATTGTGTCGAAATGGCAAATGTTGAATTGTACAGAGTTGAAGCGCGTGCGCTAGGCGAGGTGCAGGGAGTACGAGCTTTACGGTAATCGTTATGAATGACGCAGCGCTCGCGCTTCCTTGGCTTCCGTGACATGGCTTCTCTGAGATACCGCTTTTAAATTGTATTATTTGAGGTTGTGCTACACTTCTGGGCGGTGTACTCATAGACTTGGTTGTTTGCCAGTTTTGACCTGAACTGATTATATAAGTGTTTGCTTTTTCTAGTCTTTGGAAGGAATGGCTGCATTGAAGAGACACGGTGGAGCTGCTGTCGCGGTTGAAAGCAGCAACAATCACCCAAAAAAGCGAATTAAAACAGATACCGGTAACAAGAGACACATATCTGCGGTTATTCTCGCTCGTGGCGGCAGTAAAGGAATTCCTCTGAAGAACATCAAAATGCTTGCGGGCGTCCCACTGATCGGATGGGTTATACGGGCAGCTGTAGACGCTGATGTGTTTGACAGGTATTTGATTAAATTAAGTAATTTGCTAAATGCGTTATGTCGGACAGTATGAATGTAGGACGGCCACCACTCAGCCAAGCGTCCGTGTCCTGACGTGATATTTACTGGTACGTTCCTGTAGCGTTTGGGTATCCACTGACCACGATGAGATTGAGAGGGTGGCAAAGCAGTGGGGGGCTGAAGTACACAGAAGGACTGCAGACGTGTCTAAAGATACAACAAGCTCCTTGGAAACTATTCAAGAGTTTTGCCGATTCAATCCAGGCAAGTTTGTGTTTTACCTAGTTGTGGTCCTCTGCTGATCAGATTAAAGCCTTTGGGTTGATGTTTAAAAGTGAATGGACTGCATATCAGTGTGAAACGAATTTTGTATGTATCGGCTGCATACTTAATAATCCACCATTCATTTTGCTGTGTAAATGAATACTTATTACATTTATATTTAGGGCATTCAGCAGACGCTCTTATCCTGAGCAACTTACAAAAAGAGCTTTTGTAATTTCTATCAACAATACAGTACTCGGCAGTAGAGCCTGCATAAACGAACATTTATTCATACAAGCATTTGTATCCATTTCGGATTGCTTTTCATTTGTGGAAATGAAAATGCGTTTTCTCTGTGTCCCATATTAAATGTGTGTTAAATGTTAAATCAGATACTGATATTTTTGTGGGCTTGTTTTTTTGTAATTGAATCACTTGTAAATGAATCACTTTTACACTTCGCACCCCTCTCTTAGAGGTGGACATAATCTGCAACATCCAGGCCACCTCCCCATGCCTCCACCCGCATCACCTGAGACAGGCCGTGGAGATGATGACCAAAGAAGGCTATGACTCTGTGTTCTCAGTTGTCCGCCGACACCACTTCCGTTGGCAAGAAATCACCAAAGGAGGTTTGTGGAAGATACACAGCCAGCACAGGCCAGTGTAGTAGATATAACGTAGCATGATGATATTCCTTCAGATTTATTCTGTGACTTAGCTAGATGTAGAATTCAGTCACATTAGGATACATCTAAATAGTTTACTTTATTTGGCAAGGTCTCTAGTTTCTGTTACTGAACCGGTTCTGAAATGCAGTGTTAATTTATGACTTTTTATGAGTTTTTTATGGAAAATGAACATTCTGTGTTCTTAAACACCAGTTCCTATATCTTCCTATATCCTGTATCTTCTTTTTGCCCCAGAGGTCACCTGCACTAAGGCATTGAACCTGAACCCAGCCAAGAGGCCCCGGCGTCAGGATTGGGACGGGGAACTCTGTGAAAATGGATCTTTTTACTTTGCCACCAAGGAACTGATAGGTGATGGTGTCTTGCAGGTAAGCAATGGTCCACAGTCTTCACAAAGCAGGTAGCGTGTGAATGTACACACCTCAGGATCATAACACAAGTACACAAGGACACTGCCCAGATCCAAACTATAACAACACAAGTACACAAGGACACTGCCCAGATCCAAACTAAGCAACAAAGCCAAGAATTTGGCTTTCAAGAATTATGAATATAACGGTTGTTAAAGTATGCACTTGTAATTATGTATGTCTGTATATAGAATAGAATAGAATCGGACTTTATTTGCCAAGTATGCTCACACATACAAGGAATTTGTTTTAGGTTACAGTAGCTCACAGTGCATGATAACTGATATTACAGAGGTAACTAACACACTCAACCTCCACACACACTCCACACATACACACAGTATATCAACATAACCAGTAAGAACAAGGATATTTTTTCAACCTTGACCACCTGAACCTTTTTCTTACTATAGAACATTGGTTGAAACTAGTGGTTAATGACTTATTCTGTAATCTTTCATTAGGTGTATTAAGATATTGAAAAGGATCTGATCTCCTGTGATGTTTTCCTTTGGTAGGGAGGGAAGATGGCCTATTTTGAGATGCCTCCAGAATACAGTGTTGATATTGACATTGACATAGACTGGCCTGTTGCAGAACAAAGGGTGCTCAGGTAAACAGCACAGAACCTCCACAGCTCAGTCCTTCACTCCTTCTGCTCTTTTTGCTCTCTTGGCGTTTGCACAGTTATGGCCACAACCCTGAAAATCAACATCTAGGGTGTGTTTGTGTGTTTATGCAGGTTTGGTTACTTTGGTAAGGACAGGCCAGAGAAGGTGCATCTGTTCCTGTGTAATGTGTCGGGCTGTCTGACAGATGGACAGGTCCGCCTGTCTTCAGATGGAGAGGAGATGGTGTCCATTAACAGCAGAGATCTGGCTGGTATCAGCATGCTGAAGACAGAAAAAACAGAGGAAAAAACAGAGGTATTGATATAATGTCAGTGTTGGCCAGAGGAGGGTGGGCTCCTCTTTTGAGTCTTGGTTCCTCTCAAGGTTTCTTCCTCGTGCTCTCAGGGAGTTTTTTTTCTCTCACTGGAGGCTTGGATTCTGAAATTTGTAAAGCAGCTTTGATACAATGGTTGTTGTAAAAAGTGTTATATAAATAAATTTTGACTTGACATTTTTGGTGATCTAAATGAACCTAAATAAATCTACACCAATCTAAATGAATCTAAATTAATCTGAATCAATCTAAATCAACCTAAACTAATCCAAATTTAAATTAAAGTTAAACAGTCCCCACCCCTCTCTTTGTTTGGTGCAGCCTGTGGTGCCTCTACCACCACCGTCATACCTTTAGTCTTTGTTGTCCACTACCCAGCATGCATTACGTTCTTTCGTTTTTAAAACTAAAAATAAAACTTTCTATCTGAACAATGAATGTTTGCGCAAAGCACTGGTCAAGAATTGCTGATAATTGTTGATTATTTTGTATGGAGATCTTTCATTTCATACTGCAAACGCAGTAGTTCTGATGTTTTGTTAAGACATCGCAATGAACCGTCACTGTGCTGAGGGATGCGGGCACTCAGATGTTTGGACCCGAGGCGTGAGAGGTTCAGCTTTGCGCAGTGGCAGTATCGTAGCCTATGAGGTTTATCCGAGGCGCGATTATTGCTAGTTGAAAACTTTACCCAATACCCCGCCGTGACGACTTGAAATATAGTCGGCGCTGGCAATTTTTGACGGTCTATATATAGACCTATTGTGGATGTAAAATGAAAAACTTTATTGCAGTGTTTGTGAAGAATTTCTTGGTGTCGTTCACAAGAACTAAGAGAGCTGTTTGTTTAGAGACACCAATGAAATGGTTAGGTACACAGCGGAGAGCAATGTTTGGCATTTAATATTTTATATTTAAGTGTTAGCATTTTAGTAGGCAGTCCTACAGTCTGTACAGCGCTACTTCACTCTGGGACTACAGGCACAAGTCGCGATCCCCCATTAACTGTTGTTAGATAGGCTGTCACTAGTCAGCCAGCCGGTACTCCTCGACCAGCTCGGCCGTGCTGTTAACTACCTGGCCCCGATAGCGCCTTTTTTCAAGTGACATGGTGCGTAAACACTAAAATTACACTGCAATGCAGTGAATGACGAGCTTTCATACCTTCTCGTACTGAAAATCCATGTCTTGTTGTCGGATTTTGGCACAACTCCATCAGCGCTTTTTTGTCTCACCGTGTAACTGACATATTTTTCGCCCAATAAGAGCAATCTGACACGCCCACCTTTTGTCACGTCTACGTCTCCAGTCTGCAGAGACCTATACTTGGATCAGTAGTGTATAAAATAAGAAATAAGCCCATAGAAAATATCCATAACGTGTCCTGAATAAACGACCACTTGTGGGTCACTGCAACATCCTCGCGTTAAATTACATTTGTTCCGCGATGCCGGATTCGCTGTTATTATATAATGGATTTTCTTCCATCACTTTTTTTTTTTTTTTTTTTTTTTGCTTTGACAAATTATTTTACACATTTGGGCTGATAACTGTAATCCACTTTCCTAGAGTCAGAGTATCCAACGCCTACAGATACCTTTCTTGTAGCAAAAAAAATTTGAAAAAAGAAAAAGTTTTTTAACATTGCTATTATTTGTTGCATGTTTGGCTCCTCCCTTTAATCCCCTCAGGTCATCCTTCTGTCCTCCAGTGAGAACCCATTACCACAGACCCTCGCAGACAAGCTGGCCCAGAAAACAGGGTGTGATGTGAAGTCTCTGCAAGAGCCAAAGCAGGTGGAGATTGAGAGGCTGATGAAGGAGAGGAACCTAGCATGGAAAGAGGTGGCCTATATAGGTAAATGGAAAGAGGTGGTCTATATAGGTAAATGGAAAGAGGTGGTCTATATAGGTAAATGGAAAGAGGTGGCCTATATAGGTAAATGGAAAGAGG
>JAOYMR010000006.1:13198987-13214579 GCA_025802075.1 Tenebrosternarchus preto
TCTGTAGCTCTGTAAAGACAGGATTAACATCAGTCTGTAGCTCTGTAAAGAGTTCTCATGTGCAGTCATCTTTGCTCTGGAATATCAGTATGCCCTTGACAGGTAAGAGCATTATTGTTTTTAATTTAAAAATCCAAATATTCCAGGGCAATGTATAATGACTGATGGGTAATCTCAATTAGTGTCAAACTGTGTGATGCTGCCAAGGAATTTTGAAAGGTTCTCCATTAATCAATTCAAAGAAATTTGAAAGGTTCTCCATTAATCAGCACACTATCTGAAAAACAAACTTTGTCACTCTCAACCACAGAAGCACATAACAGTAATGATAGTAGTTTATCTACTGCACTGCCTCTGGCTTACACACTATTTTAGGAAGATGTTCAAGACTAGTTTCTAGTAACTGTGGAAAATTTGATCATGGGAAAAACTAACCCTAACCCTAGCCAAAAAGCAAAGTTTCAAAGATTTTATTGTAGGCTGGACAATATTTAGATATTTTATTGAACCATTTGCTTAAAAAAATGTGATTTATTATATTTGTTTATGAAGAACTATAGTAGAAAAATAGTAGAATATTCTGAGATTTGGAAGATTCATCAAATGTTTAAGTAAGTTTAAGTATGAATTCTGGGCTGCAAGGACCGTATCTCCACTTCTGCAGAAAGGCCACATCTGTGTCATCATTAACAGCTTCAGATAAATTGAACCATGTTCCTCTTCCTCCATCATGTAAGATGCTGTCGTGTAGCTGTGCTGTGGGCTCCAGTCTGACATTCAAGTGATGTTTAAGTGACATTAGCACAGAATTTTTTGTTGGGTAAAATTTTTTATGCCTCCATCAAATGAATAATGCAGACAACATTGCATATAAGCTGAAAATGCAAAATGAAGTGTATGACCTCTAAATAATGAAGTGGCCCAGGAATAACCAGGGCTTAGTGAGATTACCACAGTGTGTAAGATCTTGTCTTCTACAGGTTCAATTGATGCCTCCTGAGATGTAGGCCAGAGCTTTTAAAGGATGAAAAGTTCCTTCCTCTGGGTGTCATCACATTGAAATCTTCTGTTCTAATGATCTTGAAGGGAGAACTGTGGTTCAGGAGAGTGTCAAGATTCTGGTACAGAACCCATCCAAGGTGGGAGCCTATGCAATATTTACATGTTTATGAGGAACAGAGTGCTTAAAGCAGACAGAACAGAACATTTGTAAGTAAGCGGAACAGGAGAGGGTGTGGGTACTAGTATGGAGAGTGATTAATGCCGCTGGGAACAAAATTAATTTGGTTGGTGCAACAGCACTTATAAAATCTAAGGATTTCATAATTATATTGCTTATGTGACTCACCCATGAATTTATTGGTTGTACTGATTGATTGAAGCGGTTATGTCTCAGTTTTCATTTTCTAAATCAGTAAAGCATAAAAATGTTAGGGACTTCTTTGATGTTTCCATGTTTACAGAGTAGAATAATTTCCACCTGAATGATGGAAGACAACGTCTGCCTGCTCTATGAATGGAGTGGTTCTGTAATGCATGGTGACATCTAAAGAGGCATAGACTCACTGAACTGCTTTATTAAGAACATATGTTATTTTTTCCTGTATACTCAATCACCCAAAACATCTTTTGATTTTGTATAAGACAAGAAACTCTTCAAAAGACATCAGCAATAGTTTTGTCCTCTGATAGCATATTTTTCCTTTCAGAACTCTTGGTTCACCTGCATCCAGTCCTCACCAGACTTCTGTCTTTGTACATGTCCCTCTCTCTATAGATATAATATATATACTGTATTTCTGGGCAGAAAAGGTACTGTAACCAAGGCTGAACAAGGGGTCCATCCTCTTCTGGCCAACCATCATGCACCACAATAACAACAATACAAACAGTGATGTCCTTTATTTGATGCACCAAAACAAAATATCAAGAGAGATTAGGGTCAGTAGATATAAGGGTCACCCTACTGGGACAGTGTGGCTGGTCGGACAAAAAGAACCCAGCCACTTTCAACATCTTCAATATTTAAACACAACCATGTTCTATAACAAGCCTTGTGCCACATGTGAAACCAGGCACTATAACTGTATGTCAGTAGTCTTGTTTACACTCTCTAAGTTAAAGCCCTTTGAGCTGAGATGTTCTTCAGTATTTGCTCTTACAACAAAGGTATGTACACTGGTAGATGATGTTCTGCCATAACATGAATGATTGGAGACAATTTCAAACTCTGATTGCCTTAAACAGTCTAGATAAATATACCCAGTCTAGATAAATATACCCAGAGAGCTTCAGGAAGATTTGATAATGTTTCACATGAAATATTAACAACATATTTCACTTTGAATGGGTTAATATTCATCTGTAATTATCATTTACCTTTGAGATCACTAGTGATTTCAGCGTCTTAAGAGGAAGTTAAAAATAACAAAGACAACAAGCTGAGGGTCTCCATGCTTCTGTAAATCTTTAACACTTCAGGAGGAAATGCATGGAATTCATCTCTGAGCTCCCCTTCTCAAACACCACTGTGGCAGACAAAGATGTCCTTAGTTGACATACACATACATATCTGCACAGTGGATATGAACATGTTGGCCCTGAAAATCATTTCAGTGATGGATACCAAGCACAGCCTTGATCCCGCGATAGGCACAGCAGGGGTGAGAGAATTTAAGTCCATGTTTGGTTCTTATCTCTGGACTTGTATATAAATAACAGAGAACAGCACATCCTACCCATATCTGTTTAGTACCATAACTAAAACAAACCTGATCGCAGCAGCTGGGCAGCATGAGGTGGAGTTAACACTTCATAGTCTGCTGGATCACACAGTTCTGTTTTTGTCAGTCCCCTTTTAAAGTCTGTGTATTGAAGAAATTTATAAGCTCACTTTAATATAATGAATGTCCATACAGGTTACAAGAGATTGTGCTATTAGATTCCCAGCCATTGATTCTCACTTTAACGTTTGGCATACATTGGCTCAACAGTCTGTGAGTGAAATGAATTATGTAAATAATTCCAGCATCTTGAGTGTGTGTCACCACGCGCCAGCCGTCTCCAAGGGTCTGCGTTCTGTTTCCTCACTGCATCTGGCGGAAAGAACATCCGCTCTCACTTCCCCTCTGCTCATCTTCTAAGACTAAGGCTCATCTTCTCTCATGACTAAGAATTTGAAGAGGCAAAGAGAAAAAAAGCAAAAACTCTGCGTACCAGGCAAAGTTATGCTTCACACTAAAGAATCGTCCGTATGCCTACCGGCTTCACACTAAACAACAATGATGTCATAGTTTTTGGTGATCTACCACCTTGCAAGGCCCCACTGACAGAGCAAATGTTGACTTTTCCTCTGTACAGTACGTCTCTGCCATTAGTTTTCTTCATCATTACATTCTCTGACAGCTCTGGCTCTCCCTCCTTCCTTCAACAAGTTGTTAGACTGAATCAGGCTGGGTGTTCAAAGTCATGTCTCCCCACTTCTCCGGTGTTTTTATAAAAAAAAAATTAGGTCATTATTTGCACAGCATGTTCTCACTGAAACTAAGTTCAAAATTTCTAGTATTTGAGTCATTCAGAATTGCTCATTGCAATTGAAAGTTTAATAATGAATCATATTAGTTCAATAATGAATCGTATTAGCTTTTTGAAAACTGCAGTTTCGAAAACTTTTTAGTCGTACTTTTTGTGATGAATTGCATTTCTGCGCTTATTAAGTTAGAGATATCAAGAATGATTTCATTAAAGGTGTATTAGTTCATATTCCTTTTTTTTCTTACAAATTCAAATAAACTATGACATATGTAGAGTAATAAATATGTAATATGTATGTAATAAAAATTGTTTTAGCAATGGCATGAGCACGTGTAGGTTGTCCCATATAAAAACTTTGAACAACAATATTTTTCCAATGCAGATATTGTTTTGTGTGTACACTTATGTCCTGTCAGTCACCTTATGACAAACAGCCCATTACTCTGCCCCATTACTCCACCCCATTACTCCACCACATTACTCCGCCCCATTACTCCACCACATTAATCTGCCCCATTACTCCACCACATTACTCCGCCCCATTTTTTGTCTGCTTGGTTAACAATACATGGCATCTGGTAAGTTCCCTGCATAGTCAGGTCATTCTACTCTGGACAGAAATAAAAAAATAATTCTGGGCTCATTTCCCTTTGGTAGAGAGAGAGAGAACATAAGTAAGTATGCAACCATCCATCCATGGAGTCAATGTAGAGGAGTCAATGTAGAGGATGTACTCAGTCACACCTATGGAACTAAGCAGTTTAACATCTGTCTGGGCAAACATGGAGTCAATGTCTGCTCTCTTCACAATAGACACAGAGCCTGAGATGAGATGTGCATTGTCTCAGCAGCAGTCAGATGAGATATGCACTGTCTCAGCAGCAGTCAGATGAGACGTGCACTGTCTCAGCGGCCGTGGAACATTTATATCTAAAAAGAAAAAAAAACAGTGTCACCCACTTCATGTAGCTCATCCATGATATTTTCAAAGAAAAGTGAACTTTATAGGTTATGTGGGAAATATTTATATTTCTTGATGCTTGTGATTCTAACTTTGTAACTATTGAGACAAATTGCTTACTTTGAGATTATCTTGTAATGCAAACGTATCTGTTACTGTGGTGCTTTACTGTGGAAGTTAGTTAATAAAATACTGTGGCATCGAGTCCCAGAGAAGAGGGAGCAGTGTGGAGAGCACAGCTGTTATGGTGTGTGCCTCCCTGCATCTGTAAACTAGCTCATGTTTTATCTTGCTAGTCACAATTGTAAGTCGCTTTGGATAAAAAAGCGTCAGCCAAATGCCATAAATGTAAATGTATTTTAATTAGCGAGCGCTTTACCTCTTAAGCTGTGTCTAGATCCAGGATAAACCCACCCCAGTTTCTAGATCCAGGATAACTCTCCCCAGTGTTTAGTCCTGTTTTGCTCGTTGCTGGAGCAGAAAATTTCTTCCACAAATTCTCTACTGCACATGATACACTGTTATTGTTAGCAATTTTTTTTCATAAAGGTTCCATAAAATGCTTTTATTGTGCATTTTAAACTGTTCTCTGATGTTTACATGGACAGTATGTGACTTTGGTCAAGGTGAAAATCAGGTACAGTTCTATGATTTTTGACCCTAGAATAGAACAGAAAAGAATGGAATAGAGCAGGCTGTTTTTCTGTCTTTTGATGGGCTCATGAGCTGATGAGCTGATTCTGATTGTTTTACAGTGAGTCATTGTAATGCCTTATTTTATCTTATTTTGTAGATTTACATGATAACATGGACTATTAACATGGACTGATCCAGTGGACGTTAGGACATCAGGTGATAATGGTCATCCCTGCTCATGAGAAAATTTATACTTTCCAGTAGCAAAGATAATCATTGTAAACGTAAATTAAGATAGCATTGTAAATCAACACTGCCTCCAGAAATTCGCAGCGGTCTCATTTCTCATATTTGAATACATCTCTAGATGCTTTCATCCAGATTGCACAAACACCACACCTCTAATTACGATAATCCCAATCATGTTGTACAAACACAATACCTCTAATTACAATAATCCCAATCATTTTGTACAAACACCACACTTCTAATTACAATAATCTCTTTGATTTGGCATACAGCAAGGGGGCCCATTGTGATGCAGGATTCCATTTTGTGCAGGTGTGGTTGGCGATGGCTTCTGAATCCGTAGCAACGACTTGCCCAGTGACAGTTTCCATTGCATTATCTCTTCATCCAGAGCCTTCTGTGACATGTTTATTTCCCGCACCAGATGGGTTCTGCTCTAAGAGAGTGACGGCAGGTATTATCTGCTCTCAGACAGTGATGGCAGGTATTATTATTATCATTACCTCCACGATGTGGAGATGAATGAAGGTGACAGGTGCATTAATGGCTGTCTGAATCGCACTGGGCAGAAGGATATAATAATATGACTATTATTGCTACCCAGATCAATAGATGCCCACAGCAATGGAGGATGACTTTCTGTGGCATTCACTGTTCTTCTCAAAATGGACTTCATCATTGTGAACTCTGCTGTCTGAACCCCACAAACTCTGCTGTCTGAAACCCCACAAACTCTGCTGTCTGGACCCCACACACTCTGCTGTCTGGACCCCACACACTCTGCTGTCTGGACCCCACACACCCTGCTGTCTGAACCTCACACACTCTGCTGTCTGAACCTCACACACTCTGCTGTCTGAACTCCACACACTCTGCTGTCTGAACCTCACACACTCTGCAGTCTGAACCTCACACACTCTGCAGTCTGAACCTCACACACTCTACTGTCTGAACCTCACACACAAAGCAGCCCCAAACCAAAAGTTTGCAGTCCAGTCTATAAAATGAAGGTATTGAAAATGTCACTTCTGATGAAGACTCATCACAAATAAACTGTTTAAGCATCCTGTACTCCTTTCACTGCTGAACATGTAGTGTACATTTGTGCTATTAGGAATTATTTCATGCAATATATGGCATTTTATTGTTCCACAAGCCTTATCAGTAACACATTGTTTAAATTATGTCACATAGAAGAATAACAGAACTAATGTAATTTACCATTTCTGCAAAATATCGTAAGTGATAAATTATTATACTGTTATACGATCCTAACAGCTCTGCGTGTGATGACTGTTCCACTTCTATACGATCCTAACAGCTCTGCATGTGATGACTGTTCCACTTCTATACGATCCTAACAGCTCTGCATGTGATGACTGCTCTACTTCTATACGATCCTAACAGCTCTGTGTGTGATGACTGCTCCACTTCTATACTATCCTAACAGCTCTGCGTGTGATGACTGCTTCACTTCTATACGATCCTAACAGCTCTGCGTGTGATGACTGCTCCACTTCTATACGATCCTATCAGCTCTGCGTGTGATGACTGCTCCACTTCTATACGATCCTAACAGCTCTGCATGTGATGACTGCTTCACTTCTATACGATCCTAACAGCTCTGCATGTGATGACTGCTCCACTTCTATACGATCCTAACAGCTCTGCATGTGATGACTGCTCATCCTTTCATTCATTCATTTATTCATTCATTGCTCAGCCTTTTAAGGTTGCCAATATTTCCATATAGAACCATACATCAAATCCACACTTCAAAGCTAGTCAGCAAAATGTCATCTTGATCCAAACAGTAGTGTTTGTGTTTGAAAATGTTAAAGCCAATTCAGGAACGTCCCAGCAAACGATGAATAATTAATTTCTGTCAGCAAATGGACTGGATGAAACTGTGCCTCAGAATGGCTGGAACAGCCACTGTAGAGACATGTAGAGACATGTCCTGCAAAAATACTCCATCAATCAGAAGTGTGTCTGTGGTGGGGAGTTGCTCTGTTACAAATAAAATAGATATTTGTTAAATCATATTAAAAAATATAAGATTTTAAATGGAAAAATGTCAAACATTTAAAATAATTAAGTTAGGACTAACAATACAAAACAAGTGTGATCTGAACCAGAACTGGAACAAACACCATGACAACTGACCCATGTTCTTTGCACGTTCTAAATATCTTTCCAAGTAAGGCAAAGTTTGGCTGTAAAGAAAAGCCAAACTGAGTCCCATGATTTTATTGACCATTTCATAGCTGTTTTTAGTATGATGTAGCCTAGATCATTAAGGGACTGGTTATATAAACACAAAAGACCTACCATGTGCCTACACACTGGCTAACCTGTACCTTGATATGCATTTTATAAGTGTACAATTACAAATCATAGTCCATCTGCTGCCATGTACAGTTTGTTACCCACACTCTACCCCTGTTACTGGGGAGTTTCTGATCACAGGAGTCCTGCAGAGTGGACATTATTTGGGGTGTGGACTGTTCTCTACCCAGCGGCGATGCTGGCTGGTAGTGTGGGTCTGAGTGCATCAGTGCATCCGCCCCTCTGTGTCAGGGTGTGTCCTGATACACCATAAATATCCAGTCAACACCAGAAAAAAAAAAAAACACTGATGAAAAACTGGCAAACAGCTACTACAGGTTTTTTGCATGGCAACAAAAGGGTTAAAGTTTGTAACTGTTAGATACATGGTAGGAGTTTCTAGTAAAGTGGGTGGTTTAGTGCATCAGTGTTTACATAATTAGCACCGTAAGTAGTTCATCTGATCACAGGAAGTGGGTGGTTTAGTGCATCAGTGTTTACATAATTAGCACCATAAGTAGTTCATCTGATCACAAGAAGTGGGTGGTTTAGTGCATCAGTGTTTACATAATTAGCACCATAAGTAGTTCATCTGATCACAGGAAGCTGTAAAACCTGCAAGATGTTTCTAATAAGCACAGAGAGAAAATCTTTTTAAATCTTTCAATGTGAAGTTAATGTTGAGTAGATCAACTTAATGTAGTGAATCAGTTTCTACTTCATACCTGGCTGGTAATCTGAATAAATTTGATCAAAGTTATGAACAAAGTTATTTTACATGCATCCGTGTGACATGGATAAAATCCACTTACAAAATTAGATTAAGAGAACTAACTTCTTGTGGCTCGTATGCCCTCTATTCTGCACTGATGCAAGAGTGTCAAACGCACAAGAGAGATTTTGTAGTCTTAATTTTAAATTCTAACCTTTGCAGGCATGAGCTTTGTACTTGAAGTAAGGAGGTCCTCACTAACCCTTAGCACTAGTCATGTATGTACATGCAGACGTTCTGCACAGATAGAAGTAAAAAGAGGTTTGTGATGAACCAATTTAAGTGAGAGGAGCGTGGAGGGCTGCCTAAACAAGTGGCTGGAATCCGACTCAGAGCCCTTCCAGAAGAACTAGAGGTACCTGGCCAACCCTGAGGGTACTGCTCCCATCACACTCTGCCTTCCTGCTCTGCCTTTCTGTGGACTTTACTCATTCTGTGCTGTCTCTAAGATTCTAAGATGCCCCGCTGCACATCGCTCACAGAGACAAGGCTGCCTCCACCGCTCCTGTAAACCTGCTGTTTCTTTGCCTCGTTATCTCTCTCTCTCTCTCTCACACACACACACACCCCTATCTAATCTCCTAAGTTTTACATAGATGAATACATTCCTAGCCTTACTAGCCTTCTGGTTAATTCTGGCTTTTTTAACCATGTGTTCTATGAAAATGTCCCCTTTTAAATAAACTAATAATAATAATAATAATAATAATAATAACCCTATAACCCTTTTTTAACCGTGTGTAATCATGTATTAAATGAAATTGTATAATTGTATATTTAAATAAACTAATAATAATAATAACTAATAATAATAGTAAGCGAGATATTTTCTTTTGGAGGTTTTGGAGGACACACAAAACAGGAACTCTAAGTTATCCCTGATTGTCTGGAATTGCAGATGGAAACTGGACACAGAAAAACAAAGGACCCTAGCTCGATTGCCTTGAAAACCCCTTTTTCCTTCACAAGGTAAATAAAAGCTGTGGATATGCTTGTAAATTAACGGTTTTTTTTGGTGTACCCGCTCCCAGGAGGAGGAGCAGGTCATGCAACAGTACATCAAGGAGGCTTTAGTCCAGGGGTACATCCGCCTGTCTACCACACCCGCCTCAGCCAGCGTGTTCTTTGTAAAGAAAAGGGATGGAGGGCAAAGGCCTTGCGTAGATTACTGGGGGCTCAATTCCTTCTTGGTGAAGTACCGATACCCTGGTTGGTTCCAGCCATGCTGAAGCAGCTCAGAGGAGCTTCGGTACTTCACCAAACTGGATCTACGCAGCACCTACAATCTCATCCGCATCAGACAAGGGGATAAGTGGAAGACGGCGCTCAGCACCGCCACTGGGCACTTTTACTTTAGAATTTACTACTCTGTTTTTTGATATAAATATTTAGTTGTTGTGGTGACTGATGTCAGCCAGATGAGGATATATATATTTAAAATGTTTGAGTGGGACATTTACTAGAACTTTTTTAATGTGCTATGTTGCTGCAGTATCTCAAGTTCCACTACTAAATGTGTCTTCAACCTGAGGAACTAAACTTAACCTCCACATACCTACATTGTAATGCTCTTAGTCCCTTCGCATTCTGTCTTGTTTATGAGGCTTGGCTTTGTCTTCTGCTTAAATTTGTATTGGGTAAAAGGCACAGTTTGTATTTGTGCTTTGTCACTTCTCTCTGTGCACGTCCATGTTGCCTTCCATAGTGCCTTTAAATGAAAACACACTACTGCCCTGCACGAGAGGCAGAGACACAGCTGGAACCTGAAGCCATGATTTCCTGTTTACTAGCCAGACAGTGCGACATGCTAAACCCATGAAGCCACATTCATGCTGGATGCTGCTCTTAATCAACCACTAAAATTCATCTTGACCTCCGTCTCCAAATCCATCTGCTCACCTTGTCAGCAGAGGAAAATATCCCCTAACAAATGGAAGTACAGCATATGTCAATGTTTAAAAGGCATACAGCATATGCCAACAAGATCAAACAACTCATCTATTGATTGATGGTGACACCTTTGTGTCAAGATTCATGTGTGCATGTAAAGAATAATCATATGGTTGCTATGATACCACACCACAGAACTAAAACAAATAGACTGATAACTAAGATATGAACATTTAGCCCAACCTATCACTAATGACACCACCAGTGTAGTGGTGTGACATCCTGAGAAAGCAGGAGCTCCTGAATAAAAACAAGAAAATGTATTCCAATAGCAACAGTAAGAGAAAAAGAAGAGCTTCTTGTAACAAAATGACAGTTTTTGATTGAAGTTGGTCTCAGGGTTGAGAAGGATGTTCAATGCCAAGCGCTGAATGAGATCCTTGTGGAGTTTAAACAGGTGAACAGAGAGATAAAGAACAGCTGCAGGTAATCAACTAATATGATGGTGATTGTGAGCAAGGGAGGAGTTGACAGCTGTGATGGGCGTGTGCGTTATCTGTGATGGGCGTGTGCGTTGTCTATGATGGGCGTGTGCGTTGTCTAGGGTTAAGGCCAGAGTATGTGAAAACCAGCATGCACACCAGACACAGCTACACCAGACAGAGATACACCAGATACAGCTACTCCAGAACAATGACATCAAACTGCCACTTGTGAAATATAATGAAACAAAGGACAGGCAAAAGGTCAAAACCAGCACAAGAGAGTAACAATAACAGAGGGATATTCAGAGGGAATAACTAAGAACAAAAAGGCAATCAGAAACAGAAGGAACTGACAATAACTCACAAAGAGAATGTACTAAAAAACAGTACAGTTATAGGCAGTAAAAAAATGATAAATTATGTCAAAACAGTTCGGCACTCATGTGATGAGGATCTGGAGGGCAGTTCCTGATTGGACGATATCTGAGGGTTGTGTACCACCTGACTCCCTAGAGAAATATGGGAATCTGAATTCAGAGTTGCAGGGCCAAAACGATCAGGTTTTAAAACTAGTAAGTGCAGAGCCAAACTACTGACTGGAGAATGGAACAAATAAAACAGTTCTACAGTTGCAAGTACATATTAGAGACAATGAGCCCAGAGAAGTTTTGGATTGCTATGATAATGACTGCACGTCCTGTAACACATCACCACTGCACGTCCTGTAACACATCACCACTGCACGTCCTGTAACACATACCCACTGCACGTCCTGTAACACATACCCACTGCACGTCCTGTAACACATACTCACTGCTCCCAGAGAGAAAAGGACCATTTGTTGACAGACCAAAGTTGAAGGCTGTGAGTTGCTTCTTAGATTAAGGAATAAATAATAGTGGTGCTTTAGATTAAGGAATAATACTGGTGCTTTGCACCTCAAGTGGACAGCATCTACTGGGGCCTGTCTATACCTGCTGTCTCAGTAGGTCCATGTTGAACGCAGGATACCTGGGATTTGTAAGATGTCTCTTAGCTTAGTGAGCTAGAGGAGAGCCATATGCTGATTGGTTGCATGCACAATATGGAAAGGGAACCCTAAGCCTAACCCTATCTGATTCTACAACCATGGCTCTCTGTCTATGTCAGCATTTGTCCATTCTTGTCTACTCTTCAGAACCCACATAAATGATACATATATTTTATGTTTTATCTAAACTGTACCAGGTGTTTATTTATAGTTTGTTGTTATTTATTTATTGTTTTTAATGGCTTGGTCCAGGTTTGCTCAGAAATGAAAAAACAAAAATATGGACCATCTAGACAGTTCCAAGGACTAGGCTGAGAACCACTGATCCAGGCAAACTATCAGCATCACCCGCTAGCTGAGTAACAACAAGTTTTACAAGCATATATCTAGGACCAACTTGCCTGTGTGGATACTCCAGACAGAAATGGAAAATACCTCGGCTTACCTCTGTTTATTTTATTTAGTTCTGAAGCTGAAGTAATGGTTTTGTTATGTAGATGCTGCAGCTGTTACTTCCATTCTGCTAATTGGCTTGACAGAAGAATGTTGGATGAGGTCTGAGTCTGAGTCTGATTATACCCGGACTAAATTAAAACTGGTGCAGGAAAGAAATGTAAATCTGGAGTTTTAGAAGTGACTACTGCAATCAGACATCATCTTGGTTTCCATGTATGAACTGCATGATTAGTCATCAATGCAGGGAATTTTCAGTTACTCAGCAGCATCCAAAACACACTTTTGAAGTTCTCTTAATAAAAAAGCTCTCACTGCCATACAGACTGTGCTGTTTATAAACTTGTTCCATGATCGTAACTGTTATAATTGTTAGACACAGACGTCCTCAGACCTGTAATAAAACCTCCATTATAATACACAGTTCATTATAATACACGGTTCAATATAGCACACCGGCCATTATAGTACACCGGTCATTCTCACAGTGTGAGGATTTGTGCCCCTCGGATCCTTGGTAGCTTTAATCTTGTAATTACAGCATCAGTTTGTAATGATATTAATCATGAATCATTTCAGCGTTGCCCTTTTTCTTCTGAAATTCTTTTTTTCTGAGACAGAGACACACGAGAGCTGTGAAATGCTCTCAGACGCTGCCATGGTGACATTTACTGACCCATTGAGTGTCCAGCATGGCAGATGGTGATGGTGAAGCCCTCTGGAAATTTAATTTATGGGTCAGTGATACACCAGCCATCAACAATAACGGACCCCACTAGTGAAACAACAAACTCTCACTCTCACAGCCTCAAATCCCTCAGTGAGCAAAATGGACGGTGAAAAAAAAAGTTCTGAGTGTCTTCTGTATAAGGAAGGTTGAGTTGCTTCTGGATAAGGAAGGTTGAATGGCTTTTCATTTTCAGTAAAAGAACATGATCTCAGCAGAGCTTTGATGCTCAAGTTGATTTTGATTCTACCCTTCAATCAATTCTTTTCAGGTCTGTCACAGCAAAGAGCATCACTGATGGGGTAATGAGGCGTATGCAGAAGGTTGACAGGTCATCTCCATATGTTGCATATTTATGATGTAAATGAGAGGCTGATCTAGGGCTGATTACGGTTTTGAGGAGTGGTGCCATGTCCTTGATGGAGAGAAGTGTCTCACACAGTTACCTGATGAAAGAAAATACATATGTAGATCACTCATTTAATCACAGGCTAGTGATGGTGATGATGATGTTGATGACGGGTGTGATGATGATGATGATAATGATGAGTAGATGTTTACCTGTGGATCCCAGACTTGTTCTCAGTGTCTGTGATTAATTACTCTGCCCTTAAGTCTTTCTCCCAATCACCTTCAGAACTGGTGTGACCTGTTGATTACAGTGATCAAGTAGAATAGTTAAATGTGAATGTGCTGCTCCCCAGGGAAGTGTCTCTTGCCTCTGTGTCTTAAATGGGAGTGAATTATAATGACAGATCAAGTGACTACAGCTGCCTGTGATGGTTTCTGGTTACACACTTCAGTTTTATGTTGTGTACATACAGCAGTCAATAGTATGAGATCGTGTGGCGTTCCTGTACAAGGAACCAAAATCACATCACACAGCAACGCTGACTCATACAGACAGAGTATATTCTTTCTGATGCAAGATCTCTGATGTAAGATTTATGATGTAAGATCTGTGCTCAAAAGCATGATTTGCTTATCCACTTATCTGTTTCTTAAATTGCAATAATTTTTTCTATGATTTTTCTTCAGTTGCAAAGTAAGTAGTCACTGATAAACCTGTGATCTCTTGACATATGTAGTTTTCTTAAGTCAAGAACATGTCTTAGACAAGCCTGCACTGATCAGGTTTAGTCCACTGAAAACTGCAGAACAACCATGTGAAGGAACTTCCTTCCCTCACACCCTCCCTCTCTAGAGATACCATCTGTCTCCATGGAAACATGCATTCGATCAGACATGAGGGTAAATGAAGATTGTCAGTGCTTCATTTTTTTTTTATTATAAAAGGATGTTTTTAGCATCTGTCTAAAGTTCAATAAACATGGAACATAGAAGATTAAAAAAACAAACAAAACACTGTATATGGCCATGTTGTAATGTTTAGGGGCCTCCCCAGACATACAAGGACTGTACACTCTTACTTAAAGTGAAAGAGCATGAAGATTGCAAGACAGAGAGAGAGAGAGAGCGCATGTGAAGTGATTTTGCATGGTGAGCTGTTGTTTTCACCAACTGAACACAAAAGCAACAATGATCCATGACCCTAAAATTAACTATATCAGTTCCAGTCATCAGAAAATGCAGTGTAAAACTACTGCTGTAAAAGACTTCCCTCTCCGTTTCATTCAGGACTGTGATAAATTACAAGTTGGACTGAGATTACACGTTGAGTCCATTTATAAAAAGGTTCCTCTTCCTCCTGGCAAGGCTATGGTTAGGGTTAGGGTTAAGGCTAAAAGGTTACGGTTAGGGTTAGAGTTAAAAGGTTAAGGTTAGGGTTAAAAGGTTAAGGCTCTGCATTCATGTCCTTTGACTTGTTTTTTCATCGTCTATCCAGCCACTGATGTGTAAGTGGTAAGATAAATGTGTAGCAGCTGTTGACCTCATTCATATGTTCTGTAAATCTTTTTTACAAAAAAAGTTTTGATGTTCAATCATGTTGCATCAGAAATTGTCAGAAATGATCACTGCACATGTTGATCTAGCAGCTGTTCATTAACCTGGGCCTGATATAGTTGCAGTAAGCCATTTAGCACTTTAGCTAAAAGGTCTTTATATCCTGATAGCGATCACTAAAATAGCTGCTCTAGAACTGACTGTTCAGGGCTCTTTAATCAGCAGCTATTAAAATGTAAAATGGTTCAGCTGTAATCAATCAAGAAACAAGGCAGTGGCCCCCCCTCACATAGAGTGTAGAATAGTAGTAATAATGACACATACACTGGAGATCAAAATTAGAGAACAATGTATGAACACTTGATTTTTTCAGAAATAATGTAATCTACGTTGATCAACATTTGAAGGATTTTTTGTAAGGGGTACACCGTGCCACTAGAACAGTGTTTTACAAAATAACCTAAGTATATCAACATGAAACCTTTATTTTGCAAAAAACGTGTTGATCATAATTAAATTACAACTAAATTTTCTGAAGGTTACAGAAATCAGTAGGAAGTGTACAGGCCTTTGCTTTGAATGACTTCAGCACATCTGCGGCCACAGGACATCACTAGTCTCT
>JAOYMR010000006.1:13214679-13239200 GCA_025802075.1 Tenebrosternarchus preto
CCCCATTTATAAAAGTGCAATTAGTCATAAGTGAAATTCACTCTGTAAATTTTGTTAAATTGTGTATATTTTGTATGTAAGTAGCAAATTTCTTTTTTATATTTTATTTATTTCGCAGCATCTGGTTTTGTTTTTCAACTGTGTTTCTGTATCCTCTTTTTATGCTGCGGTAATCTGTAAATTTCCCCATTGTGGGACTAATAAAGGATTATCTTATCTCTTATCCTATCTTATGACACAAAATACCAAAAGTTGCTCAGATCATTTAATGATATAATCACTGTGGTTCTCAGTTCATGTACATTTTGATAATCTTTCTTTTCATTAACAAATATTTGTTATTCCCAAGCCTCCCTTGGTGATGAATGAAATATATGTACTAAAACATATTTGATCAAATCTACACTTTTACATTTTAATCAACAGTTTATTTTATCCAATCAAATTACAGTTTATCCATCAGGTTTTCTCTTCACATTTCTTCTATTTCCACTTGTCATCTCAAGCCAAGTTGTAAATAAATTCATGTTCAAGTTGTTCTTTATCTCTGTGGGTGGGGGAAAATCTAGCTCTTGAGTTAAACTGTTCATTGTCTACACAGTTAAACTGTTCATTTTTACACACACCACTCATTGATACACACATTACTCCATATAAACTCATGAATATGAATGAGATTAAATTGTCATATCATAATTATCACAATATAGTTCTCCAGCACATGTAGAACAATAAAACAAAGTTCTAATTTAAGACTTAGAATTGTGAATCTCTTCTGTATATTCCTTGTATATATGTATAAAGCTAGTATGACCTTCTTAATTGCGTCACAGGCAAAGAACGTGCAGACAAAGCAAAAGTAAAGCTTTAAGCAGGTCAACAACCGAAGAGTTTAATGAATGTAAAAATACTGAAACTGAACAAAATAATTGACATAACTATAATGAAAGAGGCTCAATGACTTTCAAAGACCAATGAGGTCTGAACAAAACTGGGCCTTTATATAATGGTTAATGTAACTACTTAATAATCCTCAGGTGGAGATCTAATTAGTGGATAATGCTCACCACCTGAGGAAAGCATGGACAACATAAACAAAGGAAGGAAAACCATAACAAAATGGTCCATATGCTTGCTGGTCACTACCGGAGAACACCAGCAGGGGGACCTCCACATCATGACAGTAAGAATAACATTGTGATTTAGTGATTTATTTATTATAGTCAAAAGAGCCTAGTTAGAGCCTACATGATAAGATATAGCATCATGGTTTTTTTTTCTTTTTGGCAATCCCTTGTTGCTACCTCACCTAAATTGTTTGCTATCCAGCCTTGGTAAATCAAGGCTACATGTTTCATGATTTTGTTTAACTTTAATTTCTTAATTCTTCTAAGAGGCTGTATTTTATCCACACCAAAAATGAATGAAAAAAATTACTCTCTGAAATATAAACACATTTTGTTGGAATTCTTGCAAAATTTGCTTTAATTTAGCACCATTTAAAAGTAAATCTTATTATAATAAAAAAAACAGTTTAAATAGTTTTTTTATCAGAGTTGTTTTAGAACCTTTGTCAACAGTATATATAGGTGGGGCAGTTTGATCCATATTCAGTCAGTTTCAGTAACCATCCCAATACTGTTTCACTAAAACCGCAGGATACCAGTGCGGTCGGCAATATATAACTGGTGAAAAAAACAGCTGAGTTATAGCTAATGAAATTTACAATTGTAAATGCAGCACTAAGGTGCAAAGATCATTAGATTACCAACTGAGTCTGGTTCAGAAACATACAATAAAATGAACAAAAACTCTAACCCCTAACTCACAAATTCAGCCTTCAGTGATCTGGCTTTCATCCAGTTGTGCAGCAGTGTTAACTCTGCTAAGCATGGCCAGCCTGATTGTGTTCTTCATGTGAGCCCACATACATAAATGTCTCATGTTAACTCCTTTAACAGACCATGGGGAGCAGAATAAACAGTTTACATGGCTGCATCCAGCTAGCCAAGCATTTCTGGTCTACCAATTATAGGAGAAGTGTTGCATTCGCATGTACATTTGACCTTTTTTACCTGTTGCATGTTTTTATGTCAGGTATATCTTTACCAAGATCTCTGATGTGTAATTTTTCCACAAATGTCATCTCAAATGGGTTTTGCAGAAGAGAATCTTATTGAATTTTGGGGAGGATAAAATTCGGTGTCTTGAGTAGCTGCATTTATTTACATTTATTTACATGTAACACTTTTAACAGAGCTTTGTTAGCTTTGTTAGAGTTAGCATGCTTTGGTGTTTTTCTCACTGACTGGCCTCTAGTTGATTACGGTAGGCTCTGAGTTTCATTACTTTTGCCTAGATTGTGCTAGATTCTAGACCTGTCTGGACCCAGTTGCTAGTCAGCTGTTATTTGCTCTAATTAGTTTCAGCAGGTATGGTTTCTCCTAGGTCCAAGGTGTGAACTGGGGGCCAGTCATAGCGCAGTGAAACTGATAAATTACAGAAGACAAAATGACAGAAGACTCTCCACCTGCTTCCCTCCAGCTCTCACCACACAACAAACGGACATCCCATTCCCACCTTAGTATCAGTTTTCCTCATATCATCAAACTTTCTTCACATACATCCACATACTTAAATATCCTTCCAGCTTGAAATGCGCCTTGCTATTCCTGTCCGTATATCTCACAGATCTCATACACATCACCACTGCAGACACCATAACATCAACAACCTCATCTACTCCAAACAGTCAACACAACCACAGACCACTGTGACAGGGGGGCTTTGGAATTGTCAGTCTGCTGTCCAGAAGGCTGACTTCATCTCTGCCCTAGCATCTCTGCACTCACTACACTTCTTGGCTCTGACAGAAACCTGGATCACTCGAGAGAACTCAGCGACTCTGGCTGCTCTGTCCTCTGCCTTTCCGTTCACACATTCTCCATGTCGTGTTGGCAGGGCTGGAGGTACAGGGGCGGAGGCACAGGATTACTGTTGTCTCGAAAGTGGCGTTTCACTCCACTTTCCCTTGCAACCCTTTCAGTCTCTTCCTTTGAATTCCATGCTGTTACTGTGAATCTTACCCCAATAAATGTCACATTATTGTCATCTACCGCCTTCCAGGATACCTGGAGAACTTCACTGATGAGATCAATGTCTTCCTGAGTCCAAAGTTCCCGTCAAAAGGGAGCCCACTTATTCTCCTGGGTGACTTCAACCTTCCATCAGACAAGTTCATTTTTCCTGCATCCTTCCACTGTTGTCGTCATTCGACCTCGCCCTCAATCAGTCTCCTCTGACTCATAGAGCAGGCAACACCCTGGATCTAGTTTTCACCCGGCGCACCTCGGCAGTGAACATCATGGTCTCTCCCTTCCACCTCTCAGACCATCACCTTCTATCCTTCTCTCTCTCCCTCCTGGCTATTTCTAATCACACCCCAACCATCCAGTCTTCCTCCTTCCATCATAACCTGCGCTCCATCACTCCCTCATCCCTTGCTTCTACTATTTTATCTAACCTTCCTCATGCTGATACTCTTCCTTCTCTTTCCCCAGATACAATCACTAACCCTTTCATTTCTACTCCCCATCGGGTCCCTGGCTAACAGAAACACTACGGTCTCACAGAAGAGAACTATGAACTGCTGAGAGGTGATGGAGGAAGACTCGTTTAAATTTTGAGCTCTTCTCATGCCAGTCTCTCCTTTCTAAGTTCTCAGTAGAAGTATCATCATCCTACAGAGAAAAAATCAGAAATCCATGCAAAGCTCTTCAACGTGTTTTCTTCTGTCCTTAACCTGCCCCTCCTCACTCCTCCCTCCTCACTCACTCCTGAAGACTTCCACATCCAATCCATGTAGAATCTCCACTGGCATCCCCCAGGGCTCTGTGCTAGGCCCTCTCCTCTTCTCTTTGCTTACTCACTCCCTTGATGGCATCTTCTCATGGTTTCTACTATCACTGCTACGCCGATGACACAACTAATTCTTTCCTTTCCTTCTTCTGATCAAGGTTCAGGACGCATCTCTGCATGCTTGACCAACATTGCTTCATGATGACAGCCCATCACTTGAAGCTTAATCCCAGTAAAACTGAGCTTCTATACATCCCAGGGACTCCCAGTCATCATCATGACCTCACCGTGTCCTTTGAGAACCTACTGGTATTACCATCCCAAGCTGCCCGTAGTCTGGGCATAACTTTGGACAGCCAGTTGTCATTCTCATCAGCCCTGCAGGTTTCTCCTTAGCCTTTCCTTTCACAGGTAGCCACCCAGGTGCTTGTACAGTCTCTTGCCATCTCCAAACTCAATTACTGCAACTCTTTACTTGCTGATCTTCCTCTACAGGCCATCAGGCCATTACAACTGATCCAGAATGCAGCGGCATGACTAGTGTACAACCTTCCAAAGTTCACACATCACCCCATTGCTGTGTTCCTTTCACTGGCTTGCTGTAGCTGCTCGCATCAAATTTAAAACCCTGATTCTTGCTTACAAAAGCAAAAATGGACCAGATCCCTCCTACATGATGATGGTGGTCAAGGCCTGATCTGTACCTCGAGTACTTCGAATATCAAGTACAGCTCGGCTTGAAACAAATCCAATGTCAGACAATCATCCAGACTGTTTTCTGTCCTGGCTCCAAGATGGTGGAATGAACTTCCGCTGATTTTGCGGAATCTCTTGCAGTCTTCAAATGCAGACTAAAGACTCCTCTATTTGCAGAGTATCTCAGACTAAAGATTCATCTATTGGCAGAGTATCTCTTTGACCAGTGATGCTGCACTTTCATAGCTTTCATCAATGCTGATTAACTTAAATATGTATATGTTTAATAGAATTCATACTAGGACTAGCATGTTTCTTGTATTCTAGCAGTGATCTAGATCACGTCTACTGATCTCTAACCTACTTGCTGACTAGGATGCATTCTGTGAGTCAACAACAAAGCAATCTTTGTACATCGATCTTGAATAAGAACATATGCTAAATGAAATAAATGTAAATGTATAGTGCAGTAACAAAGAATAACACATAAGTGCTAGAATTTAAGTTACTCAGCAGTAGTGTAGAGTTCAATAAGTGTAGGATCAATGGTCATTGCAATAAATAGATGAGTCTTCAGTCTGTGTTTGAAGACTGCAAGGGATTCCGCTGTCCGGACAGAGAGGGGAAGTTCATTCCACCATCTTGGAAGACAAAGAATAAACTAGAAGCTTGTCTACCATGGTATTTTAAACACAGCAATAAATGAAGTGGCCTTTTGGCATCAGATTCGGGAAACATGTTAAATTTAGGTTGCTACGTGCAAATTATATGTATAGCTGAAACCAGAAGTTTACATACACTATATAGAAAGACACATATGTATTTTTTTCTCACTGTCTGACATGAAATCAGAATAAACTTTTCCCATTTTAGGTCAGTTAGGATTACCAAAAGTATTTCAATTTTCTAAATGCTAGAATAATGAGAGAGATAATTTTAAAGGCATTTTTTGTTACTTTCTTCAAAGTCAAAAGTTTACTATGCCTTTAAACAATTTGGGATATCCCATATGATGATGTCATGTCTTTGGAAGCTTCTGATAGGTTTATTGGCAACATCTGAGTTAATTAGGGACACACCTGTGGATGTATTTTAAGGCACACCTGAAACACACTGCTTCTTTGTATAACATCATGGGAAAGTGAAAAGAAATCAGCCAAGATGTCAAGAAGAGAATTGTGGACTTGCACAAGTCTGGTTCATCCTTGTGTGCAATTTCAATGCCTCATTCATCTGTACCAACAGTTTTACCACCCATGTGGGATATAAATATGTACATAGGCCATGACTGTCAAACAGAGGAAGTGGAGATGCTTTAGAAATTCGCTAGGAACAATACAATACCTTTAGTTTTTTTATATACTTTTTATTAAAGTACGTAATACAGCCACAAATAAAAATGCATTTTCGCTAATTAATATTTGCAGACCACCAGGGCCATACTCAGATTTTCTAAGCGAGTTCAGCAACTTTGCGGCAAATTTAGTAATAATGGTGGGAGACTTTAATATCCACTTCCAGAGCCACTGAAAAAGGCCTTTAGTTCGATATTGAACTTTGTACGAAATGTAACAGGGCCTACTCATCATAGCAGTCATACTCTAGATTAAATTTATCGATAGGTACTAATGTAAATAACTTGTAAATAACGCTCCCTCAAACCATGGCAGTCTCCGATCATTAATTGAGTCGCATTTTAGTCTTAATACCAGCTCATCCCCTTGTTATTGCACAAAGCACTTGATAACTCCATCTACTGTAACACAATTCATTGAAACCCTTCCAGATTTAACTACTTTAGTTCATCCCCATCAGATCCGATGGAGTTAGACATGCTTGTAGATCAACTCTAGACACAGCAGCGCCGCTCCAATTTACAACGACCAGATTAAAAAAGCCTGCTCCGTGGTACAACGATCAAACTCGTAACTTGAAACAAGTAGTACGTAAATTAGAGCGGAAATGTCGATGGACTAAGTTGTAAGAATTTCACTGTGCCTGGAAAGATAGCCTGCATAAGTACAAAAGGACACTTACTAAAGCATGATCAGCATACTTTTCCCCTCTAAATGAGAGTAACAGAAATAATCCTTGAGTTCTTTTTAGCGTTAATTCTAAGATTACAAAACATCAGGCAGGTGCTGAACCTCTGATTCCAGCAGGATTTCTTTAATAGTAAAACAGAGAATATTAGACTAAACATAAAACCCTTAATAGCTAATCCCATTGGTCTGTTATCTGGTATGGCTGATACTGAACAAAATGTTTTTTTAGAAGAAACACTTAAGGTTTTCCATCCACTTCCACAATCAGAATTGGAAAAAAATATTTTATGCTTAATTGCACAACTTGTACATTAGAGTTAGGGTTAGGGTTAGGGTTAACCCTAACCCTAACCCTAACCCTAGGGTTTTACCAGCTCTGATTGAACCTCTTCTGTTGGTTGTTAACTCATCCATTACCATGGGTCACATGCCCCAAGCCTGTAAATTATCAGTTATTAAATTAAGAAACCAAATCTTGATCCATATAGACACTGGAGATCAAAATTAGGGAACACAAAATTTCCTAAATGTCAAGGTCATTGTATAGTCCTATGTGAAATTATCCTAACAGGAGTGAAATAGCAGTATTTTAAGATTTCATAAATTGTATATATTCTAAAGCACAGCATTAAAAAGTTAAATGATATACTTTGAAAAATTGCATTTGAAAAAGAACACTGATCAAAATTAGAGAACACTTCCAGATCACCTGCAAGTTATTGTTGTTAATCTGGCACCTGGTGCTAATTATCTAACAAACGCTGTTTAACTGGCTGCCTAACTTTACAGTTTTCACTGACACTGACTGCAAAAATGGTGAGCTGTTCCAAAGTGACTGAAACTCTCCAGCAGCAGGTTGTCCAGATGAAGGCCAAAGGAGCGACCCCATCAGCTATAGCAAGAGAAGCTGGTCTTTCCAAGTCTCGAATATTGCATATTTACAACATCACAAGCTCATTCAAGTTCCCCAAGACAACTGGTCGCCCATGAAAGACAAATGCAAGGGAGCACAGGATATTGCGGAGGGTCTCTGCAGCTGTTCAGCACTGAACAGAGTACTTATCTGTCTTGTCATACAGTGTCTCAACATTTAAGACCATTTGGACTGATAGCCGACTCTGCAGTGACCAAACCTCTCATTTGTACAGGCCAAATTCTGTCTTGGTTTAAGTCTTACCTAACTGAACGCTATCAGTTTGTAGAGCTAAATAATGTTTCCTCCAAACACACAAAAGTGAAATATGGAATCCCACAAGAATCCATCTTAGGACCATTATTATTCACATTATATATACTATCACTGGGTACAGTTATAAGCAAGCATGGTGTCAACTTTCACTGCTATGCAGATGATACCCAACTATACATATCAGCCAAACCTGATGACAGACCTACATTACAGAAAATTGAAGCCTGCATAAGAGATGTGAATGACTGGATGTCACAAAATTTCCTCCACATTAATGGTGACAAAGCAGAGGTTCTCATCCTGGGCCCGAAGGCAGCAAGACAGAAAATATCAGATTTCCTGCTAAACCTCACCGACTTCCCCATTACACCTGGTTTGGTAGCTAAAAATCTCAGCGTCGTGTTTGACTCAGACTTTCTGTTCGATAAAGACATAGTATTACTAGGATAGCTAACCCTAACCCTAGCTTCAGCTACACAATATTAGCAAGCTAAGGAATACACTATCCTGGCATGATGCATAAAAATTTGTACTAACCTTTATTAGCTCTAGATTAGATTACTGTAACTCATTACTATTAGGATGCTCTAATAAGAACTTAAGTAAACTTCAACTAGTTCAAAATGCTGCAGCCAGACTTCTAACTACAACTAGGAATTTCGATCATGTCAGCCCAGTCCTTTCAACACTACACTGGCTCCCAGTCAAATAAAATATTGATTGTAAAACCCTTTTATTAGCATATAAATCTCTGCATGGGCTCACTCCTGAATATTCATAAGAAATTATTTCCTACTCTGAGCCTCTATGTTTACTAAGATCACAGGGTGCTGCTTCTTACTTGTTCCATTAATCAATAAGGTAACAGTAGGGGGAAGAGCCTTTTCTTATAAAGCCCCCCAACTATGGAACAACCTTCCAGAAAATGTCCCGGACTCTGACAGAGTCTCAATTTAAAGTCTAGGTTAAAAACGTGCTTATTTAGTTTAGCGTTTTGTAATCAATATTCCCCCTTAGATAAAGGCTACAGATCCAGGGGTTCATGAGTGTTTTATAGTATACTGTGTCATAATTTATTGTTCTTTGTATTTTTTGATATATTTATCTTGTTGTCGTGGTGACCGGTGTGGGCCACAATAGGATGCCCCCCACCCCACGAGTCTTGGTTCCTCCCAAGGTTTTTTCCTCATGCTCTTAGGGAGTTTTTCCTTGCCACTGTCGCCCTTGGCTTGATCACTGGGGGCTTGATCACACTTGTAAATCTGCTTTGAGACAACATCTGTTGATTTGATTTGATTATACACAAGTACAAACAAGATGGGAATGTCCAGGCATCCGTACCGCTCAGGAAGGAGACGGGTTCTGTGTCCCAGAGGTGAATGTGCTTTGGTCCAAAATGTGCATATAAACCCAAGAACAAAAGCAAAAGAGCTTGTGAAGATGCTGGCTGAAGCTGGTGTGTGTCATTATCCACAATGAAATGAGTACTGTATCGACATGGGCTGAAAGGCCACTCTGCCAAAAGAAACGTATAAAAAAGCTAAATTAATGTTTGCAAATGCACACGGGGACAAAGACCTTAATTTTTGGAGACATGTACTGTGGTCTGACGAAACTAAAATTGAACTGTTTGGCCATAAAGACCATCGTTGCATTTGGAGGAAAAAGGGGTGAAACTTGCAAGCCTGAGAACACCATCCCAACTGTGAAACACGGGGAGCACCATGTTGGGGGTTGTTTTGCTGCAGGACGGACTGGTGCACTTCACAAATTAGATGGCATCATGTGGAAAGAACATTATGTGGAAATACTGAAGCAACATCTCAAGACATCAGCCAGGAAGTTAAAGCTTGGGCGCAAATTGGTCTTCCAAAAGGACAATGACCCAGAGTGTACAGCCTAGTAGAGCATAGGTGTGGTTTAGTCTGGATCTTGTTGTTCTTATTCAGCTTCTCAGGACTTGCCTCATTCATTTGACTGTAGCTGGTTTCCTTGTGGCCTGCTTATGTCTTATCTTATGGGATTCCAAGGTACTTATCCAGTTTGAATGACATTCCGATGTCATTGCTGTATATCCTGGTGAGTTGGATTAGTGAGTCAATGTCTTGTTCACTTCTAGCATGCAGCTTTGTCATCCATGTAGAGGAGGTGGCCAGTAGTTGTGCCATCCCATAGCTGGTACACGTAGCCACTCTTGGTGATGAGTTCAGTCCTATGAGGAACACTAATGGGGACAGGACATCTCCTTGGTAAGTCCTGTAAGGAACACTAATGGGGACAGAGCATCTCCTTGGTAAGTCCTGTACTTAATGGTGACTCATGCTATTGTGTTTTATGGTTGTATTCCACACCTCCACTGAGTTCTTGATGAAGATTCTTAGTCCTGTTGATGTTTATAGAGACTCAAGCATTCCAGGATCCATGTGTGGGGTTTTCAATCATAGGCTTTTCTGTAGTCAAACTGGTTCATTCTTGCTGCCAGACCATCATGCAGTCTTCTTCAGCCAGTAGGATGGGCCATGTCAGGGCCTGTAGGGGAGATAGCAGGGGCCTATCCACTTCTTTAAGACCCTTTCTTGAACATCTACTAGTGTGATTATTGGATTGTGAGCGGGATTGGATTTCTTGCCACATCTCCCTCAAGCGATTTTGTCTTGTGCCTCATTTTCCACAACACCTGGGGTTGTGTTACATTTTACATTTTGCCTGTTTATGTTACAGGACTGTTTATGTTCCAACACCATTGTTGGTCTTTGTATATTGCACTGACTTTCTTTAGTCGTTCTTAACTTTCATGTCTAGATTCATTTTTGTTTTATTAAATTCTTCAGTTGGAGGCATTTGCTCAAGATGGAAAATGAAAGTACCTTGACGGTTTTTAACTTGACATATTTTCTACAGAACAGTTATGGGCATTGATAATATTAGAAAAACAAACATTGCAAATCAGATTTAAGTAAAATATTTGTATTTTTTATAGCAGGACACACAAATGCTACCAATCTCTGGTGGTGCATCACAGCACTGTCAAATGTGCCATAAAACTGCAAATCTCTCTTTCTGAAGCTTTAATAATTGTATTATTATCTTTGTGGAGGTGTTTTCCTATGTATTGCAGTAGCCCAGTGCTGCTAAAAACAAAAGTATTTTTACCTCATGGGAGCTACTGACCCCCATCCAAACCAGGTGTAGCACACATACACACACACGCATACACACATACACAAGTAGTCATGCTTGTTATTATGAACATATTGTAGGCCAACCTCATGCACACACAAACACATGAGCCCTCTCCCATTCTCATTTTCTCTCTCTCTCTTTCACACACACACTCCCTCTCACTCACTCGCTCACAGATTCAACCCTCCCCTGTCCAAGCCTTAGTCTGCCTTTCACCAGCACAGGCACAACACCAAGAGCAGAGGATCGAAGCGTGTGACCACCTCCACCTCGCCTCCACCCATCCTGCTGGTTTGCTCTCGGCTGGCTGTTGCTCTGTGCTCTCCAGAGCGGTGCAATGGGTGTGTGTGCGCTGCGAATGGCATGCTCTCACTGTCCGGGCTACAAGAGGATGCCGCAAAGCACAAACTGACTACGCAGGGAACAAGGGAGAAAAAGAATGTGGAATCCCCTTGGGCTTTGTACAGTCACAGGTAAATGCTTTCTGCTTTCTGTGGTGCAGTATTCTAAAAATCTTGTATAACTTTGCCTCACTCACTTATGTTCAGGGTTGAATCCTTTTGAACTTGATTACAAGCAGAATTAGTCCTTATATGGGTACCAAACATTTTTGCACTTACATTCTGGATGTGGAGGTCGGGTAGAGCCTTATTACTAATTCCTGAGCTGTTACAGCACCATGTTGATCTAATTTGTAAGCTTTCGATGGGATTCCATGTCTACTTCAGACCCTCTCACAGGATCCTCTACACACAGCTAAAGTTTGTTCCCTGCAAACTGCTGCATCATTAGATCTGACGGGTCCGTAGATCAAAACTTTGCAAATATTTGTGAACGCAGGTGTTTTATGCGTGTCTTTTTTTGTTGTTGTTGTTCCAAGAAAGGAGCACAAACGGGCAAATGGACCTTGAGGGAAATGATTTATTGGAGCTTCATTTACATCGATGAGACTCTCGAAGGGTTTTGATCCAACTGCATGCCTTTTTAACAGGCTTGGGTACTCTGGTTTATCCCAGTCTTGTAGTTTATATGTATTTCTGTCCATAGTGTGTGTGTGTGTGTGTGTGTGTGTGTGTGTGTAATCAGCACACGAGGACTCGCGCTAGGTTACCAGCACACGAGGATGTAATGCTGCACAAACCAGTTACATCTTCTCAATTTTCCATTGGGTTGCAGGAGTCCAGCAGCTTCTGGCAAAGCTGTGTAGTTTCCAAACTACAGTAAGCATGTGTGTTTGTGTATGCATGTGGGCGTGTGTGTGTGTGTGTGTGTGTGTGAGTATGTGAATATTCCTTTCTTGATGGGACTGGCAATGGTAACTTTAAAAACAAGAGCAGAGAGAACAAAGGTTTGGACTGGGCTTTAGAACAAAGGTTTGGACTCACTGTGTGTGTGTATCTGGTGACATGTCGGGCTGAAACCCTACCTTGGTGTGTAGCAGAGATGGCACTTCACCTACACCGTCATGCAGCAGGCCACCTTTGTTCAGTGCTTCTTGAATGGAGTTCTTGAGTTAAAAAAGACTGAATTGCTTTGGAGTTGTAGAATTCTGGATTTTATTTCTATCTAGATTAAATTACATTATTTAATCTCTCCATGTAATATCAGGTTAATCTTGCCATCTGATTACTGTTTCTGTACAGTTCAAATTATAGAGCATTTAATGGAAGATCAAGCTGGTCTCACTGTTTGTTTGTTTTTAATATGTAAATAAGAAGTGAGTGACTCTCTGAACCAGCTTCAGATAACGGCTACTTTACATCACATACTGCATGGCTGTGGTTTCTGCCTCTCATGTGGTATCCAGCAAAGCTCATGAATAAAGGATTATTTTTATTATTCAGGGGATAAGGAAAACCTTGATCAGGCTACCTAATACAGTACGTAATACAGTGGTTTGATCCATAGGAAGTGTGAAAATTATTTAGTCAAATCCATTCTAGTCATATAAGATAGCTTTTTAGGTTAATGTCTCTAATGCACTGTAATGATGCCTGCAAATGTCGCAGTATTCCAGCCTTGAATTAGTTCCTTCAGTGGTGTACTGGGCATCTTCTGAAAAGTGAGGAGAAAATGAGCCTTTGCTTCTCCAGCAGTTTTATCGTTAGTATCCCAAGAATCATAGTGGGAGCAGTCAGGTTGAGCATTTGAGCCCATGAGGGACTAGTCTAAAATGAGTAGATTAGTGCAGATTAGATAGAGAAGTGCTTTCTCAAATGGCTTTTTCTAGTCTTTGTGAAATAGATGGTTCGTAATACTCGAGTTTTAAAAGACTCCAACCTCAAGCACACAGAACATATGTATTCATGTTTGGACCTTCATAAAACACTCATTGGGAGAAATAAAGGGGAAAAATTGTCCCTTAGAACTAAGGTCCAAATTTAGACAACTAATTTTAGGCAGAACATGTCATTAAGTGAGAAATGCATTTAGGAAGAGAACAAAGCAGGTGGATTAATGTGATACTTCAGTCCCCATACCGAACCAGCAGGAGTTATCTGCCTGTTTCCAGAGAAGAAGAAAGCCTTTTATTTCAGCCCTTAGCTGCACTACTAGGGGCAGAAGTGTGAGAATCTGTGTGAGCACCTTAGTTCTATACACACACCTGTGTGAGCACCTTAGTTCTATACACACACCTGTGTGAGCACCTTACAGTTCTATACACACACCAGTGTGAGCACCTTACAGTTCTATACACACACCTGTGTGAGCACCTTACAGTTCTATACACACACCTGTGTGAGCATCTTACAGTTCTATACACACACCAGTGTGAGAACCTTACACTTCTATACACACACCAGTGTGAGAACCTTACACTTCTATACACACACCAGTGTGTATACTTCCAATGTGAGAACCTGTGTGAGAACCTTAGTTCTATACACACACTGGTGTGAGAACTTGTGGGAGAACCTTACACTTCTATACACACACCAGTGTGAGAACCTTTGGGAGTCTGACAGATGATAAGTCCGCTGCTTCTGCATGTTGCTAATAGCATTAGTCACACACATCGCTACTCCAACCACCAGGATCTGCTCTATTAGTTTCCCATCGGGTCACTGTGGTGACAAGGTGGCTGTAGGATGTAGATAAAGGTTTCTGTTTGTGTGTGTGTGTGTGTGTGTGTGTGTGTGTGAGTACCCTTTATTATTATTATTATGAAAGAGCTGATTGGGGGGGGGGGGTGTGAAAGCAGGAGAGGGTAAATAAATCCACTCTGCTGGGCAATCAAAAAAAGCACTTTAGTGGTGGAAAGAGGGAGGCTGAGATGAAGGAGAGTTTAATTTCAGTTGTTTTTGGTGTAAAATGGCAGAAACTGTCTAAATCTGCTCAACATTGAAATTCATGTGAAAGACAACAGTATTTCAATTTTGTAAATAAATCAAAAGATTTTAGGTGAGTACCTGTGCTGTACTGTAGTAAAACACTATAGTGAAACACAAAGTTGTGTTTTTATACAAAAATGAGGGCATTTCAGTCCTTCATCAGCTGTTTAATCAAAGTACTTCTAAAGTTCTGTTAAATCTGTTAAATGTAGACATTTAAATCATAACATTTAAAGCAAAACATTTATTTCATGGAGTCCTAAAGTTCTAAGAGGATACATCAGTTGTTTTTCTTTCCTTCGTTGCTGCCATAGCAACAACAGGCAATGCAAACAGATGTAATTAATGCAATGACCATTACCATTAAAGCGCCACAGGAAAATGACAAACCCTTTGTGATGGTCTGAAGGTGTTTCATAAAACGATCAATGTGTGTGTGTGTGTGTGTGTGTGTGTGTGTGGATCATGCATCAACAACCACCACAAATGTACGGATACAAAGATGAAAAGGCCGTTGAACTTCTGAAGGTGAAGAACAAAATGCTTTTGGATTTCTTTTTCTTATTCTTATCCAAATAAATTCACATGTTTAACATGTTATGTGTAGGAGCTGTTCATCTGTTGGATGGATACACTGTTAATTTGTTGGATGGATACACTGTTAATTTGTTGGATGGATATACTGTTGAACACTTCAGCCTTAACAATTTTCATTGCCTTTGTGTGTAGAAGTAGGATCCCAGCAAAACTTAGATTTGTCTCCTATGGCTCCTGTCGTATTAAAGAGACACTTTATCAGTACTGAACCTTATCTCTGCTTGGCACAATGATGGTATACAAGTATACAAAGCAAAGCAGGGTTACGTTAAGGTTGTGCGTGTTACTCTCAGGTTGTGTGTGTGCGCGAACGCGCATGTGTGTTACTCTTGGGTTGTGTGTGTGTGTGTGTGTGTTACTCTTGGGTTGTGTGTTTGTGTGTGTGTGTGTGTTATCCTTGCTTCTTCAAAGAGGAGACCATTCATTATGTCCCTCACTTTGCAGCATCTGTAATGAATTTGCCATTGAGCAGAATAGCAGTGCATCGATGTCTCATATAGGGCACAGAGCACAGAGGTGCATCGGTGTCTCATATAGGGCACAGAGCACAGAGGTGCATCGGTGTCTCATATAGGGCACAGAGCACAGCGGTGCATCGGTGTCTCATATAGGGCACAGAGCACAGCGGTGCATCGGTGTCTCATATAGGGCACAGAGCACAGAGGTGCATCGGTGTCTCATATAGGGCACAGAGTACAGAGGTGCATCGGTGTCTCATATAGGGCACAGAGCACAGAGGTGCATCGGCAAGGGAAACCATGACGTGAATGGCATGAGCAGTTGCATGCACCTTCTCTCCAAGTTTACCCGTCATGTTGTAACATTATGCTTAAGTTATTCTTTAAGTGCTTTCATAAAGGTTTGTGTGACTACGAGGATTCATTCCCTTCTTGCTCTGTTTAATGCTGTATAGTAACTCACTATATTTGGCCATAAACCAATTTCTTAACTAATTAAAACAATAGAGTAGCTATTTGAAACCAAGATATTGAAAAGGGGAATGGTCTATGCCTGTAGGAACAGAGGAATGCAAGTACTGTAAGTGTGTGTGCGTGTGCTTGCGCATGTGTGTGCATGTGTGTGTGCGCGCGTGCAGTGATTGAGGCAGTGATCAGAGAAAGGATGCGTCTTTGTTTTGGACCTTCCTTTGTGGCATGTTCTTATTTTTTTGTGTTCCTGGGTGCCTCCATCTCAGTTTCTTTGTGAAGCTGTAACCTGTCCTCTACTCTCCCCATCTCCCTCTGTCCCTTTCTCTTGGCCTCCGTCTCTCACTCACGCCTAGGCACACGCACATTCATGTAAACACAGGTCTTTGGGGACAGATAAACACATTCTGTCGTGTCGACTCAGGACAAGAAGCAGGCAGTGTTTGCTCCATGGTGGTGCTCCCCAGGTCTTTGCCAGGGTCCAGGGACTCGATCATGACAACACAGGCTCTGGCAGTGATTTTCCACCAGCTTTGTTTTCTAGCCTGAGATGTATATCCAGAGATTTGATTTAAGTGCATGTCGACTGTTTGGTGTTTACTGTTGAACATGGTAAAAGTGCCTCTGAAGAGATGTTCTCATGTTAATCAGGAGCTGTAAATTTAAAAAAGGTTGATTAAAGCATCCATTGTTAAATTATGAGATTTTATTTGGATACTGTACTGCATGTGCTGTTTTATTTAAAGAACATTTTGTAATGCTGTGTTTCTCAAAAATAGCTTAAATATTATAGTAATAAAGGAATTACATGAGTGTACAAGGATAGCATAGAACAGTAACATCAAACTACAAGATAAGACTCCAAAACACAACAGTTGCCCCAAGAGGACTAGCACTATAGCAACTAGAGCTATGGCAGCTAGACCGTGTTTACTTACATGATGACTGATCAGAGCTGGCAATTTTATTAAACAAATGTAAACATTTAAATCTAAACCATATCAAGACCACACATCACAGAGAAAGGATTTCAGCATGGGGGGCGACTGATATGTCCTTGATATTATTCAATCACAGTAGCCTCTCCACTTTCAGAAGATGATTTATGGAAAACCTGTAGATCCACTTTTTAGTGGATTAAAAACCATTTCCTTTCATAACACTCGTGCTCATGTAACACTGAAGAGTAATACAATAAGTGCTTTCCAGATAATGATATGACAAGTGTTTTATACATTAGAATAAAACACTCATTAACTCTGTCATTAAGGATCTGCTATTTCAAATAAGAGACCCATTTAAGGTTCTGCTATTTTAGAGCTCAATTTCAACTAGAAACCATCCTTTAGGTTAGTATCCCCACAGTCTCTGAGCTGACATCCTCTGATAACAGAGTGACAGTAAACACAGACAGCATGTCTGCCTGAGTCCATTGTAGCCTAGTTATAACTTACTCGTATGTAATCCAGAGAGAAAGAGGAGAGAATAGGAGGAGAGACTGACTGACAGACAGAAAGAAAAGGAATTTCATCCATTTGCTGACTTTGTTCAATGGGAAAATATGAAAGGATGCTTTTGCTCTTCCTTGACACCGATGGATTCTGCACCAGATATCTGTACAGCACATGAAGGAGGAGATCCTACTGAGATCCTACTGAAACTACCTGTGTTAATAAAAAAGAGAGTGATGGAGAGAGACAGAGAGAGGACAATGATGCAGCTAGGGTTAGGGTTAGGGTGTAGCACTTTGTGAGCGACATCCACTGTCTCTCTCTGTGTAGCTACCGAGAACCTTCTCACTGTTTACACAGTAGTAACAGGGTCTGTTTCACTCCAAGCAAGTTTCATCATAAAGCACCACCACACACCCCCTCCTCCCCCACCCATCCTCCTACTATACACACACACACACACGCCTTACACTCCTACACACACACCAGTGGCATGCACACACCAGTGGCTCACACACACCAGTGGCTTACAGACACAAACCATTTATTTTAGATTGCCTATGGAGCAATGGGTAAAGGGTGGGACTTATTTGATACATCTGGGAGGGTGGAGCATAATCATCCAAAGCAGCATTATCTAGATGATAATATTCAAAGTTTTTGGTTATGCATTTGCCACTTATATGAACGGGAGGTCAGTAATGTCACAAAATCGAGTCCTCTTGGTCTTGGCCCGTAAAATGCATTGTGGTCCGTGGGGAAACTGGACATCTGCTGTGCATCTTCAGTGGTAAATAACCTTCTGCTTTTATATGCTAAACTGAGAAAACAAACAAACGCAGCCACGCACATGGGCACATGCCATGTTGTTGCCTTGGAAACACATACGGAGATAACGAAAGCAAATTTTTATCTCCAAGCAAGTATTTTTATCTCCAAGCAAGTCCAGTAATTACGATCTTTTGTGGAGATGAAGAGGACGTGAATGAGGAAGCAAATGTCGGATGCAAACAAGAAGCAAATTGGCCCGGTTTTCCTGCTTTAGATCTTTGAACAAAACAGGGCTTTGTTGCTATGAAGGAGGCGGTATTTGTCATGTGAAAAAGGTTGGAAGGTTGTTCTGTAATTGGTGTTTTAGAGTGTTTATCCAGTCCAGATTAAGGTTGTTCTGTAATTGGAGTTTTTGAGTGTGTTTATCCAGTCCAGATTTAGGTTGTTCTGTAATTGGAGTTTTTGAGTGTGTTTATTAAATCCAGATTAAGGTTACTCTGTAATTGGTGTTTTAGAGTGTGTTTATCAAGTCCAGATTTGCATGGCACTGGTTGCATGGCACTGTTGCGGTGTGAAAGCTGGCATGAGGACCAAAAAAAAAGATTAGATTAATCTAAAAGATTAAAAAGATAAAAGACTTAATAATCTAAAAGATTAATCTATTAGATTACAACATTCTAAATATTCCAAATACATGGAGGTAATCTAGAAAACATCTTTTGGGAACACTATTTTGCCAATTAGGGTCACGTCTCCATCCAGTCAGATAAACGGGTCTTGGTTCTGTTTAATTAAACAAGTCTGTTAATTATGTCATTATAATTGTGCTAATAATGAATGATGGACATTCGGCCTCCTTTGGAGGCTTTGCATTGTGATTTTGTCAGACTCTCCATGCTTTTCCATGGTATGGGGGTATTACCTGGAGACAGTCACGACAGATATGAACTGGTAGGAGATATGACAGAAGTGCATAAGTCTTTGGCTAAGGTAACACCCCCTTCAGATGAGCTAGGGTTTATAGCCTCAGACTAGCTAGAGCTTATAGCTTTGCCTTGCAGCAGGGTTGAGAGAGACACTAATGCTGAATCTTCTCATCTGTTTTTAGGGAAAACTGCTAGGCCATGTAAATGGAGCAAGTCTTTGCTCATATACACATCACACTAATGTCTATGTTTGTTTTCAGTTTCAGTAGGAGGAGTGGCAGCGTAAGTGATGCATGTTTGTTGAGTTGTGCTGGCCCCTCCCCCTCTCACGTGCCTCACCATCCTCTATGAGAACAGAGATATGACCGTGCGTTGCCGCCGGTTACCCAACGTCCTCCTTATCATCACCCTGCTGTTCTCTATAGGTGAGTAGAAACCAACCGACCGCACCAACACAGGTAGAACAACATCGTGCAAAAGAAGGGCTGGAAAAAGGTCATATTTAATTTTGCACCAAGATGACAGAACCCACTTTGATATTTTACTGTTTATGCAAAGCCAAAGGGTAACCATATCTTACTGACTACAATTAGTACTAGAAAGTATACTTAGTTGCTTTGTTAGTTGCTATTGGGTTACGTCATTGGGGTTGATGTGTACACGCTTACCCAAACTAACCTGATCAGCAGTGTAGATCACCATAATTATAATCATACTTTCATATTATGTAGGTGATCTGAATGACAGGTGTTCTTGCCTTCCACAGTACCATCCTAAAACAGCTGTTTTAAATGTGTAATAAAGTGGGAAGCCTCTCACTGGACACTGTACGATGAGCACAATTCCTCACAAATGATAGAAGTTGCAGAGGTTTGTAAACCCTGGAGAGAAGTGACATATGAGCAGAAAGAGATTTCTTTTATCCGAAGTCAACAAGAGAGAGATGGAGAGAACGATGATAAGAGAGAGAGTAACAAGAGGCAAGCTGCTAAATTATGGTCTGTGGCAGATAAACAGATAGCATCTAAACAAATGGCAGATAAATATGAAACTGAGGTATCTTGTTAATCACCTTCACATACCATATCATCCCTCCCAAAATCCCACCACTTCAAAGGGTATATAGTACTTACTGTGATGGAAACTACATAATATCACTATCCTGGATTACCTTTGCCCATTTTTCCAAATGCATACATAAGTCAAAGTCAAATGTATTAATCTATTTATAAAATCCCTTTTATAACACGTTGTCACAAAGCAGTAAGGGTCCATATTTCTAACGATCAAGCCAAGGGCAACAGCAGCAAGAATAAAACTCCCTGGGGCAGAAATAAAACTCCCTGGGGCAGAAATGAGGAAGAAACCTTGGGAGGACTGACACTCAAGAGAGAATCCATCCTTCACTGGGCAACCAAGCTAGTAACCAGTCTATGTTTTATAACGTTATTTTTAGTCTAAGTAGCCTCTTCAGTGTGATTGTGGAGCCTCAGTTACATCAGTGAGTCTAGGGTGGGCAAGACAGTGTCTGCTTGAAACACAAACGCACAATTATACCAAGTTATGGTGTGGTACAAAACCTATGATTATACACACATCTGCAATTATTTAATATTATTTAATATCTTTTAAAGGAAAATCTCTCTCACTGTCATCCAGCCTGTTGTTTTGAGCAGATACACATCTCCTGTTATTATAAAATCATAACCAGGTTGATACCTGCAAAAAAATGCATGCTATGTCTTGGCGAAGGCCACAACTCCCGCAGGACGATGGCTTTTAAACCTTGATAAATTCACACCATCTATTATAGGTTTGTATCTGGGTTTAATGAAACAGTGAGGCCAGTAGTCAGTCAAAATCATTAATTTCCTGATGATAATGGAGTTTTGGAAAATTGGCTTTCCCACTAAAAATTGTCCTTGTCTGAAAGATGGTGTGTCTGTGTACCCTGTGATAAGTACCCTGATCAAATTTGTTGCGTGTGTGTGTGTGTGTGTGTGTGTGTGTGTGTGTGTGTGTGTGTACTGTGTGACCATATGCTCAGTGGTTCATGTTCTGTCCTGGGTGGTGTCCTCTCTCCCCTTCCATGCACGATGCAGACTCCTAGAGGGGATGTGGTGTGTGTGTGTGTGTGTGTGTGTGTGTGAGAGAGAGAGATGATGTCCCCCAGGAGGCTGTAGATTCCGGTTTAGAGTACCCTCTGTGTGACTGACTGCCACTTCTCTCTAGAAGTTGTGTGTGTAACTATATAGTGTCCTTGATTGTCAGGAAAGGCATTATATAAGCTGAACATTTATTCATTCATTCAAGTTTCAAGTTTATTTGAAACTGTTCATTCATTTATAATGAACAGAAATCAACCCATACATTGGCAAAAATGTGTTAAATAAACAATGTCAGCATATGAAATGCTTTGCATATACATCACCCTGCTCAATGGTATTGAAGAAACATGCCAAGCTTTAACAAACTAATTCTCTTTCATCTGAGCTGTAACTGATGTTCTTATATTTATTACATGGAGTCAGAGGGGTTGACATGACTCAGTTTACATGTCCAGTGTACATCTCTGGTCACATCCTATCTGTCTTCTGTTTGCTGCCGTTTCAACTATGTGTAGCTGTCGTTTCAACTGTGTGCTGTGTTTTCTCATGGGAAGAGTCTCAGCGTCTCTGTGGTCCAACGCCTCAGTACCACGACAAACCATGTTTGAGGAAATTGTTGCAGAAGTGTGAAAACTGAGATTTTACCCAGTCAAAAAACACTCCAAAGCAGTTCAGAATTGCCAGGGATGCAAGAAACGTGGAAAAAAACTATCCTGTCCTCAGCAGAGGCTACCCAATAAAGAATTCTACACAATAAAGAATTCCCTCACACAGAGACACAGAATTTAGTTTGAGTGTTTACTAGAGTTCCTCTCCATAATTTGGAGTGTTATGGAGAGTTCAGATAAGAATATCTGATCACTAAGAAAACCACAAGGATCATTTATAAAGACCAGGTGCAAAATACAAGGGCAAGCCCAGATGATTCATTATCCAGATGCTGATATTCAGATACAAACCATCTAAAATGTAAATAGAGGCAAGGGGATGTGGTGGTGATGAGGTACAGCGGCAGTCAGGGAAGCAGGAACAAACCGTGGTGGCCGTTTCAAATTCATGTTTGAGTAGATGGGTTTGGGGGGGGGGGGCATTCCCTCCTAAACCACTTCAGCCTGACAATGCTGTCGGTGAGCTCTCTGAATGAACTACACATCAGAGCAGTTGCCATGGAGAGAGAAAAACACAGAGAGCAATAGGAATTCAGGCTGGCTGTGAGGCAGCTGCCTCTGTGCTCCAGCAGAAGGTCTAATTCACTGTGAGAATGAATAAGGCTCAAGGCAATTACCTGCAAAAAGGCTTACAGTATTTTAATGATGCAGTGAGCAAAAATCAGAACAGATCGATTTGTTTTTAGTCACCATGGTGAAAGGAAATGAAGCAGGTCTCAACAGGTGGTTAGGTTGGGGGTTAGAATAGGGGTTAGGGTGCACATTCTGTACGCACCTTTTGCCTTTTTTTTTGTTTTTGCTTTTCCTGCCTCAGGAATATGAGAGCCGTTTCTCACAGGGTTTAGGGTTAGGGTTAGCCGTTTCTCACAGCTTTACCTGTTGCCGGTTTGGTTAATGGATACTTAGCCCGGGAGCTGCCAAATAAAGCTCATTCAAGTCTCTTTGAGTGCAGGAATGCTTAATTACCACTGTTAACAGCCTCTCTGTACACACAAGTAACTGGGCTTTTCAGGGAATTAAAAGGAGTTAAATGGGGCAAACATCAAATTGTTTCCATTTTGTAACATATTCGTTTCTCATTCTCATGTTATACATACACATTTTGAAATATGTTGCTCAAGTATTTGTTTATGAAGAGACTACAGGTTTGTTTAATATGGGTCATTTTAATTCTATTTAGGTACTGATGTAGTACTGATGTGGTAATGATGTGGTACTGAACACTGTATCCTTCTCACCCTGTTTAACAGGAGGAGAAAAGAAATTCTTTGTATATTAATTGCACAGCTTTCACACTAATTGCAAAATTGGCCTTTCTAATGACTCATGTATCAATATTAATGTAATGAGTATCATGTCTAAATGCTACAACACCAAATTGTTTCTACTTTAAGGTTGTGGACCACATTTTAAACATTTAAGCCCATGGCGAGGGTACAGTTAGTCAGTTTAGCTTTTGTGATTTACCACAGATATTCAAAAAGGTCTCACTAATGTTTCATTTGTGAAAAATTGCACAAAGCCATTTCTGATTGTTGCTTTAGAAAAATGACACAAAATGACACTCCTTCTCAGTTCTCCATTTCCCTTGGGGACTTGAATGGAGTGCAAATATACTGATATGTTTACTGACATGTTTATGCCATGTTTACTGATATATTTACGGCCATGTTTACTGATATGTTTACTGACATGTTCAGCAAAGTTTTGAGACCAGTAAGTAGAAGCAGAACATAATTCTAAGGCTTCTTTGAATTCTTCTCTTTGTTTCTACTCCAGAAAAGATTGTTCTGTTTTTATTTATTTGCATGGATGCCTGACTGTAACCATTCTGTTATATGTATTATACAGCATTTATATATGTATTATGTATTTAATTACATTTATATACGTGTTATATATGTGTTTTTATAATATGTATTAAATTACATTGAGTTTTTTGTACTGGACTGTAGTAAAAATAATAAATGTATCTTGCAGGAGGATATATTTAGGTTAAATATACTCTATTTGAAAACCAAAGTATTTCAGTTTGGTTTTTTGAAGCATTTATCCTCTTTTTCCAAGACACCAGCAGCTCATGGTTCCCCTGAATATTCCTTAGTCATCATAACAATGTCAGCTTCCTGTAGATACTGCAGCCTTTTGATTCATCTTATTTTAAATAATTTTAATTCTCCTTTTGAATTACCTATGTATAAACAATGTATGACCCTATGTATAAACAATGTATGACTCCATGTATAAACAATGTATGACCCTATGTATAAACAATGTATGGCCCTATGTATAAACAATGCTATGTGTAAACAGACAAACAAAACCTTAAAAGTTTGCAAGTGTGAATGACGTCAGGTTGTAACCTGAGATAGCAGGTCCTTACTCAGGCCCCATCTCCAGGACAGGAGGTCCTTACTCAGGCCCCATCTCCAGGACAGCAGGTCCTTACTCAGGCCCCATCTCCAGGACACACACTGATCAAACTAAAAAGAAAAGACCACACCACTGGTTGCTTTAACAGTTCATTGATTCACATTTTAAGGCAACATTTGAGTATAAACAACAGTTTTCTTTTGTAGTGTAGAATGTTTTAATTTTTGTTTTGTAACTGAACTAGCATTTTTGACATATGCATGTAATTATTTTTATATTTATTTATTGTATTATTGCATTTTGATATTTTTATTATTATATTTATTTGTTATTGTTTTTATATTTATTTTTTATTGTATTATTTATATATGTGTATGTGTGTGTGTGTGTGTGTGTGT
>JAOYMR010000006.1:13244165-13260361 GCA_025802075.1 Tenebrosternarchus preto
GAAATATGGATACCCAATACATTCACAAGTCTGTATATCTTGACCCCCCCACCCACCCACCCCCCCGCTTCCGTCAACAATCCATTTCAACAGTTTAGTGTTGTAATCCCCTTTGTTGGTGCATGTGAGTATTCTGGCAGAAGCATTTTGAACATGTCGTAAGTTAGTAATCAATCTCTCGGTGCAGCAGATAAGAGGTTCTTGTAATAATCTAGTTTAGTTTCCACATGTACATTTCTAACTGTCAGGAACCATAGAAACCATTGAGATTTAAAACTATCAAAGTTCTTTAAACTGATACCACTGTAGAGACAGAAGGACAGATCATGAATGCAAATGTTACATTTATTAATTATACTAACTTGAAACAACATATGCTATATATAACCTCTTGAGCATTTTCAAATATTTAAAACATGTTTCTTTGCTATCCGTCTATCCGTTAATTAATCTGTTTTATCTCACTCCCTCCTGATCGCTGCAGTAATTACACTGCTCTCATAGGTGTATGGGTTTACGGTTTCTTCGTCATGATCCTGCTGGCTCTGGACTTCCTCTACTACTCAGCCATGAACTATGAGGTGTGCCGGGTCCACCTGGAGAGGTGGGGGCTGGGGGGACGTTGGCTGAAGCAGGCTAGGAGCCACTGGCACAGCCCAGCAGTGAATCAGGAGTTCGAGTTGAGCACTGCAGCAGTTCTGAGCCACGAACCCCACCAACACCACGACCCCAGACTCAGAGGAGAGAGCCAGAGAACCACCCTCATGACCTTCCAGACCTCCACAGCCTGGTGAGTCTGTTCTCTCTCTTACACACAAGGACTGTTTTCACATATAACATAAGTCTTCTCTGTGGTGGCTGTTGAATGAGGACATGACATGAACATGGTGTGTAAACTGTACATATCAGCCTCTAAAAGATGTACCAAAAGCTGCCAATGTAATGCACATACTGTTCTTAACACGATTTAACTGAATCAATGTAATGCACATACTGTTCTTAACACGATTTAACTGAATCAATGTAATGCACATACTGTTCTTAACACGATTTAACTGAATCAATGTAATGCACATACTGTTCTTAACATGATTTAACTGAATCAGCTTCAAATGTTATGAATGTGATTAAATACTTAAGGGAAAGATGCTCATATAACTGTTCAGTGAGCATGGATTTGATACTCTAGAAGGGTTAGACTTTCAACTGGCTGTAGTAGTACTGGCTGTTCTGGGTTTGTGTGCATGTTTCACTGTCTTTGTGTGGATGTTTTATTGGGTTTGTGTGCATGTTTCACTGTCTTTGTGTGGATGGTTTATTGGGTTTGTGTACATGTTTCATTGGCTTTGCTGTTGGATTGATTTCATATTCTGTGACTTCTTGCCAAAATCTACCAGCCACCAACATTTACTGTGTTTTGAATTTTGACGAAAAGGATGAATACATGCAAAAGAACTGAGGCATTTGTTAACTAACCTGCTTGACATTATGAACTAATTTTTCAGATGCAAATTTAGTCCACCAATTAAACAACAGTAGATTCAGTGTAGAGTTTACACTGATTTCTGCACTGAAGTCAGATGTGGATGCTGCAAAGCTTTTCATTTATTTATTTCCATCTTTCATTCATCATGCAGGGATTAAAAAAGTGTTATTCATTTACTGTAATTCATCTCTACTACACCAACTGTCCAAACACTACTTCCATCATTCATTATAAAAGAATGAATGAATAAATGAATTAATCAATCAATCAATCAATTAATGGATAGATGTTTTCTCTCATTTCTTACACCCAAATCATGCAGGGCCACTATGATTTTGTTCCAGTTCCCTTTGGGGACTGCACCTGGGGGGAAAGGGGTTCAAATAAACACAGTCAACCCGTCACACTGTTCAAGAGAGAATTACTAATAACCACAGTCAACCCGTCACTCTGTTCAAGAGAGAAATACTAATAAACATAGTCAACCTGTCACTCTGTTCAAGAGAGAAATACTAATAAACAGTCAGCCCATCATACTGTTCAAGCGAGAAATACTCAACAACTTCCACAGCTATTAATCACTGCTGAAAACAGCCATCACCTCTGAGTGTCTTTTAAAACATTACAATATCACAGTATAATACCACATTTTGAGCACATGCTTTTATTAATAGGTCCATAACTTTTTGTTGTTGTTGTTAAGACCGTGCTGATTCCAGGAGGTGTTTTCCGCAGTACTGTAGTTGAGGACACCTGTTCAGTCCTAAGAGTGAAGTTGGTTTATCAGGCAGAATCCTCTAATACTTTTCTGCATGAACTGCATGTACCTCAGAGGCAGAAGTATTTTATTCTAATAGCACTGGTTTTATTCTAATAGCAGTGGTTTTATTCTAATAGCAGTGGTTTTATTCCACTGGGTAGAACAGTTGTAATGGATATATGTAAGAAACATCTGCATTACCATTTACAAACATGGCCAATTCTTCCTTGGTTTGTTAAAACTCTTCTTAGGTTGGTTTTAGAGAAACTAGTCAATTCAGAAGTATACAGTGGACCTTATGTCCAGGAATGTCCAGTTTACTATATGTCCAGGAATGCAAAAATCCAAATCTTTATTAATGGCTTTATCTGCAATAAAATGCAAATAATGGATTCCACTAGAATGTACATATACTGTTGGTCTCAATACCTAGTGAAATGTCTTGCTGCCTAATAACTATTCACTGCATACCATATTTTCAGTAAACACAAAATGAGAATTAAAAAATGGTAAAAATCATAATTAAATAACTGTCCAAATCATTTTATAGAAATGTGCTCTTGGGGGAAAATGTGATATTCTTCCACAAAAAGCAACTTATTTGAGTGAAATTTGAGTGAACTTCACTTGTCATTGGAGCCAGAGTTTGTGTGTGTTTTTAATGAGGTGAACCAGCTCTGTGTAGAGTAGAGAACACTGAACTGTTCTATGGCCTCCACACGTTTTAAGACGTTTTAATTCATAGCAACCTCATGATAGTATTCACAATAACATACCACTTCACAGGTTAGACTGTGTAATTTGTTCAGATCTACAATCTGCTCTAATTAAACTATTACAGAGATCAAAAGAACCCAACCTATAGTGTGTGTGTGTGCTCGCAGGACATCATGTTTAAACCAAATTTGTTTTTGATTACATGATTGAATCTGTAGTGACTCGAGCATCATTCAAAAAAGTTAAATTCTGTACTTGTGTTTTTGGGTTTGTGTGTTTACACATGACTTTTGTTAATGTGCTTTTATCCAAATATGAATCTGATGGATCATAGTAAAAAAGATATGGCCTGTTTACTGGTTAGGTTTCAGTAAAAGATTGAATATATAAGATATTTAAAAGAGAAGAGGGTTACTGTGTAAACATCCATAACTGATAACATTTTTATATACATCATATTTGCTTTTCTTTCTTGCCAGGTCATTTTTGTTTTCAGAGACTAAATGTTCTCATTTCACAGCATATAAATGTAGAACATTAACCCTAATTGTACAGCGTATAAATGTCGAACTTTAACCCTAAAGTGTATAAATGTAGAATTGCAATTGGTGCTGGAAGGCAGCTGTTGCACTCTGAGGGTATAAAACTCAGACTTACATTTGCCAAAGATGAAGAGTGCATCCATGTCTCCGTGGAATATTCCAGAATGTTTTTCTTTTTACTTTCATCTTTTACATGCGTTCCCTAACCTTAACTCTAACCCTAACTCTAGCTGATTTCACTTTAGAAGCATTTCAGAAAACAATAAAGAAAAAATGGAATTATAATGGATTTTCTCCCCCCCGTCCAGATACTTGAAACTTTACTCACTATAGTGGACTCTGTGCTTAAAGGAGGTGGAGTTGCCTTGACCTACTGGAATTCTTAGTTCAGTCTCCCCTCCACGACCCCATCGACCTTTAAGAAGTGGCAGATGTTCTCCAGCACTGAAGACTACTCTCCCTACTCTCATTCATGACCGGTGAGGAGCCTGAACCACCCATCTTAATGGTGAAGTGTTCCATTTTCTAGCCTCTTCATGCAATGAAACAAGGTTAAGATCTGTGAAACTGGGCTTTTTTGCAAGGAAAAGTTGGAATTCTGGATGCCCCCCCCACACTTATACACTCACACACACATACACACTACAACCATATTATCTAACTTTCCTACCAAGGCCTGACTTTTCCTAAAGCAGAAGAATTGTTTTTTACATCAGCTATTGTACTAACTATTGTACCAACAGTGAAGTTTAATTTGAAGTTGGCTGGAGGGAACTATTTCAAGACTCACTCAAATTGGTGAAAAAGTGCATTTAGTTACATCATTTACATACACCCTACATAGTTACATCATTTAGTTACATCATTTACACCTTCTTACTTTAACACAACAAAATGAATTACTATTTGGGTAAAAACATGGTGTGGAATATTATATCTGGTGTCCAGTCACTCAATTATACTTGTAATTTTGCAATATGTTTTAACTACTGAGGTTAAGTATGTCAGATAAAGCAATATATATTGATAATGATAGTAAATATAATGATAATGACAGTATATATACTGATAATGATATATAATGATAATGTATATAATGATAGTAGATGAGGAAGTAATGGTGGCTTGTGTGTGTGTGTTTCCATATGAGTGTTTTATTTCAATCAGGCAAATCAAAGCCTGATGAAGCCCTTAGTGGATTAAATAATCCTCACTGTAGTTTTGTTTCCCTTGTGGAAAACGTGACTAAATGTGTGTGGTTTAGAACAGGTAAGACCAGGCCAGTTAAGGGTTAATCGGCAATAATGGACAGTATTTTGTTATACTGTATTAGAAAGAGACCTTTTGTGATGGCATTTTTTAGAGTTGTAGGTGAGTTTTCTTCCTAACAGCTAGAAGGCAGACATACTCGTGTAGCCGTACACACTGCCTTACAGTAAGTCTGTAGTGCACATCTAGCACATGCTGCGTTGTAGTGGTGGACCCCTTTCTGCAGGTACATTATAGCAATGCACCTGTTCTTCCTGTGGATTCAGTACCACTGTAATGTGCACTTGGTACATTTTTACTGGTACAAACTGCAACAAATAATGATCAAACAGATCAAACAATAAAGATCTATATTCTGCAGTGTGTTCAGTGTCCTGGTCATCTTTTTCCACATTCTAGGATTAGGGCTTTGGGTGTTCAGAGTGATGCTTGTATGTGGTGGGTCAAAGCAATCTAGCTCTGTGACTCACGGCAACATGAGAATGATGCATATTTCCTGGCCAGAGGGGGAGTCACACCTGTTCCTTCCTCTAGAAGCTGAAAATGCCTCTGGTGGGTGGCAGTGCCAAGACTACACCAGCTCTAATTGGTATAGAGGTAGGCGTCAGTTCTCCCGCAAATGCACGGTCAAGGAAGATCGATTGTCCCTTTCTCCATTTTATATATGAAATCTGAAACCTGGTGCCATAGAAAAAAATTATAAAATAAAAGTATAAACAATAAAAAATATGCTGTGCTCAGATGAGCACAAACACGTGAGACCAGTCCCAGGATTAAAGACCAATAGTGCCAGAGCTGGTGTGTAAACACAGTAGAAGATGTACAGAAAAAGATTCTGAGGGTGGAGGAATGGGACATGATCATAGTTTTTCCATCATTTATCAACACATTCAGAGGGGCCTCCTAGCCACCATGTATTCTTCAAAATGCCAGAGCCACAAATCACATAGGCTGCAATAATCTATTAGAGCCCTTTAATCTATTTATATCCCCCTTCCTGGCCATCTGCTTTCTGTGAAGAGGCATGAAACCATTCATTGGAGGGATGAAGTTTGAATTAAACAGATCAGCTCATTAGGCTGGAGCAGGGCTCTTTAGGATTACATTACAGTTTATTCTAACGCTCCCCACAGAGCTCTTAAATATTAGGAGGCAGATGAAGACTCTTCATCTACATTCACCTCATGAGGACAATTGTGCTCAAGGGAACCAGGTTTGAGTCTTTGTGTATTAATATCTAATATTTCATCAAATTAGAGAACATTCAAAAGATAAGAACAGCTTCTCGTCCAGTTTGGATTTCGTGGTCACGTGAATGTGACTCTTCCATTAGAAAGAAGAAGCAGCAGTTTTATTCTTTCTTCAAAAGAGGTAGAAAAAATGTAACAATAAACTTCTGCCTTTTTCCTGGTAAACAAATCATGCATGGTAATGATCATCATATATATAACTATAACAAAAATATATATAAACTACCCACACAGTGACTAACCACCACATTGGTGAATGATTAAGCTACACGCCGAATTCTAAATAGCTTTTTAGCACTTCATTACATTCTTGTTTGAAGACAAATCCCTGGAAACCTGGCAAAATCCCTTTATTTGACTAAAGCCTGGAAATAAAGCCCCATCTGAACTCAAATTGGGGTCAAACCAATAGAGGGACACAATCTGTTCACATACTCACCACTCCATGGCAATTTGAGGTTCATATTTGAGGGAATTTGTCCTTGCCTGGTTCAATGCCTATCTTTGAGTATTATGGGATCACTTTGTCCAAGTAATTGATTGTTTGAAATGTGAAAAGGAACTAGATGATGTGATGAGAGTGGAAACTATACTTTGGTCAAGCTTCCTGGATATTCTAAGTAGCGCAAGCCTGCAGGTAAAATTAGTTTGTGGGATCAACATAATCTAAGATACTTGAGAAAAATCCTGGTGAGGACTTTTACTTTCTAAACCTGGAATGTCCACCTCTGCCTGCAGCTCAAGCTTGAATTAAAACCTGCTCACCTTCAATTGGGCTCATCAAACACACAACATTCCTGTTTTGCTACTGAGTGCCACACAATGGTGAGCTGTAGCTCAACCATATATTTTTCAATCGGAAACCAACTCAAGAGGAACAAATTGTGCAGGTCACCTACATGTCAATGTATCACAATGGTAATGTATTTCGTGTAACAGTTACCATGGTGGTTTGTCTTGACCACGTTATCAAGCAGCTAATGTTATTCAGTCTGGGTCCTAATCATCAAGGTAGCTGTCTTGAAAGACAAACATCCAGTTGTGTCATAATGACAAGTGCATTTTGAAAACCACAGAAAGTATCTGGAGAAAGGCATCTATTTCAGAACTAATTTACAATCTACACTGGAGATCAAAATTGGAGAACACACAATTTCCTAAATGTCAAGGTCATTGTGTAGTCCTGTGTGAAATTATCCTAACAGGAGTGAAATAGCAGTATTTTAATCTTGCTTCATAGATTGTGCATATTCTACAATACAGCATAAAAAACTTAAATGATATAACTGAAAAAGAACACTGATCAAAATTAGAGAACAATTTCAGATACCTGCAAGTTATTGTTGTTAATCTGGCACCCAGTGCAAATTTCCTTAATTAAGTGGCAGACCCTATTTAACTGGTAGCCTAACTTTCCAGTTTTCACTGACTTTGCAAAAATGGTGAACCATTCAAAATTGACTGAAACCCTCTGGCAGCAGGTTGTCCAGATGAAGGCCAAAGGGGTGACCCTATCAGCCACAGCAAGAGAAGTTGGTCACTCCAAGTCTGTGATTTCTAGAATATTGCATCTTTACATCACAAACTCATTCAAGTCCCCCAACAAGGCTGGTCGCCTATGAAAGACAAATGCAAGAGAAGATAGGATAATGCGGAGAATCTCCATGGGTAATCGGTTAAAAGCTGCAACTGGAATCGCTTGCCAGTTCAGCACTGAACAGGGTAAGGATCTGTCTTGTCATACAGTGACTCAGCGTTTAAGAGCATTTGGACTGAAAGCCCACTCTGCAGTGACCAAACGTCTCATTAGCAGAAAGAATTTATTTGGGTCTGATGGGGAACATTATGTTCGTTGACAAACTGGAGAAAGATTGAACCCAAAGTGTGTAAAGAAGTCGGTGACAGGTGGAGGAGGAAGCGTCATGGTTGGGGGAATGTTTTCGGCAGCAGGAGTTGGACCTCTCATACAGCTCCATGGAAGAGTGAATGCAAGTGTGTATCAGAACCTTCTTCAACAACACGTGGTTCCTTCCTTGCGTTCATCAATCAATCAGCCATCAATTTTCATGCAGGACAATGCCCTCTGTCACACAGCAAAACGGGTAAAGCAGTTCCTTGAAACAATGAAATAGAGTCCTGATCTAAACCCAATAGAAAACCACTGGAAAATCCTTGGTGACGGAGTTATGGCCAAGAAACCCACAACAGTCACAGAAGAGGCTGGAAGAAGAGTGGACAAATCACACCAGAGCGGTGTGAGAGACTAGTGATGTCCTGTGGCCGCAGATGTGCTGAAGTCATTCAAAGCAAAGGCCTGTACACTTCCTACTGATTAATGACTGTTGTAACCTTCAGAAAATGTAGTTGTAATCTTTCTCTGTGCTACAGTCATTGCTGTTCATCACGGCTGTTCATGCTACAGTCAATTATGATCATCACGTTTTTTGCAAAATAAAGGTTTCATGCTGATATACTTTGGTTATTTTGTAAAACACTGTTCTAGTGGCACGGTGTACCCCTTACAAAAAATTCTTCAAATGCTGATCAATGTAAATTACATTATTATAACAGTGTTATACATTATTATAAGTGTTCATACATTGTTCTCTAATTTTGATCTCCAGTGTATATACAATATATTGTGCAAACACTTTAGATACACTTTGGAATGTTACAGTAAAAAAAAGTGTTGGTTTTTCTTCCAAAATGTGTTTATTGCCCACAGATCTGCATCTGACCGCATGTAGGAGTTCAGTCTTCAGGGTTTTCTGTCAGAAAGCAGCTTTCTCTGTGTGCCATTTGCACTTTAACTAGCTAACGATATCTACCCATATCTATCCATATTTAACTATATCTATCCATATCTAACCATATTTTACTAATGCTATTCTAGAAGCTTATAAGAATGACCTTTACCGTAACATTTTGCTTGTGAACAACCCTTAGGTTACGTGAAGTACTGGGTTTCTCTGTTCTACTCTCTGTCCCCATGATAAATGCATGGAACACCATTGGGATTCAACCAATCTTTTTTTTTTTTTTTTAAATAAATTTTCCAAAACAATCCTGTGTAAAGTGAGGAGTACTACCAACCAGTTTCTTTTGGAAGTTCGTCTAAGACACTCCAGTATTTCCATTTATGCTTTTGCTGGGACAGTCTGCATTTTCCAAATAAACTACACCCACTTCTCTCTGATTTTCAGATCCTTTTGAAATACATAACGTGTCCCATTTACTGATTTTGCAACAGGACATGCCTCTGTCATCATTTTGTAAAAACACTTATCATGCCAACTCAGATCTGCTACCACCCCAGGCTCCTCCTCTGATACACTCATTTCACTTTGGGTTGTGATGTAAGAAACCCTGGCAGTCCGTATCCATGTGTGTGAGACTGTCATTATTACACTGCAGTACCAATGTGTTAGTGCCGACTGCTTTTTTTTATTTGTCTTCTAGCAGGAGGACGTTACCAAGGTTAAAAATATGATATTCACTGAAAGGGGTCTTTATTTAAGAACTGATGGATTTCTAAGCCCCACAATAACAATTTATTCTCTGATATATTTTGGCTCTGTTATAATACACCTGGGAGGAAGCAGATGGAAATAAATTTCAATCTGGAACAATCTCTCCTCTTTTAGTGAAAAACTTCCAGTGTGGAGAAGAATGGAGCTGAAACTATTCTTTATATTAGCATATTCTAGCATAATACACAATGATATAATTGAAAAGCAGTCACTCCACCTTACGATTCACCAAACCTCTTTCTGCCAAATCAGAACACTCACTGGAATAAATTAACTCAACTGTACATATCACCAGCAACCACCAGCAATCGGTAAACATCTCTCCTGCTGAAAATATAGCATTTATAACTGCATTATTAAATATTTCTAATCCAACATGAGTTTTGATTTTCCTTAGGCTTCTGGGTATAAACCATGTGACTACACTTCATACATTATAGAGACTCTGATTTCCCCTGATCATTATAGAGACTCTGATCTCCTCGGATCTCCGATCTTCTGGGTATAAACCATGTGACTACACCTCATGCATTATAGAGACTCTGATCTCCTCAGATCTCTCGCTGATTTCTCCCTGATCTCCATGTAATTTTCACCCCTCACCAGGGCTGAACTCAAAACCATAACATTTTATTGCAGAATAAACAAGATAAAATTTAGGCCAGTGAATCAATCTATTTTCTTTTCTACTGTAACCACTCCAGCAGATGGCAATAATCATTGTAAAGAAAACAAAGCTGCTTGTGTTCTTGAGCACTAAATATCACAAATCTCTGACCTGTGGTGCACAAACACTCATGTTGGACCTCTACCATTGACATAGTCCACTGATGGCCCTTTCCAGTTCTCGCAGAGATTTTACATGCACATTTCAGATTTGCTAAAACAACTGACCAACAACTGACCTTTTTCTTCAAAGGTAAAGGATGCTTCAATGCCGCCAATTGTGTTTTAAAATCATTCCTGTGTTCTAAAGGGACAGAATGTCTTACAGGATCAAACACAAGCCGTTTCTGGCTTTTTGTCATCAAAAGCCTGAGCCCATGATACTCTAATGGAAATGTTAAATGAGTATTGTTAAGTAATCCCTGTTTAGAGGCTTTAACTGAACAAATTATACCATTTCTGATAATAGGTCTTTTAACAGTTTAGCTTCTTCAGTATATAAACAAAGGGAGCTCAGCTTTAGAGCTGCAAAAGATTCAGTTCTTCCTGCTAGAAAGTGTGCATGTTAATTACTCTGCCTTTTCATTTACAAAAGTTTAAGTGAATTCAGAAAAAATAGCCCATCATTCTGAAACTGGGAAAAGAATGAATCATGCAGTCCAGTAATCTACCCAGGCAGCCAAACAATGCTCTTTCATCTGTTAAAAAGAGGTTGGGTAGAGCCTCTGTTCATGGGCTACTCCACAGTGGGTGGTTTATTAATGGTAATCAGTTAGTTTGAGATTTTATTACATGGACCATAGAACATTGCAAAACCCTACATACAATCCTAATTACTCCATATTCAGAGAAAGTTCTCACTATATCGTTATAGTTAGATGGCACTGTATCGTTGTGAAAAGCACAGCTATTTAGAACACAGAAGGTCATCGCACAGTGGCAAGGAGGTTGAGCCATTCAGAGGCACAGTAGGGAGGAAGTGAGAGCAGAGGAGCTGCAGACACCTGCCTGCACCTGCCCTTTGCGCCTCTGTGTTGAATTGAGTTTTCCGTCTAGGTCCGGGGGGGGTGACAGTGCAGGAAAACGTGAAAAGCTTTTAGCAATCTATGACACTGTTTCTCAAAATCCATTAAAAGATTAGAACATGCCACCATGAACTATAATGGTGTTTATTGTCTGAAATCATTTTAACTTGAAGAGCTAAGAGAAACATCAAGTGGAGATTTCCACTTTAACTGGTATTTCACCTTCTAGTTTTTAAAGCAGTGGATTTAAAGAATGAATCAGACGAATGAATCACATGATGTAAATGGAAAACATTTTGATGAAGAAATGCTGACATCAACTGTACAAATAAAGAATTACAGGTGTGTATGTAACTAATAGTACATAGAAACATGAGCCAGTTTAGATTTAGTCTAATCTTAGATCTTTACTCTAATCCTTCTTTAATCTTACCTGGGAAGGTCTTTTTAAAAGTAAAATAAGCAAAATACATAAGAGAAAAGGATTTATTTTGCAAGAATATAAATCCAGAAGTGAAAAGGCATGACGAACACACCAAATCCTAAGACGTTATTATAAACCCTACTCAATTTTTTTTCCCCTTAGTAAGACATTTTGGGAATTTCATATGTCTTTATATCTAATTTCTGGATAAATTTAATGAAAAAGAAAAAAATTATTTCTTTTTCCCTGGTAAACCTTAACCATGTGACATGGCTACACCGCCATGGATGCACTGCCATCTGCAGCAAAAGAAGAGTCTTGCACTGTTGCATCCTGTAAAAGCTCAGAGGTTCATGACTGATAAACACTTTAATGTGTAGACATAGACTATGCCTAACCCCAACCCTACTAACCCCCACTTCTCTCTGATTTTTAAAATTGCCTTTGGGAATCCGATTCCAGGTGAGCAGAAGCTGGTAGCGCAGTTTTGACATGAAAATAATATCTGCTGTTGTCTCAGTTTCCACCGAGCAGCTTAACAAGTGTGCTGTCTGGATCAACAAGTGTGCTGTTTACAAGTGTTGCTACAATCTTTTGTGATTTCTGCCTTGGTTCTGCCTACAGAGTTCCATCAAGATAAGATTATTATTGATGTGGTCTTGCTGCTAGATCAAATCTCTGATATACTCTGGAAAGTGGAGAGCAAAACTGCTATTTCTAACCAACAAGGCTGATATGTTCCTGACAGGGAGCCTACTGATCGTAAATAAATATAACATTAATGTAGCAACCAGATAATCGAACAACCACCGAACAGACTGGCCCGTGTGCCAATCTGAATGCTTTGGTTTTTAGACTTAAAAGTGCATCTGCTTTGAAACAAAACCACCAAGATGGTGGAAACATACAAACAAAAACCCTCAAAACAGAGCATCGTTAATCATCCTCTCTCTCCGTTCTCCGACATGAGTCCGCCGGTGCACCTTAAGCACGTACGCCTGCCTGAAACCCTTCCCGCACTCGGAGCACTTGAACGGCTTCTCGCCGGTGTGGATCTGCATGTGGCGCTTCAGGCGGCAGGACGTGAAGAAGCTTTTGCCGCACTGTGAGCAGGCGTAGGGCCGCACTCCCGTGTGGTAGCGCGTGTGCAGCTGGAGGTAACAGGCCTGTGTGAAGCTCTTGTCACAGTGCGAGCAGCGGAAGGGCTTGTGGCCCGTGTGATAGCGCTGGTGCTTCAGCAGCTCGCCAAAGGAGAAGAAGCTCTTGCCGCAGTCTGAGCAGAGGAACGGCCGCTCGCCAGTGTGCGTGAGCTCGTGCCGAGTCAAGCTGGCCTTATAGGCGAAGGTCTTGTCGCAGAGCGAGCAGCGGAAGGCCTTCTCCTCCGTGTGGCCGGCCAGGTGGGCACGGAGCGTGCGCTCACGCTTGAAGCTCTTGCCGCAGTGCGAGCAGAGGTGTGGCTTCTCTTGGGAGTGCGTCCACTCGTGTTTGCGCAGAGCACCCGGGTACAGGAAGCTCTTGTCGCAGTGCGCGCAGCGGTACTTGCGCTCGGCGGTGTGGGTGCGCTGGTGCGACAGCAGCGCTCCGCGGTAGGTGAAGCCTTTGCCGCAGCCGCAGCGGTACGGCCGCTCCGGCCGGTGGGCCTGCAGGTGGCGCTTAAAGCCAGAAACGCAGGCGAAGCTGGCCTCGCACAGCGTGCACTTGTGCGGACGCTTGTCCAGGTGGCCGCGCTTGTGCCGTACCAACGCCGCCTGGCAGCTGAGCCTCTTCCCGCAGTCGCTGCAGCGGTTCAGTTCGTCCCGGCCGTGGACACGGTGGTGGTCACGGCGCGCGCTCAGCGAGCTGAAGCTCTCGCCACAGTACAGGCAGCCGTACGTCCGGGGCTCGCTGGCTCCGCGCTCCGCCCCTCTTGCCTCGGGCTCCACCTCCTGGGCGACATGGACGAGGCGGTGGCGGCGCAGGGCCTGGATGTGGGAGAAGCGGCGGCCGCAGCGCGAGGCCGGGCACTGGAAGGGCCGCTCGCCGGTGTGCGTACGCTCGTGCGCCTTCAGCATGCCCGGGTAGCGGTAGCCTTTGCCACACACGTGACACACGTGACGCACATGCACCTCCTTCTCTGCCCCCTCCTGCAGAGCTGGGTGGATCTTTTTGATGTGGCTTTTCAGGTAGCGCTCTTGAGCATGACTGAACAGGCACAGGGGACAGGAGAAGACCTTCAAGGGAATGTCTGCAAAAGAATCTGGTGTTAATCTTAGTGAGATGGTGCAGTGAGCAATCAAAACAAAAACGTTAAATCATTTCCTTTGTAGAATGTCAATAGGAAGGAATTGCACTTCTAATACACATAAAGTACCAAATAAAGCACTTAAACCCCTGTACAATAGTACTAAATAAGGCACTTAAACCCCTGTGCAATAGTACCAAATAAGTCGTCTTAATGCTTAGTGCTTAATTTTTATCCTACTTTTGTAAATGCTATTTTATACTTTGTCATTATCCTCAAAAGCACTTTCTGAACTTTTCAAATGGAACTATAAAAACACATTATTATTGTTAATAATAATAATAATAATAATAATAATAATAATAATAATAATAATAATATTAAAAGAACTGGATAGGAGAAGAAGTGAACCTGTATTTCCATCATTCACGGTCAGACCAGAAGACACATCAGGAAGCTCAACAGGATCCCTTGAAAGTGACCAAGATAATACAAGGAAACAAATCTTAGGTCCTCAATGTCGTGTTTCTCTCTAGATCACACTGCATGGCTTAATATTCAATTTATGTGACAGAATAATCATTACTGAAACATTTAATAAATAGTTCAAAACCTTTGCTCTGAGAACACAGCTTAAGCATTTCACTAGCATGCAAATATAAAGGTTACATCAAGTGACTTTAGTAACAGAGGAATTACATGAAATGCATGTCAGAAATTACCTCTTATTTGATGCATGGGGATGTGTAACCAGCTCAGTGAGACATGCAGGGCGAGTCTCTCTTTTCTGCTTTTGGAGGTTCACCATTTTAATCTTCCAGGTCTTCTTGGGCTTTCGAGCTGATCTGCGGATCGCTGTGGGATACGTGAGCATAGCTGCCTGTTCAGGGGCACTGGCACACGTGTGTGGCAAAGAGACCAAAGTGGGCATGGCCAGAGGGTTACCGCCCGACTGCCCCGTTGGGTTAGCGTTACCTGACTGCCCCGTTGGGTTAGGGTTAGGGTTACCCGACTGCCCCGCTGGGTTAGGGTTAAGGTTAAGGGTTAAGTCCACTCTCTTTCTATTTGTGCCCTGTAGATGCAAGTCACCCTCCTGATGGTGAAGTGTGTTTCCCCCAGAATATCCCTCATTCACACTGCCTCTTTTGCTCCCAGTGCCCCTCACCCAAGCACTTCTGTTGGTCTGCACGCCCCTCGGCTCGGCCCTGGCAGAACGCGGCCCGGTGCCTCCACGCGCACCATCCTCCACCTCGGACGGGACCTCTCCAGCTGGGTTAGCGCCAAGTTCGACGTCTGCCCAATCAGACGCGACCACCATGGTCGATACGTCTGTTGCGTCCATGACACATTCAGGGATCGGAGCAGGAACAGAGTCCGCCGGTCGCTCTGGCAGACTGCCGTCTGCGCCAGGAGGGTCCGTGCCGTCTCTCTTGCCAGACAAAGCAGTAAGGATGCAGTCAGCCATGCCTGGACACGGGGGGGAAGCTGGGAAGGCTGTGGAAGGAACAAAGATCATCATCAACGTTGGGCTGCTTGATTTGTGCCAATTTTTGTTTGTTCATTTCAGTGAAGTAAAATTCTATGGAAAGGGTTGTCAAAAAAATATTGAAACAAATATATAAAACAAACAGGCATTTGTACATAAATACAGACCAAAAAAATGAGGGTTGTGATCTAGGATTCACCCGTCACAGCTGGGAAGTTTTTCTGGTGTTGAACACTAAAGCTACTGATGTTTCTTTGATTATAACAAGTTCTACGATACCAAAGTGAAATATAACATTGTACACACACACACACGCATGTGCATGCGCACACACACACACACACACACACACACACACACACACACACACTCCACTCCATAGTTTCATCTCCTTTGATCATCTGATTCAGCTTCCCTGGCCAAAGAAGGTGGGATCCTCTTGTTATAGTCGCTATTATTATACATCATGTTATATTATTACATTATAAAAATGACTACACTGTTATTATACATTATATTATTACATTATATACATGACAACACTTATTATACATCATGTTATATTATTACATTATTTACATGACTACACTTATTATACAACATATTATATTACATTATTTACATGACTACACTTATTATACATCATGTTATATTATTACATTATATACATGACTACACTATTATTATAAATCATATTATATTATTACATTATATACATGACTACACTATTATTATACATCATGTTATATTATTACATTATATACATGACTACACTATTATTATACATCATGTTATATTATTACATTATATACATGACTAC
>JAOYMR010000006.1:13263748-13279932 GCA_025802075.1 Tenebrosternarchus preto
CTGTAAACCAATCTCGTTGCGCAATGTACAAGTACAATGTGTAATGACAATAAAGGTTCATTTCATTTCATTTCAAAAGTAAAGCGAGACAGTTAGTTCTGTATGGGACATAAAATCTAGTTATTTCAGAAGCGTGGAAGCAGCAAATCCCCCAATTAATTATTAAAGTCTAACTAAAATGACAGAACCAGAAGGTAACAGACTTGGGGGCCCTGAGGCGTTGGCATCCGTCCACCCCACTGTCAACAAACTTAAGTGAACGTGTGCAGTGGTGGGACGACAGCATCAGCTCATCATTCAATCAGTACATACACGTCTGTTACCATACATCTGTTACCATACATTAATCACGCGTCCCAATGCCAATACTTCAAACCGTCTGTGAGAATCTCAGTGTTTGCACTTTCTACAAAGAAATTCATGAAATTCTATTTATATTATTTAAAAATATTTATAAATGTATTACAGATAAACATAAACCGCCTTTCCTCTGCAAGTTATGACAAATCAAGTTACAGATGAAAGTATTTATTTGAATTTTGATCAAAATGTAGAACAAGACCCACGGCTAGACACTAGACACTTCTATTGCACGTTTATTCTCTTCCAGCTCCACACCTGACATGCCAGATAAACAACTGTTCACCTGTTCAGTAAAATATTAAGTGCTAATTGCCATCTTTATAAGTGTCATCACAGTGAATCCATCACACACTACATCACTACAAAACAACTTCAAGCATTAAATTAAACATTAAAGCATGTTTTATGTAACATTACATGAAACATGGACCCCCAAACCCACCCCAAAGTCTGTCATGATGGGGCATCTGCTGTCATGGCACTTGTTGCCATGGCATCTGTAACCGTGGCATCGTTAATGGTGATCTCCTGCACTTCCACCGTGTGGCTGATGTCGATCGGACACCTGTCGTTTTCCTGGCCGGCATGGATGCGCACGTGGCTCTTAAGCTTCGCCGCGCTGGCATACGTCTTGGGGCAGTACCCGCAGGCATGCGCCCGGGGCTGGGTGTGCGTGCGTCTGTGCCTGGCCAGCTCCGACGAGCTGCGGAAGCGGCAGGGGCAGGCGGGGCAGGCGTAGGGCCGCTCACCTGTGTGCACCCGCTCGTGCAGCGCCGCCTCCGTGGCCGTAAGGAAGGTCTTGGCGCAGTGCCCGCAGGCGAAGGGCCGCTCACCCGTGTGCATCAGATGGTGGCGGTTGAGGGCGAAAGGCTTGGTGAACCTCTTGCCGCAGTAGGAGCAGGCGTAGGGTCGCACGCCCGCGTGGCTGAGCGCGTGCTCCCGCAGCGCCCGCTTCGACTTGAAGCTCTTGTGGCACTGCCCGCAGGCGTGCGGCCTCTCGTCCGTGTGCGACTTGTCGTGCTTGAGCAGCTCCCCCAGCGAGAGAAAGCGCTTGCCGCACTGCGAGCACAGGAAAGGCCGCTCGCCAGTGTGCATGCGCTCGTGCCGGTGCAGGATGGAGATCAGGTTGAAGGCCTTGGGGCAGTGCGGGCAGCGGTGCGGCCGCTCACTGGTGTGAGTCATGTGATGCTTCTGCAGGCCCGAGCGCAACACAAAGCTCTTCCCGCAGAGGGCGCACTGGTGCGGCCGCTCGCCCGTGTGGCTCAGCATGTGCCGCTTGACGTCGGCGCGGCGCGAGTACGTCTTGTCGCACTGCGAGCACTTGAACTTGCGGTGGCGGCGGTGGCTCTGGCGGTGCGCCGAGCGCTGCAGCAGCGTGTCGAAGCCCTCGCCACACTGCTCGCAGCGGTACTGCTGTGTGGCGCTGTGCGTCCTGCGGTGCGCGGCCAGCGCGGGGCCGCTCGCGCTCGCCTCGCCACAGATGGAGCAGTAGTGTGGCAGCTCGCTGGTGTGGCTGGTCTTGTGGTGTGCGGTCAGCGCACGCAGGTTCACGAAGCTGCCCGGACACAGGCGGCACGAGAAGGCGGCCTCGCCGTGCGACTTGCGACAGTGTTTGGTCAGGTCCCACGAGTGCTGGAACGTCTTGCCGCACTGGGTGCAGTGGAACGGCCGCTCGCCCGTGTGGGTCAGCTGGTGCCGGCGCACGTCTGACGTGCGCGTGAACTTCCGCCCGCAGGTGTTGCACAGGTAACGTGCACGAGGGTTTTCTGTGGTTTCTGGCTTGCAGGACTTTGCTGTCTCCACGCCATTCTGTCCTGCCGCAGGTTTGTAGAGCTTTTCATCTACAGCAAGAAGCATGAAGAAGACAAAAACGTGACAATAATTAAAAGGTCCAAATCCATATCGTTCATATATAGTTTTTTTATAAGGGAATTAATTTGTGATGCACCTGATTTCTCTCCAGCATCCTCATCATCCTCTTTATTTCTCCTGAAAACAAACAAAAGAGGACATTAAGTCTACATGTTCACAGAACAACTGCATGTTCAGCATGTGTGGAGTAAAGGGCTGTGAACACCAGCCGTTTCCTCACTCATTCTCCATTTTGACTGATGGGCGCCGCCCCCTTCGCCTGCCCGGCTGCACCACCTTTGGCGCTACTGCATTCTTCCTTGGTCTGCCACGCCCCCGTCGGGGCGGAGCCACCTGGCCTGTGCCTGCTTCGGCCGAGTTCACGTCTGGCCCGAGAGCGCAGTTAGTTTGTTTGTTGCTAGCCCCCTGGCTGGCGTCTGCAGCGTGCATTACGTCTTTCTGTCCAAGAACTTCGCTCTGCCTTTCCTTTTCAGTTCCAACTCCTCCGTCATTTTGGGAGCTCCCAGCCGCTCCCAGACAACGGACGGATGGGAATCCTCCTCCGTCTCTTGGAAACTCCATTCTAAGGTCACACTGGACTGATTTCTCACAGAGAACTTTCTCTGAGAGCGTCTGCATGTTCGCTGCATCGTCTGGTCCTTCCACAAGTTCGATTTGCTGACTCATAGCCATCATCTCCTCCTCGCCTACAACACTTCCGTCACCAAGGATTGCCACCACTGAGCCGCTCTCCATCACGCGTTTCCCCTCCTCCATCACGTCATTGGTGCTCAGCTCCACCTCAGCGTAGTCAGTGACAATGATGGCCTGGGAGCCAAGCTGGCCCAGGGTGCCCTGGCTCAGGATAGTCACTGTAGCAGGCTGCACGTGGTAGACGGTGGGCTCAGCAGGAACTGCCACACGCGTGGAGGGAGGGATGGAGAGGGCGGAGAGGATGCAGTCCCCTGACACTGCCGTCCCTGCAGGATTGACCCAAAAACAACAACAAAAAGAACATAAGAGTGATGTGGGCCTTCCATTTCACTATAATATATACAATATAGACACAATATGGTCCCATTTATTTAAGTTGCTCTTTACTCTACACCAGTTATCTAAGGATGGATGTGTTCTTTACCCTAGATGGAGTTGGTAAAGAAGAGTCCGCATGTAAAGACAAAAGATCCTGTTTGCTTTGATTCCCAAATATCCACAGATATTCAAGTTTAAACTGTTATATAAACAAGCAAACAGCAGGGTTAAGCTATTATATTAATAAAATGCGAGTATGACCTCAAATCAGTGTGAAAATCCGTGCAAAACTCTTGCACATAAAGAAATGTTTTCCTTGCACAAGAAAACCAGTCACAGGTGTTTTCTGTAAGTCGGTGGTGATTGGTGGATTCTGGATGTTAACTAAGGCACAGGAATAGTAAACAAGGGAAAAATACATAAAATATGATTTCACACGTCTCTGAAACGGTACTGGAGAAATTCTTCAAAAGACAATTTCGCATCTCCCATTTGTCATGCTTTCAAAGGCTTGTTTCTATTTGCACCAAGACACACCACATCATGGCCACTGAAGGTGTGGTTTCTGAATAAAGTTTTACTCAAGATGTGCAAGAGTGGTTTTGCATGTACATGGAATAATCTTCCTGGTGCTCATGTTCTCTCTCTCTTTTTTTTTTTTTTTTTTACAGTATATCTTACCTAGTTTGGAACCTTTAATCCAGTGCTGACTGCCCACATTACTGATGATTTTATGCTGTTTTAACAGTTCTTGCAAATATTTTGGTTCAGATTCGATGCATTCATCCAGGCCAGCAGGGGGAGGAGTGAGCCAAGACAGCGTCTGTGTATTAGTGTATTAGAAAATAACAGCAAAATAATACTCAGAGTACCTGTATTTCATTAGTGTTTCAGCTTTGTACCCTCTAAACTATGCTGCATAGGCTGCAATTAGCATATTTACTATCACCACATAAATGAGTAACAAAAATGCAAACAGAAAATGTTTTGTCAAATCAGTACTCCTCACAAATCAATACTCCCCACATGCACCATCATTTCTTTAGCCATATTCATGTAGATAAATGTGGTTGTTTTCAAAAATTCACTAAGGTTGAAAACCTCTATAAAGGAAACGACACTGGGAGAAACCCACAAAAGACACATTCCACAGAAGTGTGTAATTTTTACTGTACCTTTTTAAAGTCTGGAACAGGAAGTAACCTCTCCAGACAGGACAGTAATTCCCACATTAATTCCTTGAGAGCTGTGTCATAGCCAGGTCCGTACTGCACAGGAAACACTGCCTTGGGAGGAAAAAACACCAGACAGCCAAAGAAGTGGCACATGAGTTAACATTCGCACACAGCTGGGAAAACAAGTACTGAATGCAACAAACATATTTCTCAATAAAAAATGTTTCTGATGAGAATATTGACTTTAAATTTTCACCAGATGTCAGTAACAACCCAAGGAATCTACTAAAGTGGACTGACACAGGGAAAGGCAAAAACACAGAAATCTGTCAGTATGTGGAAAGCAATCTTGCCCCCATCAGTGCAAATTAATATCGGCTAGTTTAGTCCTAACTGATGGCCTATAAAAAGGTTTCTCATTATCAAGGGGTTACACAAGAGGCATCTCATGATGGGTAGAAGCTAAGATCTCCCTCAAGACCTTCATAACCTTCTTGTTCCAAAACACGCTGATGGTACTGGTTACAGATGTATTTCTAAACTTACGAATGTTCCAGTAAGCACTGCTGAATTGAAAATCCAATTGAAAATCTATGGAAAGATCTGAAAATCAGAGTTCATAGAAGAGTCCTCAGGAACCTTCAAGATTTGAAGTTTGTGTGGAAGAACGTGTGGAAGAATTGTCATTACCAATACTTTGGGAGTACTTTGCCCCATCAGAAATATATTTGCTGAGAAATATGTTGATGCATTCAATACTTACTCACTGTAGCATTGGCATAAATGAAAGGCTGAACAAGGAGACATGATGGAAATTTTGTCTGCCTCACACCTGGAAGAAATAAGCTTTTTCTGCTGGGTCCTTCAGTAGCGCAAGCACCAACGCTTTAAAGTTAGACACGGAGAGCTCCAGATCTGAACCAATGTCCTGAGAACGTTAAAACAAAAAGAGCTTATTAGGTTAAATAGCTACTGGGAACACATCACCATTTTAAACGTATACTCTGAGGAACACATCACCATTTTAAACGTATACTCTGAGGAACACATCACCATTTTAAACGTATACTCTGAGGAACACATCACCATTTTAAGCGTATACTCTGAGGAACACATTACCATTTAAACGTCTACTCTGAGGAACACATCACCATTTTAAACATGTACTCACTGCTGAACATCCAGCTGGAATGGCTGTAACTCCCATTCTGTCCAAGTGGGCTTGGATGATGACTTGTACATCCACTGGACCTTGTAACATCTCTAAGATCATCTTTAAAATGAACAAATAAATTATGACAGTTATTATTAAATAAATTACGAGTTATTATTAAATAAATGAGTTATTCTCCGAGTTTTACTGTCCTTGTGCAACAAGTACAGGGGATACTGTATGACTATGATACAGTACTGTATTGTATGATATTGTACTGATGATTCTGCTCTTATTAAACATAAATATACCAAACTGCTAAATATGAATACGTAGAATTTTAAAATGCATAGCGTGGGACGCAACTGTGTTTAGTGGGATGAAAACAATATATGCCTTAAATGTAAATGTAAATATGGTGAGTCATAATAAATAAATTATAAAAGATTTATTATAAAATATTATTATTAAATAAAATATATTTTATTCATAATCATTAAATCATAAGATCTATGACTCTTGAACTGCACAACCATCTAAAGTATTAATGGCAATTAACCATTATTTAACTAATCAATAATTGTTCATTAACTATTAATGACCTATTGAACTGCCAGTGCAACTGACTATTAAATGAGACTAGATCAACCAACAGGTTTGCTGGACAGTTAGAAAGATGTTCGAGTACAGTGTGCATTTCTACTCTGACTGTAGTGATACTGCCTGATCTGAATTATATATAATAGATACAAAACATTCAGGACTGGTTTAAGACCAGTCTTGGACTAAATTTAGTCTAAACCCTAACCCTAGTCTTGGACTAAATTGTAGCGTCAGTGGTGATTTACCACTCAAAGTCCATTTTATTCTAAACCCTAACCCTAGCTTTACAACTAATCTATGTCGGAAAAAAGAACACATCCCATAGTATAAAAGAACAATGTTGTGCCTTGATAAGCACACTCACCCTCGCCCTTAAACCTAGTATGAGCTGTGCTCTTTGTCTGTAATTCATCAGTTGTGGAACAGTTTCTGTAACCATGGACACAAACTCCTCCAGTTTCCCATAATGCAGTACATTTTTCTGTTGCAGAACCTGCCACATAAATGCACACATCAGGTGCAAAGGTGGGACCAGAAGCCGTAAAGAGGTGAGCGGAAGTCTGAATCCTACAGGGAAAACAAATGAATAACTGCATTAAACATTTGATGCTTTATTAAGTGAAAAATGCAATTGATAAAAACACAACTCAAAATGCCTCAATCTCCAAATACTGTAGCAAACAAGCTCAATAAAAAATACATATGTATATGTATTTTAAAAATAAAAACGCACTGAAAACACTTTCCAATTGTTAAGTTTAACCGACCTTTATACAGCTATTTGCAAAATTAACTATTTATCTCAATGTAACTTGTGCAGTGTACGCCATGTTTAACTCCTTATACGAACACTCGCAAGGCACAAATCCCTGTTAACAAGTACACTCCGTTAAAATACATAAATCGAATGTTATAAATTTAGCCAAAGTCCTAAAGTGGCTGTCTGATGCACTGCAATGTTTCAATATTTCAGGCAGAAGTTTGACAGATTATTTGTTCACTTCCTCGCGGATCAACACATTCCCATTTTACTGTTACCTATTCGCTAGCTAGCATAAATAACAATGTAAAAATGAAGTGATCTGCATAGTATAGAAATTGTTCAGTTTATACCCTGATCTTCTCTTCTCGGTAACTGCTGTTTATCCATTGCAACGTCTTAAGAAACTGCGCAGCTGATGGATGACAGGAAAGTTATGGTATTTTCTTTTTTTAAGATTAGCCACCTAGCTAGCATTGCCTTACGTTAGTGCGGTTCGAGACCAGAAACTTCCTGCTTGCAAATTTCAAAAGAAAAGTACTACATTTACTTCACTGGTGTCTTATCTTAATGTGTACAATTCAGTGAGTGAATATTATTTATACCGCAACATCCCGTCCACTTTTCTTGATTTCTTCAATAATTAGATTACACCATGATCATTTTGGCAACAGCCCTTTATATGCCAAAGTAAATATTTCATGCTATTGAACTGTACTCTTCCTCCACTTACTTCTTACTATCCAATAAAAATTCAGCTATTGAGCGATTGTCCTGCCTGAAAACACTGGTACATTTAAAAAGGTTGTAGCAGCTTTATTTTACATTGGATTGGGCAGGTTAAACATTTAATTCCCTATAACATTTTATTTGGGGGGGTTATTTGTGGGTTTGTTATGTGCTAAAAATAAATTAGATTTTTTTAAACTTTGTATTCTCTCAGTTTTCCTGTATTGCTATTATTTTGAAAAGAAATATGCTAGCATAAATATATGTTTATGCTTTTTTCTATTAAGATAATTTGTATTATGGATCCTGTATCATGAAACAATGATAGCACAACAATATTTTGAGCACTGGTGGCCTATATTAAATGATCAAGAAAATTGTTCACAAGTTTTGCATAGACTATTTGTAGTCTTTATATGTGTGTGTGTGTGTTATATTATATATATATATACACCAATGGACACCAGGTTGTGGATGAATTGCACTTTTTATTTTCTGCAAATTAATACAGAAACCAGAGTGAATGTTTGTCTCATCGGTGCACGTCTGCCCACATGGAAGAGTTCATGTTAGCCAAGTTGGTTAACTAGCATCGAGTGACTGGTTGTGAATTACTTGGTACATATCCATTTATAACCATAACTCTATATCTGTATTTAGTTTATCTATAATAATGTAATTACTGATATGTTTTATTATCGTCTTGGATCACAGTTACAACACTATTTTGAATTTTAGGTTATTCGGGAAATGGAGCACTACTTACTCACTTATTACTGTATAATAAAGTTGTTAGGAAGTTCGACCTTGTAGCTGCTTTGCTTGTCTGTGGAAGTCTGTTACTTGCATAGAAGGAGCGCTCCGAGACAATGAGGAACAAACCACACGAGTGAAATCAATCTGGTTTATTCTCACAAAGTCTGCTGCAAGTGGCAAACGCTAGGGTCATTCTCCCAGGTCATGTCTAGGGTTAAAACAGAGCCTATAAACATAGTTAACAATTAAATGCAGAGAGAGAGACCATGGTATACATGATAGAGCACAGCATAAACATTCTTACAAAAGTCTTATAAAAGATTTTTGTGTTGTGGTGCCTTTTATTTTAGACCTTTTATTTTTAGGCCATTTTTACTATTAACTGTGTACTCATACTAACTGTGTACTCATATTAACTGTGTACTCATACTAACTGTGTACTCATTAACTGTGTACTCATATTAACTGTGTACTCATACTAACTGTGTACTCATATTGGTTATGAAAGAAGGCACAAAGTGCTTAAAATGTTGCTGTCCAGTCAAGCCTTCATCCTCCCATATGAGCAACAACAGTAAAAATGTCAGGTGTAAAAAGAGAATGACACAAACTCTAATAACATCATTAAGAAAGTGCCTATATTTTTTGTTGTTTTAATATTTTGACTATTACAGATTCATTTACAGTGTTTTCTATTATGGTATTGTTTTTTTCAGTAATATTAAATCATGAAATTGCTTCTAGCTGCTCGAGTAGAAAGCCTCAAGATTTGGGACATGTAATTTCAAGCAGAAAATGGAAAAAATAATTTTAAGAGCTTAATTATAAGATCTTAATTTTAAGAGCTTAATTTCTTCATGACTGATATCTTATTGCACATATATAGTACCTTTACTGAGAATCTAGTTTACAAGAACAAGTATATTTAACTGGCTTCATCAAAGCTTTGCTTTGCTGTGCTGCAGATTCACATTTACTGCTGATTCAACATTTACTGCTGGTCCAACATACCTCTGCAAACCTACAGAGATCCAAATGAAGCCAGAACCAGTCCTTGAATAAAGACTTTGTCTCCTATATGTGCACAAACATAAGCATACAAGAGTAGTAACTGTAGTTTAACATACAATGAACCAAGAATTAAATACAAAGCTCTTACATACAACTGTGTACAGTACACTTGATTTTTAACTATATAATACTCATATAAATATTAAAATTGCTTTGTATAGTATATTGAGTCTTACAGCTTCATGCTGATAGTTCATATTGATCTTGCTGCTAATCATTGCAGGTAGTACATTCAGATTTTCTAAAAAGTTCACTTTAAACAACATTAAATTAGCTTTACTTTATTCACTGTATTATAGATTTACTTTTGTAATCTGAATACACTCACTGGCCGCTGTGCCAGAAACAACTACCTGGTACCTAATCTTACTGACCATTTACTAACCACACCTACCTTATGGTATTTACACACATACACTACATTTACACACCTACCTTATGGTATATGATACAGCTATAGCTTGTCCCCCGTATGATGCTGTGCATAATTTTTCACTCCCTACTTCATTCTGATCACTGGTTAGTTTCTGACTACTGTCACCCTTATATATAATGTAGGCAGCAGAAAATGTTTATCACACCAGTGACACTGACATGGTAATGGGTGTTGGGATTTTGATCACATCACTGTGAGTTGAGAGGGTTCCTTTTGATAAAAATATCCCTCCAATAATAGCAAGAGAATATCTAATAACTGTCAGAAACTGACATTTGATAAAAGAACATGGTTAACACAAACTGCCACCCTTGACAATGAGCAAAAAAGTCTTTACTTTATTAATAATTCAATGACCAGTGTAATACATTCATTGAATTGTAGATGTGCATAGTTATTATATAACCCAATGATCTTTTTTCATATTCTAAACATTTAGCTCTATATAACATATTCTCAACATTTCCCTCTATATTTCTTTCTATAACATATGTATGAACTTGTAGTAAATTTTTTATTTCCAGTTGTTCCGCTACGCTAGGGTTAGGGTTAGGGTCAACTCTAAAACACATTACCCACCTCTAGAACCTTTGCAGCTCACTGTACACCCTTACTATGAGGTGGATCACATCAGTGGTACATTTCTATTTCTATAATGTTAGGAATTCGTCAGCAATGTGGGTAATATAAGTCACTTATGGGTTCTTTTCACCTTAAAGCTTTTTGACTGTTTTCACAGGGCCAAAATGGTTCCTTGTTATGGGAAAGGCATCTTGATTGTTGAATCTAACAGCTGTTACCAGAAAAAGCAACAGAAATTTTGGATTTTTGGATTCAGTGCCTTTTAAACCAACTGCCCTTTTTCTCTCCTTTGTATGATCAATTCTTATCCAGGCCTGTCCTTCAACATCAACAAGAGACCTGGCCCCCAACATTTCCTTCAACATCAACATGGGACCTGATCTTCAACATCTCAGAGCACAGATGGATATTCAGCTAGAATCTGAAAAGAGCCATTGCTGTAATAAACTGGTGCTCTCCTAAGAAATGAAGAAAATATGGATGCAGAAAGTACGGAGTATGGATGTACAGGCCTTAGCTAAAAATCTGATAATTGGGATACTTTGACATGTACCTGGAATGGAAGTGCTAATTTAAGGCAGCAGATTAAGACATTTCTTCAACCTTACAGTTAATGTCTGGGAAAGGATCTGTAACTATATAAAACTCATATAAATATTCTAAAATTGCTTTGCTTAGTATATTGAGTCTTACAGCTTCGTGCTGATATTAATGTTCATACAGCTGGTTCTTGCTGTTATTCATTGCAGGTAAAGAATTAATTTTAATTTTTTCTTAAAAGTTTACTTTAACAATAAATTAGCTTCACTTTATTCAATATATTATTGGTTCACTTTTATCTGATTTGACTATTAAAACAAGTAATGCTCAAAGTTTTACTTGGATATCACCCCACAAAAAATGCTGTATGGGAAACTGTAGAGTTAATTCTACAGTTTTTAGAATTACCATAATCACCCAGATGTTTTAAAACTTAAACATCCATTAATCCAAGAGTAGCCTATTTCAAAGTACAGAATGAAAACTTACCTCTTGATTAATGCATGAACATAAAACATTGAAGATCAAACCGAAGATTTTTTTTTGTACAAAGGAATGGACCGAAATATCTGAAATAACATTTCAGACTGATCAGAAGCTATAGAAGGTGACTGGGGTTATTGCCAGTAAGTATTTTGATGAATAAACCTCATGGTTTAAACATTTTTGCCACTTCAGTCGTTTGTTAAATAAACCGTTTTGTACTTAATTACCTCTTTCCACAAAGAAAAAAACATAAATGCTTTGGAAATTCATACCTAATCATCTTTTCACCACCAGAAAGTAACATTTTTTCTTTGTATACTACACTGAGTTTTTTCTGTATAGACCTTACTGCTAAGAGTTCTAACAGATTTTTTTTATATAAAAGGTAAATGCCATTCATAATGGATAATGATGGACTAGTGATTTCATAATGGATAATGATGGTCCTAGACAGGGACATAACAATCATAAATAAAAGCAACAAAAAATGTGTCAGTCATGAGTACAAAATAACAATTTGCTTATCTCTAGTATGTATTCTTTGATGAGCTTTCAAGTATCCCGATCTGAAAAAGCTCTTCCCACACTGATCACATCGGTAGGGTCACTCTCCAGTATGTTTTCTCTGGTGAACTTTTAAGGAACCTGGATGGGAAAAATTCTTCTCACACTGAGAGCACTGGTAAGGCTTCTCGCCAGTATGGATCCTCTGGTGGACTTTTAAAGCACTTGACTGAGAAAAATTCTTCCCACACTGCAAGCAGTGGTAAGGCTTTTCCCCAGTATGTATTCTCTGGTGGCCTTTCAGAAGACCTGCATGAGAAAAATTCTTCCCACACTGAACACACTGGTAAGGCTTCTCTCCAGTATGGATTCTCACATGGATTTTCAGCGACGTAAGATGAGAAAAGCTTTTCCCACACTGAGAGCAGTGGTATGGCTTCTCGCCAGTATGGATCCTTTCATGAACCTTTAGTGAGCTTGGATGAGAAAACTTCCTCCCACATTCAAAACAGCTGTAAGGCTTTTGTCCAGTATGCATTCCTTCGTGATCTTTCAGCGAGCTCGGATGAGAAAACCTTTTACCACACTGAGAACAGCAAAAAGGTTTCTCCCCTGAATGCATTCTTTGATGTTTTTTTAAAAATTCATGTCTAGAAAAACTCTTTCCACACTCAAAACAATGGAAAGGCTTCTCTCCAGTGTGTATTCTCTCATGCAGTTTTAATGAGCCTGAAAGGGCAAAACTCTTCCCACACTCGGAGCACTGATAGGGCTTTTCTCCTGTATGGGTCCGCAGATGACCTGTTAATGTAGCTTGATGAGAGAACGTCTTGCCACACTGTGAGCAAACATAAGGCTTCTCTCCAGTATGTGTTCTTAGGTGAGTTTTTAAAAACTGCAGCCTACCAAAACTTTTGTCACACTGAGAGCAGAAGTAAAACTTTCTAGTGTTCTTCTCATGGTTGCCGGACTCACCTGAAAAAATGACAGTCTGAAAGCTTTGATTACTGGCCTCCTCATTAATCTCTGGGTCTTTTAGTGTTTTCTCTGATGTTGTCTCTGATGTTACAGCTTCACCTTTCACTGTAATACCTAAAACAGAGATTGCAATTAAAAGGTGATTCTTTTCATTTTAATATGGAACACATCCAAAACACAATTTCAGTTTTAGATACAAAGACTTAAGGATAAGATAAGATACTCCAGTCTGACTCATGGATCTGTATCTCTATAGTCTTTTTTAATCAAATAAATAGTACAAAGAAATAAACGACTGAATTAAATGCATTATGTAGAGTTCTTTGTGCTGAGCTTAAAATTAAACTTCAGTAAGTATTTAATTAAACATTTTGTCGTTAGATCACAATTCGTTTTTGGAGTGTTACGACTATACTGTGCCAGGACTAGTAACTGGTTTTTTGTTTTTTTTTTCCCCATACAAGTGCCATATGATTCTCACCGCACAGGTCCATTTTAATCTTTCTTACAATTATATGACCACTCCTGTCATTACATCACTTAGCAGTCTCTAAATTTCTAAAACTGATCTTAGAAAACATCATCTTGTGGATAACTCTCTTAACAGCCCATATGAAACTACCCACGTCAAACAATCATTTGCGTTTTCTGTACATCGATTTTTTGTCCGAGTGTTTTCCCTGCACTTTCCAGCGCATTTAGGACGTAGCCGCAAACAAGACCCAACACAATTAAGCAAAATTTTATTTTAATATTGACATGTACACACGGCACAGTTTAAACTCTGAGCGTTTTCTGATATAGAGTTTTAGGTGTACTGGCCACTGTAAATTAAACGCAACCGAAACCAGATACTCACTAGATTAATGAATATCCTGTAATTGTAAAACGCCTTTTACGCAAATTCTTGATCACTTGACGTGAGGGACACAACAGGATTCAACAGGTGCGAACTCATGCTATAAAGGCAGGACTACTGCTTGGCTGGAAGCAATCCGCAATTTTTACAAATATAGGATTTAGGTAATGCTGATGGAAACACCATGGCAGCAGTAACAGTTGGCTGCAGATCTCTCAGACTCACCTTCGATCCTCGTATATAAGCTGGTTTCGCACTCCTCCGTTTTTACTCCGCATTCTGTAAGAGTAACGTCTTTATACTCCTTTTTCATACTACACTGCATTTGGACCACTTCCGGAAAAAAACACTGACGGCTGATTGTATTAAACAACTGAAAGAGATATGTACACTCAGAAATATTACCGCTCTTAAAACATTTTAATGCCTGGTGTAACTTCTTCTGCTAAATAACACCACATTATAGTGACATAGAGCGGTATACTGCCCCCTACTCCATGAAATATCAGTACAGACACATAGAGTCCAGACAAATAGAGCGGTATACTTCATCCTACTGAATGAAATATCACGTACAGACAAATAGTGCTGTATACTGCCTCCTATTGAATAAAATATCACATTACAGATAAATTTTGCTGTATACTGCCTCCTACTGAATGAAATATCCACGTCCTGTAGAATTAATCATTACGCACCATCTTTGTTATGAAGAATTGCTATATGACGCTTCAAACATATTTATTTAATGTAGGCCTATAGTCCAGTACATAATCTAACATCATATTACGTACGTTACAGACAGTTCAGAGTTGCTACCGTCGATCAGATCGGCCAATATTTTTGAAGCTGAGCAGATTCCTTTTACAACAGATGTTATCTATAAGCAGCTTTACAAGTGTCCAAGTCCAAGCCCCCAGTGATCAAGCCAAGGCGGACAGTGGCAATGAAAAACTCCCTAAGAGCATGAGGAAGAAACCTTGGGAGGAACCAATACTCATGGTGGGAACCCATCCTCTTCTGGCTGACAACAGTCACCATGACAACAAGATAAATATATAAAAAATACAAAGAGTAATAAATTATTACAAATAAAATACTACGTAGTCCAGGGCTGCAGGGGATCAGTGTGTTAAGAGGGGCCTCCATCCAGCTGACTAATCCTCCATTTGCGTCTGGATAAGTAGGAGGAGGTTGGTCCAGTACAGGTAGCAGGAGAGCCTAGTCAGTCCTTACTTACTATCAAGCCAGATGGGGGGACATCTATTAGCTCGGTAAAAGTAAGGAGAGACAGTAGTTGGTTCTGTATGGGACTAAATATGGAACATAAAATGTAGACATTTCAGAAGTGTGGCACCAACTCAGACAATTTAACTATTACAGCCTAACTAAAAGGACAGAACCAGAAGGTAACACAGACTTGGGGGCACCCTGTGGCGTTGGCATCCCTCCACCCCACCATCAACAAACTTGAGTGAACGCGTGCAGTGGTGGAACAACAGCACCAGCGTCTCAGTATACCATAAAACCCTCTGCCCATGAACCCCTGGATCTGTAACCTTTATCTAGGGGGAATATTGATTACCAAATGCTAACTAAATTTTTAGCCAAGATTGAGACTGTGTCAGAGTCCCGGACATTTTATGGAAGGCTGTTCCATAGTTGGGGGGCTTTGTATGAAAAGGCTCTTCCCCCTACTGTTACTTTATTAATTGATGGAACCAGTAAGCCCATGCAGAGCTTTATATGTTAAAAGAAGGATTTTATAGTCTATGTGAAATTTGACTGGGAACCAGTGCAGGGTTGAAAGGACTGGGTTGATATGATTGAATTTCCTAGTTCTGGTTAGAATTCTAGCTGCAGCATTTTGAACTAGTTGAAGCTTACTAGAGCATCCTAACAGTAAGGAGTTACAGTAATCTAATCTAGAGCTAATAAAAGTGTGTACTAATTTTTCTGCATCATGCCGGGATAGTGTATTCCTTAGCTTGCTAATGTTGTGTAAGTGAAGTAAAACTATTGTAGCAATACTATCTATATTTTTGTTGAATGATAAGTCTGAGTCAAATACGATGTCGAAATTTTTAGCTAACGAGCCAGGTGCAATGGGGAAGTCAGTGAGATTTGGCATTAAATCTGATATTTTCTGTATTGCACGAACACACCTCCACACCGACACGCCCACACAAACACAGGACTTGGGAAGAGGCAGGGGCGGCCACCGTCACAACTTACAGTTTTTCTCCATTGGTTTGGCTCATTTCTTGAAACTGAGATGACATTCTCAAAATAACATGGACAAATCC
>JAOYMR010000006.1:13280032-13334248 GCA_025802075.1 Tenebrosternarchus preto
CAGAGTCCCAGACATTTTCTGGAAGGCTGTTCCATAGTTGGGGGGGGGGGGGGGGGTTTATAAGAAAAGGCTCTTCCCCCTACTGTTTCCTTATTGATTAATGGAACAAGTAAGAAGCAGCACCCTGTGATCTTAGTAAACATGGAGGAAGCTGCAAGAAAGCTTATATAAATAGTGATATATAAATACATTTGACAGTTTTGGACATGGACTGCAAAGTAATTAAAATGTAAGAAATTAAAACATTATGTTGATGGGGGAAAAAGAAAAAGTATATGCAATAAAATTTCATTACTATATTATTAACTAAGTAAATTCACACTCACAACCTGCACTTAATCACTAATCTATGAACTACTTATCATGTGCACATGTTCCTTTTAAGACCCACAGATATTCTCCTCCAGCACTGTGTTGCAGCCCTGCGGTTCGCTGTCACCACGGATCGAACTGTCAGCATTTGGCCTTTCCTTTCCTTTTGCCGACTGCCAGCTCAACACTGTACTTTTGTTTGGTCTAATGGATAATAAAGACCTTGCACTCTCATCTCGTTCCCTCTCTGCCACTTTCTCAACAAAAATCTGGATACTGCAAGAAATAAATACTGGAGGAAATAAATAGCTGATCAAATAGAATCAGAACTTGACTAGAATCCATGTGTGCTTTTCTCAGTTCCAACAACAACAGACACACAGGAATAGAGGTGAATAAAGGAGACTACAGCAGTAGACCTGAGAGTGGCAGGGGGTGTGTAGAGGTTGGTAAAATAAGAAGAGAATGTATGAAGAAAAGTAACAAGTTAAACCATAAAGAGAGAAATTAGTGGTGTTTAGAGGGAACATTTGATAAAGAAATGTGTTGTATAGAGAAGCAGTAGGAAAGGTAAAAACAGAGTTTTGAAAAGAGAGAGAAGCAAGAACAAAGATGTGCAATATTAAAGCATTAGAAAAAGGAGAAGATGGGGTCAAAGGTGAGAAGCACTGGAATGAGACAATAATGGAAAGCAATATATTATATCCTGAGGTACTCCTGAGAAACCAAGAGAGGCTCCCACCTTATACACCTGCAATGACTATAAATCAGTGAACAGTTAGAACAGAAGAAATACCAAGATAGGAATAAATAGAGATGGAAGAGAAGAGAATAAAAAAGTAGATACAATCATTAAGACACAGTCACCTCAGGACCTCAGTTCAGCTGTTGGTGCTGCTCTCACACTATAATTTTATCCTTCTGAGAATCACTTCCAATTAACCTCCCAACCAGGAAATGACTGTAAAAATTTTGTATTGTAAAAAGTTAAGCTTAAAATGTCGAAGTCAAAGTCAAATGTATTTACACAGCGCTTTTTACAACAAATGTCACAAAGCAGCTTTACAAATGCACAGGTCCCTAATGAGCAAACCAGGGGCAACAGTAGCAAGGAAAAACACCCTAGAGGGGATTAGGAATAAACCTGGGGAGGACCAGGATTCAGAAGGGAACCCATCCTCCATTGGGCCCAGCTAGTAGCAGTCCAGTACAATAATAAAATTAAAGGCTCCACTAAGTGACAAGGGAACTCCGCAAAATGCACATTAAAAATCAGGCTAAAACAGTGTAACTTGAACTATCGATGAATAACTTGTTCCTTTCAGAGGCTGTTGTCCCTTAGGCAATTACATGCCAAACAAGCCATGGAAATATAGACTGAAGATATGCATGGCATGTGATATGTGATCCACATGCAAGTACACACAGGTAAGAGAGTGTGAGTGGGTTCGACACGGCACCAGGTAAGACAGGATGCAACATCACCTCATCTTTTCACACCTTATAACCTTGAATTGCTCAAAAAAATATCAAGTCAAAATATATTTATATATTTATAAATGTATATTTATATGAATTGGTGGACACAGCAAGGAAAAACACGCCTGATGAGTATATAGGAGTTTAAAGATGCAGCAGCTACAAGGACAAGAAGCCTGGACTACAACAACAACAACAGAGTGGACAAATTTAATCAAAGAAACAAGAAACATTCAAGAGGGACTAAGGGAACCTTGGCTGCAAGAAGATGACGGTCTGAAGTCCTCTATTACAGTGTCAGCATACTGAGATTTGGACCGAGATGGTTTATAGATGGAACAGAGGAAAGTTTCACAGGAGGACAATATTCCCAGAACCTTCACAAATCCCCTATCCTTCACAGATCCCTAATCCTCTATGATTGTTGTAGACATTTCATATAAACTTTTGTCAGTTAATTCTACATACATTCAGTTAATTCTACATACATTCAGTAATGCTTTTGTCAGTTATTTGTACATACATTCAGTTAATTGTACATGCATTCAGTTAATTGTACATACATCCAGCAATGCTTTTGTCAGTTAATAGTACATACATTCAGTTAATTGTACATACATTCAGTAATGCTTTTGTCAGTTAATTACACACACATTCAGTTAATTGTACATACATTCAGTAATGCTTTTCTGTAAGAATCAGACTCCAATGTGTAATTGAAATGTTCGTGTTCGTCATGCTGCTGTTATAGTATTACGTTTCTGCAAAAATGTATTCTTTTCAAAAATAAAGTTTTCTTAAGGAAAAGTAACAGAAGAGTCCATTTTGACCTGTAACATAAAAGATGTAAATTTATTCATAACATGATTTCCTCAGCACAAATGAAATCACCAATACAATCACGCAGGAGGGTTAAATAACAATCGTTAGTCCAACTGGTTTTTGTTCCGAAACACAGGCGAGTGTGAGACGAGTCTGTTTGCACTCAGCTAATTAGCAGCTTCACCACCAGCGTCACAGTTCCAATGCAACGTTCAAGATACAAAATTTGGGCACATCGTTTCTACTTAACAAGCTGAAAAATGCGCTTTTTAGTCTGGGCTGAACAGGGAGCATGAAACGGCTCCCAAGGGCGAGGCCGTCTCTGTAGTATGGTGTCAAGTTGATCTTAGCTAAGATTCGATTTCAATTGAAAACCGCAGTCAGTTATGAATATTCAGTATATTAATAACCAGTTGAAAACCACACTAATGTTATTATTTAGCAGTAAACTTTGTGTGTGTGTGTGTGTATAAAGAAACGTGAAACAGAATATTTAAAGCACGAAGGCTTCATCCCCGCCCCTCTCCGCACCTCTAAACGCGGAACCACTAAACCACTTCCACCCGGTTTGTTTCGCTGCTTCCGTACGAATAAATCCAACAACACGCCGTTGGGCTGCAAATCATCCGCTTATACACTTCAACCGATCTGCCTTTTAACATACAGACATGCACATCAAAACAGGTACGATGTTCATTTTTAGGCAGTGCGTGCTGTAGCTTGTTTATACAATCGGATATCAAACTAAGAAAGTTGGAGTTGATCAAGTCAATGACGCCCGAAATGAACGAAGTCTGACGAAACTTTGTTGCGAAAAGCGTGAAATTATTTTCAATTTCGCACTCGATTTATTGACAATCGTGAATATTGTAAAAGATCCCGCAGCAGGTCTAGTTCGTATAATGAGCTGTTTCGCTACAGATGTTCGTTAGTTTTACGAGCTAACCTGGCTAACGCCGAGACACCGTGACTCACTGGGTAGCTAACGCTAGTTAGCAGGCTAGCATAGCTAGGACACCATTCACTAACAAGCCCTCAAGAATTACTGTATATGCTTTTGCAAATCACAATAGCAGGTTTTATGCACACGAATAACGATTAATTAAATCTACGGTAAGCTAGCTAGCTTGATAAATGCTTATGTTTTTCAGTTGTAGTTAGCTAGCGAGATCAGTCAGCAAGCTAGCTGGGCGAGCTTACGATTCTGCGGGTTTGTTGTCTTTTTCCTTAATACATCATTTTTTCGCCACTCCAGAATTAATCAAATAGTCTGAACGTATTTTCTTGGGAAAATGAACTTGGTACCCACCAGTTGTCCAACTTTCTCCAGTATTTACGGCTGCACGATGCCTGGCTCTGTCCATCTAACGATACCAGGAAATTCTTGATCGTTAAAAGTTCGTCGCCCACGAGCGCAGCGGCTTGGGACGAGTTTGATAAAACACGAACGATTATGTCTGATCTTTCTGCCACAGTATAGCGTGCATTCAATCTTTAAAATACCCAACATCTATATAAACAATATTTATTCGCATATTTTAAGCAGTGGCGTTGTTATAATGTCACAGAAGCTGTTTCGCTGAATGCGTCCTGCTAACGCAGGTTTTGTCACAGTCATCGTTGTTGAGAAGTACGTGATTAGTAGCTTGCAGCCTATTTCTAGCGCCTGCTGTACTTACCGTGCTCAAACTAATAATTTACAGCACGATGGTTAGCTAGCTGTTTAACGAAATAACTAGTTTATTTCCTCCAACACTACAATTAAGTACCACGTAGCTACTGTTTACTAAACTAGCCATGCATGGCACGTATGCTGCGTTGTGTAGTTTCGAGAATGCTGGCTGAGTACGCGTTTAGTTTGGTTTGAATATCGTTACAGAACATGAGGGTTTACAGTCATTATTGCACTTTCTCGTAACTTTGGGAAATAATTGACCAAAACTATTAAGACAATCTGTATCTGTATCATTGTGGTTGAGTAACTGTATCTGTAACACTGTGGTTGAGTAGATCGTACTCATTAAAGAGGCTGGACAGTGGAAATCACACCCAAGATCACTTCAGCTTTTAGTGCGGTATTTACTTACCTTTCAGCTTATGAGTTAATAAATATTTATTAAGGGAAAATTGTTGAATCTAAGTGAATTTATAAGTGCAGAGATATAGAAATAATTGCGGTGGAGAGAATGTCATATCTGCTTAAATATGTCGGTGTGCCTTAAAGTGCATCTGAACCTTGACCTAGGGTTAAATGTTTAAATCTATATAGCATGTTGGAACCATGTGATGTCATGAAACTCTCCTGTTAGTTCTACTACAGAAAAATATAGTTGACTGTGTAGCCAGACAAATTTTTGTAAAATTACAATTTATCATGCAGTCTTCATACTCTAAATCCTACATACTCTGAAGTCTTTAGTGAGTTTTTCACCTCCCTTGACGGCACCCACTACTCTTTTCAGGTACCTGGGAAGCGACCAACGCGGTGTGTGAGTCCGACCCTCTGTGTGACCCTGCCGTGCTCGTTTCGCCCCCAAAACCCGAGCCACACATCCGTAACCGTCGCCTCTCCCCTGGGTCCAGCGGCTGTGGTGGAGGGGGAGGAGGCTGCGCTGCTGGAGTGGACAAACTGCCCCACTGCCAGACACTGTCCGGCAACTTAGACATCAGCGTGCAGGCCCCGGTCGTGGACAGGGAGCGGCGAACCCAGTTCAGAGGGCGGGGACCTCGTCGGGAGGGAGCCAATCCAGCGGCTCGAGGAGAGAAGCCCTTCAGGTCTGTTCCGGTCCATGTGCAGAAGGACAGGTGGGTGGGGGAGACCCTGACATCTCTCAGGCCGCCGCCCGCCTTCCCAGTGAAGGACAGCCCCGCCAAGCTGCAGCCTGCCGTCAGCTATGCCTCCAAAGTGAAGGCAGGCGGAGCCTCGGGGAGCGTGGCCGAAGAGCCGCCAGGCATCCGCGTGCTCCTGCAGAACCAGTGGGGCCTGAGCTTCATCAGCGATGGCCCAACCGCAGAGAGTGCAGCTGCGACAGGGCCTCAGGATGCACCAGAGGGGAGTCTGACTGCGACTCTACACCCTGTCGCCGGAGACGTGAGCGTAGGAGAGCCGGCCCCCTCCGAGACTTCACCCGGCCAGCGCTCAAAGGAGTATGCGCGTTTTGTGGAGCTCCCTTCCCACTTAGTGGAGCCTGTGCAGTATCATACTCAAGGTGAGTCTTTAGAACAGTAATCTTACCCGGTCTGTGACATGGTGGAACAAAAAGATTTTGAATCTATTAGCCTTTCAGGAATTCTTATGCATTATGTGTTCCCTAGTTATAGTGCTGAAGCAGTGATGCACTATTAACATAGATCTTAAGTGTGGGGGCAGTTTCTGCTTGTGCTGTTAATCAGTTTACATGCTGCTGGTTTATTCAAAGTGTACATTTAGAAAAGAACCATAAATGTATCAGCAACTTTGTGGAAATATCTGCACACATTTACATTTGTATGTTTTAATCCCACAGAATGGAGTGCAATATTGTGGAAACAGAAAGAAGGTAAGAATCTCCAACATATAGAAAATATACACAGCATGAAAGCAAAGGTACTGTTCTGTAACCCTGGTAGGCAAGTCAGAGATTTATAGAAAACTTGGAGTTTCTTTATTGTTTCTCTCAGTACTTGCATTGGCAGGGCCACTACATTTTATTAGTACGTTATTCACACAGTTTTTGTGCTCAGTGGTATGATTTTAGAATGGCTGATGGGGACGTTAAGTGCATCTTAAATGAACCTCGTGTCCGTTTTAGCACTCAGTTCGACACAACATTGACATCTCTGCTATGACTGTGCTGTTTTTCCAGATCCCGCAAAGGTCGTGTGGTACCAGGATGCCTCGTAGCAACTTTGCCGGTGCATGTGTACAGCGGGGCAACACTCGCACACACTCCATACACTTTCTTCATCTGTTTCTAGCAGGCATACATGACTCTCAGGTTGTTCTTTCCACTGTCTCTTTGCACTGACCTTAACTCCAAACTCTCCACCCACGTGTCTGAAGAAATTATGTCTCGGATGCATGGTTGCCTTAACCTGAGGACCTCCCTACAAATCCTTTATTTTACCTTGGTGGAGAACCCTCTTTATTTTTTTAGAATTTGGCAATTTTATTGTAAAGAGCTAAAGTTTTACTTAACATTTTTTTCTCCCTGTTAATGTACAAGTGGCCTATCAAGCACTTTTGTACTGAAGTGAACACATCCTTGTGTCTGGACCCAGTTTTTTAGAATCATACAAGTGTGTTGCATTCATGTCTTCATGTTGTCCCACTGTCTACACACACGCAGTGTACGTACTCTGTTGTCCCACTGCCCCCCCCCACACACACACAGTGTACGTACTCTGTTGTCCCACTGTTTCCACACACACACACACACACTGTACATACTCTTTGATGCTGTTTACATGGGTGCAACTATAAGTGTGGCAGCATCCTGCTCCATCTGTTCTCAGTGCTGTTTTAAAAGTATATTTCTCCCTGGTTTGAATGTCAAATGTATAATGTTTTTTTTTTTCTCCTGTTTTCTTTTCTTTTTTAAAGGAGCACTGGAAGAGATTGACATTTAAGTGAACAGTGTTGCATAATAAAAGCAAATTATGAGGAAAAAACCTTAGTTTTTTGGTGACTTATTGTGTGCAACCCCCTCCCCCCCAAAAAAAAGAATAACCCTGAGTAATGAATTAATAACCTGAGTAATCTTAATGATTAACCTGAGTAATGACCTGAGTAATCTTAATGATTAACCCAATTGTGTGAAATAATTAATAACCCTGAGTAATCTTAATTGATTACATTAACCTGATTGTATGTAATGTGATGTCGTTTCAGAGACCTGCACGTGTGGTGGTTTTTAGTTTTTTCCTTCACACTTAATTCTGAGGTTGACTCCCTTAATTCTATAAAACGTTCTTTCTGCTATCTGTTGCTAAAACTACTGGGTTGAGTGTATTTATGTGGATAATACTGTACTGCAGGAACCTTTTTATAATCCAAGTCCATCAAGCTGAACCAGACAGAGGAACAAAATATTAGTGCCTGAACATATTACTGTAAAACATTGTGCTAGCGTACTTTTCTAAAGTGAAAAGGGTGCACACAGTTGCTGAATTTGTTAGCTGTAAGATATGTTCCTCCATAGTAGGTTCTGGAAGCATTATTGGACAATGACTAAGCAACAAAAACACCTGACCTGAGTTTGGTGAATGTCACTGGAACTGGATGCAATGTCCAAATGAAACCAAAATATATATTAGAGATTTGTAGGTTTTATGGAGCTGGAAAATTATCCAATTTTCCATTTGTACAAACCAGTGCATTCAGCATAAAAGTAGTAGGTGTTTCAGGACTATAATGTGGCTTCTCAGTTGTTTATAATGGTATTTAAAAGCATTTATTTCCTGAGGTGAGTGGTCTCATCCTCAATGGTCACTAAATCATGCGCAGTGCATGGAAACACAGTATTTCTGACCTTTCCCCTGATCTTAACCCAAATGAAGACCCAATGGGACTTCATGAACAAATCCATAGTACTTATGAAGGCTGAGCTTTCCACCAAAGAATGTCACTCAAGAGATGTCGTATTTATGACCCAAGTTTATTTTAATAAAATAAAAAATAAAAAATACAACTTAACCCATTTTCTTTTATAACCTTTAAAAACATTCATTCATTCACAAATAATCTGGAAAGTATTATCTAAATATTTTCATGTTTAAATGCACAAATAACTAGCAAAATTAGTTTGTTTGAAGAGATAACTATTAATCCAAATAAAACACATTTAACTGAAACCATTTGATCAAGTCTATATAAATTGATTTTCATATAAGACAGCTCTAAGTTGTTTGAGTTGCAGCATGCTCTTTGAGGTTCACATCTAACTCTAACCCAACAATAACCCCAAACCCTAACCTAACCCTAATCTAACCCCAACCCCAAACCCAAACCCTACATCTGGAAAGGCTGCTGCTGTCTGTATGACATTAAAAACTTTGGTTTTCAGAATATTCAAATTCTCTGCTAATCTTCATCTTTAGGTTATTAGGTGCCATAACACTTCAGTCTCGCCACGTAACTTCTACTTCATCTGTCCTGTACCTGTCACAGATGAAACAAATTAGACTGAGTGAACAATTCGACCTCAAGGAGTACATTAAGTCTGAAACTATGAGTATATATAAAGTGAACTGTTCTCAGTTCCACACTGGGATAATCCTTTTTCCACTGGGATAATCTTTTTCCTACTACTCTGGTTTATTGTAAATATCTCATGTCTGTAGTCTGTACTCCTGGAGGAATATCAGTGTAGTAAAGGTGTACCTCTGTGTGATCCAGGATTCGTTCAGCTCTGTTGTCTGTCCCACTCGGAACATTTCCCAGCCGGCTTGTGCAATCATCGCTCCGTTGTCGATGCAGAATCTAGAAACCATTCGGAGACTATGAGCTGCAAGGCAGGCGAGTGGGAGGCGAGGCGATCTGAGCCGGCCAGTGGAGACGGGCTGCCTCACCTCTCGTCTGTGGCAAAGAGCCGGGCTCCTCTCTCCTCGCACATTACGCCCATCATCTCCTGCAGCCGCAGGTTACCTATGGTGCCAACACAGGGTGCCGCTCGTTTATACATAACTCCTCCCACTCGCTCACTCACACTCCTCCCACTCGCTCACTCACACTCCTCCCACTTACCCACTCATACTCCTCCCACTCACTTACAGCCTACTCCTCCCACTCACTTACAGCCTACTCCTCCCACAATGAGCACCTCTTGGGAGCAGCAGTGAGCCATGGCACGTTCTGTTATCTCCACCAGCATAGAGAAGATCGTCTCCTACACAGTAAAGAAAGATTTTTAAAAGAGGGCATTTTTTCATTTCACTCATTTTGAAGAGGAATTTCCTGGACATTTGTGTAGAGGCAGGGTGTCAGGATGTTTTCATTCCTTGCCTGCAGGGAAAAGCAGAGATCCTCTGCTGAACACTGTCCAGAGCTCAACATCTTGTGTGCCATCTCCTATGTTTCAGTTGGCAAGTAAAAAGAGACATTTTAAACATAAGAAACACACAAAGTACTGGGGTTTACTATTCCCTCTCCATAACCATATGTCCTCATTGGATACTATGGTCATCTTACCTTTTTTCCTCCAGAAACAATCATATTTTTCCACTATATTACTCTTCTGACACATGGCAACACTAGAAAATATTCATGCTATTTAAAATTTGGTGAAAAAGTTCTCTTTACAAAAAAAAATGCAACATTGTATCCAGTTTAATTAATACTGAATCCTGAATTACGGAATTGATACTTGTGTTTAATAATCACAACAGCAGTTAAATACATTTCCTGCTTTGACTGATATTAAATTAAACCTCAGTGTTTTAATGTCTGAACTCTGCTGTAATTTGGAATACAGACTTTGAATCAGGTCACTCCTGTGCTTAGCCTCAAGAGAAATAAACATCAGTCACTACAACTGATATGACTGTACCTAAATAAACACAAATATTATGGTACCTCTATATATGATAAAATCCCAGAGAAAGAAACATCCATTCCTTTGACTGTGTATGGGAGCTCTACATACTGCTTGCCCCTACAGACAAAAATAGATCATAACTTGATAAATGATTAATAATTCACAACAGTTCTGTGTTGGTGGTTGGTATTTCCAGTTCTGTACTGGTGGTTGGTATTTCCCTAATTCCATCTGTTTCATCACTGAAATCATTAAGTTTGTTGCTTTGCCTTTGGAAAGGATCTGCCTACCTAAAAGAACTCTCATGACAACAGAGGTGATGTCCACACATGATAGTGTGATATATGCACTTACTTCTTTGCCATCTGTTCAATGTTGTAGCCAGGACTAGGATCATTGGATACCTAAGAAAAAGGGGAAATGTAACACTACTCAAAAAACTAACAACAAGAGTAGTGAGAGCAAGGTGCTAACATCACCTATGTAAAGGTGCTAACAGGGTGCTAACATCACCTATGTCAAGCATTCTTTGCCCAAGGGGACACATAAATATACAAGTCATTCTGGATAGCAGCATCTGCCAAGTGCTGATAATGTAAATTAGCAAATTAATTCAACTTGTAAACAAAAATTAAATGTTTACCTTGATGACTCTGGCAAAGCGATCCAGACAGTTTCCCACAGCAATGTCTATAGTTTCCCCAAAAATTCTGTAGCGTCTTTCAGAATAAGCAATGACCTTAGGGAGAATGTGACCAGAATATGACTCAACCCTGGCATGGGTGAATGTAACTGCATAAGTACTGGGAAGTGGTGTTTTAAATCACACACCTGAGTGTTGCCACCACTAACATACAAAACGGTAGGATTGTGGGCGCCAGTGATCAATCGGCCCATCTCAATATGCCCGATGCAGTGGTTCACACCCACCAGTGGCTTCCCCCATAGCTGGGCGACTGTCCTGGCCACAAGGGCCACAGTAACCAGGGGGGCACCCATCCCTGGCCCTGGAGATCAGGTAACATCAGACAAAGAAAGACCTGGAGTAACATGCGAATACAGTGTATCAAATTCAACAATGCGCATCCTGTTCAAGATTACAGATGACATTGCTATAGAGATTTTAAATATTTCCAGTTCACCTTTGGTGTAAGCTACACAGTCAACATCAGCAGGTTTCAACCCAGCCTCGTCTAGTGCCTCTTGGAGGACAGTCAGAATAACACCACGATGATGTTTAGCCGTTTCACTGGGAAGAAAACCTAGAAAAACATACCAATATTTTTTATTCACAAAAGATGTAAATCAGTTGTCTATAAACACTCGCTACCAATCTTTCGTATTCATATTAAGATGCAAATCAATAATGTTCACAGAGGCCTGCCACACATTTGTTGCATCCTCTTACCTTGACCAGGTGGAGTAATATAGGTACGCCTAGGATTTGACAGAACTTCACCATCTCTCACTATTCCTACTCCAATCTTATTGGCACTGCCCTCAAACCCAATAACCACGGTCATGACTGCTGTTGAGAAATAATTCAAATACCTATTTTTAAAAGGATTGCATTTACAACTTCGGAAAACACTTAATATACTGTGTAACACATCAGATATTTGAGACAATGGTCTGCAATTAATAGATGTATTTTCGGTTTGGGAAGTTGAGGCTGGGAAAGTAGATAGCCATCCTTCCTCAATCTGCGAAAATCAAACGCTGCAAAGTAACTATTTTTAAAAAGTAATAATTGGTTAAAAGATCTAGCGAACTGCTGTAATGCAAGTATACATTTATAAAACCGTACATTTCCGGATTCGCAGTTCACATTCACTCATGCAACAACATGCAGATCAGATCAATGTTAGTTAGAACATCAGCCTTCTGATTGCAACCAAGGCCAACTACAATGTTTCCCTTTAAAATTGCGCACAAGCCGATTGGGGTAACGTATAAAACACAACATAAAACTCGCAACATCACAGCTGTATATAGCCAACAAAACTGATTTTTTTAATTACCGGTTTAACTGTCTCGTACAAATCTCTCGCAAAAACCAAACGTTTGTAAGGACCAGACTCATAGAAAAACAGGTAGCCAGCTATTTGTAATTTGTCCTAATCAAAATTTGTTTTTCTTAACGTCCAACTAACAAAATAATTTTATTTGCCTATATAGCAACATTAATTACACTAAATAATAATTATGTAAGTTCATGCATTTAAGTTTAATTTAACAAGTTTATTTAATCAGGCAAATCGTTAGACAGGCCCGTGTAGAGGAACATGTGCTGCTCCTTTATGACCAAACTGTGAAATCGTGCGCTTGTACCTGTGGACGTGTTGGGTAAGAATTAGGCTTCGTTGTTTAGTAACTGCTACTTTTTTCTCCAAATAAAAAGCAGAATTATTGTTACAAGCGAACTACATAATCGCTCAGGGTTTAATAGTAGCAGTGCTTCTCTGTTTTAGTGGACGCTTGTGGCTGTCCTTGCGAGGTGATTTATTGCTCAAGCTAACGTAGCTAGGCTAAACCGTTAGCTTGCTGCTTCGCGATCCTATGCAGCCACGGGCAGTTTACAGTGATGTAGTGCTGTTTTCATCTAGCTACATATACAATTCAGGTTGATAGATTAGTAAATTAGGAATTGATTAGTTTAAATGGAAATCTCTTCGTCGACCGTGCGCAGTTATCATTGATGAGTCTGAAATTGAGATTCCGCTCAATGCAAGTTAACGTTTCATGAACCGTTACCTGTTTATCCAAGGTGCTCGCGTGTATCTCTGTGTCCCTGCGAGACTTGTGCATTGTGAGAGTAACCGGAAACATGCCGAAAAGAGCCAAGAAAACCGAGCAGGTTTCTACAGATGGGGGCCGTGACAACGGAACAGGTACTCGGGACTTGTTTGTGATGTCTGTTATCAGGACGATTTTGTTCATGTAAAGGAATTGTGATTTGTGGTTTATTTGTCATATTTATTAACATATGTGTGTTAGAAACGGCAGCAAAGAAAGCAAAGAAGGCAAAGGAACCAGAACAGCCCATTCTGTATGAAGATCCTCCAGATCAGATGAAGAGCAAGGATGGCCGCGCTGCCAACATGAAGATAACATCTTGGAATGTAGATGGGCTTCGTGCCTGGGTTAAGAAGAATGGAATTGATGTGAGCTTTATTAAGAAAGAGATCAGTTTCTTTTATCCATATTTTGGTATTGCAGCTGTCCTTAGAAACCAGTTGTTCATTTCCTTTGGGCTCATCCATCCATCCATCTATAGCTGACCTTTCCAGTTGTTTTACATGTTGTACCTCTTTATCTACTGAGCTGCATTGCGTTGTCTACTTTTGCTTTTGTCCATTCACTTATTGTTTTAATTACACTCCTTCCTTTCACTGCAGTCATTCACATTGTGAAACTTCTCTTATGTTTATCACTGTCCGCAGTGGGTGCGTCAGGAGGCTCCAGATGTGCTCTGCCTTCAGGAGACAAAGTGTGCTGAGAGAGCCTTGCCAAAGGATATTACCTCCATGCCCGAGTACCCGCATAAGTACTGGGCTGGATCCGAAGACAAAGAAGGGTACAGTGGGGTGGCCATGCTGTGCAAGACTGAGCCTCTCAATGTCACCTATGGCATCGGTGAGTGCTGCCAATAAGTCTGCGGATAGTGGAACTTGTTCTCTTTGATCTCTGTGAATAGACGATGTGTTTTTTTTGTTTGGTTTTTTTTCTTCAATTACACATGATTGTTTTAATTACATATTGCATACTGAAGATGCTTATCTGATCTTTAAAAAAACAAGAAAAAAACTAATTGCATTCACAGCATCTGGCAGATGGTCTTGTCCTGAGCAACTAACACATTCCTAATTTTGACAGTGTTTTTTGCTCGTGGAAACAATGGTGCAATGATCTGAGCTGTAGTTGATGTTCGAAGTACTTGAGGTTCAGATCGGGCCTTGACCACCACCATCATGCTGGTCCATTTGTGGCTTTGTAAGCAAACATCAGGGTTTTAAATTTGGCAGCAACAGGAAGCCAGTGAAATGAGTGCAGCAATTTGGTGACCGTGTGTGAACTTAGGAAGGTTATAGACTAGTGGTGCTGCTGCATCCTGGATCAGGTGATGACCGTTGGAGGAAGACCAGCAAGTAAGTAGTCGAGTTTAGAGATGACGAGACTGCACAAGCACTTGAGTGGTTTCATGTGAAGGGAAAGGCTGGATTTTTCATATTACTAAGGAGAATCTGCAGGACCGGGACATATTTCAGTTTTTTGTCAGGGAAAAAAAGGGATTTTGACATGGCGTGGGAATCCTAGTATTCTTGATGCAGGTGGAAAGTATAAAACTTATACTACCAAATGTTGGCAAGATTGTTATATAATATATATACACACATACATAGTATTGTTCCCCCTCCTTTGTGTTTTCTCCACTGCAGGCAAAGAAGAGCACGATAAGGAAGGCCGAGTGATCACGGCCGAGTTCCCTTCCTTCTTCCTGGTCACAGCCTACGTGCCCAACGCTGGGCGAGGCCTGGTGCGCCTCGACTACCGCAAGACGTGGGACGTTGACTTCCGTACCTACCTCACCGACCTGGACGAGCGCAAGCCTCTGGTGCTGTGCGGTGACCTCAACGTGGCGCACGAGGAGATCGACCTGAAGAACCCGAAGGGCAACCGCAAGAATGCTGGCTTCACCCCCGAGGAGCGCGAAGGGTTCAGCCAGCTACTCTCCGCCGGCTTCACCGACACCTTCCGTGAGCTGTATCCAGAGCAGGCCAACGCTTACACCTTCTGGACATACATGATGAACGCGAGGGCCAAGAACGTGGGCTGGCGGCTGGACTACTTTCTGCTGTCGGCCGCCTTGCTCCCTGGCTTGTGCGACAGCAAGATTCGTAACACTGCCATGGGTAGTGACCACTGCCCCATTACCTTGCACCTGGCTGTGTAAAGTTGGTCCTTTCTAACTCTAGTACTTAATCTCATTCACTAGTATCTAAGGGCAGGGTTTTTTTTCTTCTTCCTTGATCAGTTTAGATTTTCTCATGTTAATACAACAATGTAGTTAGTCTCTCTCTCATATATATATTTTTTAAAGCAGTAACATGCATATAAAAACAAATGGCTTTGCTCTGGCATTAAGCTGCTACTGTTTATGTACTGTTAGTTTCCCTCTTTCTCATATATAATGCAGACTTTGTTTTGGCATTAAGCTGCATTAAGATGCTGCAGTTCGTGGACTGTGACACATGGCAGATACTTTGATCCATTCCCTGTTTTGTTTGTTTTTTTTCTTCAGAACTGTAGTGTTATTCCTAAAGGTTGAAATGAACATTTGAATGAACGGTTAAGTTTTTTGCAGTTACTAAAATGTTTGAAGTGAGAACTTTGAGGACCTATTACTAATCAGCAAAAAATACTGATTAAACCACATTGTTCAGTTTTAAACTATATTGGCCTGTAGACTGTAAAAGCGCTAACGGCTGTTCCTTATTCAAGCTAAATCTGTTGGTGTGCAGTTTAGAGGATATTTACAAGCATACAACTCCCAAGGGATCAAATATTCACCAAGACTTACTTTAAGGAGAGAACTTGGGGCGATTCATACGTTTGGTTTAATGGTCAAAATCGACAGAATCTTTGCAAATCTAATGGATGCAAGAGGACATACATAGAAATTGTTTAACATGCTGGGCTTGAACAGTAAACAGATCTGTTTAATCTTGTGTCAAGACTTTTGGACTCTGGAATTCAGTTTCCCCTTGGGGTTGTGTGTCAAGCAGTCTTTATTTGTTAGGTGCTTTGCAGAATTACAATTTTCTGGTGCTAAAGCAAAAGTCCTGTCTTACACTGTGCTTACACTACTGTTATTTGCAAAATAGTTCATTAATTCAGATAAGTGTAAAAAAAAAAAAAAAAAAAAGTTTCAAAGCAAGTCACTGAACAAAGTCATTGTTTAAAATGTCATATTTAGGAACTTATGTCTGTAATCCCTTTTTTTTTTTTAAATAAAATTGGTTTATTAAAAGTTTTCTTGTACATGAGTATATGGAGCTTTTAAGCAGTTAGGAACAGAATGAGAATTTTTAATATAAATGACTAATATAAATAACTCCATGTTTTGTCAATATAGGTTTTATCTTGGATGTAGCTGGCATTCATGTTTAACCTTGTCTTGCATTCACATATGAAGTTTTTTTTCTCTCTCTTTTATCCACACTTTACTCATAAGGGTTGGGATTAACCCCAACCCTCTTCATTTCTTTTCCTAGACAGCAGAACAATGTATCTAAAATCAGTTGAAAATCATGCTCCAAAAAGATGACTCCAGAAAATTCCTAAAAACAATTTGGATAACAAGGTCAGCCAGTGACTTTTTTTCTGTGATAATTTATTGAATAAATGAAAAAATATTTACAAATCAATCTCTTGACCACAGATTAGCAATTACTAAAATATTCAGTTACTTTCAGTAGTTTCTTCCACTTCCTGTAAATGACTCTCAAAAGAGATGTTTACACTAAAGGTTGAGTTCATTTGGAAATTATAAACAATCCAAAATGTATGTTTCAAACATAATTTTCTTTTAATTGTAAAATGTTGACATTATACAATTCCAATGCAAAGAGCACTGCACACTAGAGTCAGGAATATCTGCAATATCCTAATGTTCCTGGTACAGAATATCAGACCTGCATCTGTGAGCATCAACAGTTGGCCTGCTGGACCACTCCAAGAACTTAACTATTACATGTGGCCCACAAAGGTCAAAGAAAACAGTTCCAAATGAACAAGAAGAGCGAGTATGAAAATATGTCCTATGTAATAAATCTACGTAAATGTATCTTATGAATGTACCTCATATATGTTTATACTTATGTGGCTCATGCCTCTCATGTCTTAAGTGATGGTGGAATCAAGAGTCTTTTTGAAGTTCCTACATAAATATACCAAGAGTTCTTCATTTTATCTGAGTAGGATTACAACGCAAGATGACTCATTTGACCGCTTGCTGCTACACATTTGCACCACCATCACCACCAGCTCTGCTAAAATGTCTTCCTTCTGTCTTCTCCTTCAAAGTAACCTGACAGATCAGAATCGGCTCAGAACAGAAGGCCGAGCTCGGTCAGGTCGTCCAGGCTTGCAAACGCTTTAAAGCTGCTCAGCAAGGAGGTCGCGATCTTCCTCGGTTCAGATGCTTTTGGTCTGGTTGCGCTTGCGGCCTGCGGTCTGCTCGCACGCCCTGCGCTCGGCCAGGTGGGTGCGCTCGTGCTTACGCAGGGGAGCAGCGAACTTGAAGCTCTTGCCACATTGCGCGCACGGCCACGGCCGCTCGCCTGTGTGGCTCAGCATGTGGTTCTTCAGGTGCGACGAGTGCTTGTACGTCTTCCCGCACTCGGTGCAGGTGAAGGGCCTCTCGCCCGTGTGCACGCGTTCGTGACGCTTCATGTTGCCGATCTGCGAGAAGGCCTTGCCACACACTGCACAGCTGAAGGGCCTCTCGCCCGTGTGCACGCGCATGTGACAGCGTAGCATCTCGGGTCCGGCAAACGTCTTGTGACAGACGGCGCAAGGGACTCGCGCCCGCGGCCTCTCGTGGTTGCGCTGGTGCTTCTTCAGGTCAAACATGTAGACGAAGGCCTTGCCGCACACGGAACACAGGTACTGGCGCTCACCAACATGGTAGCCCTTGTGCCGGCGCAGCAGGCTGGCGTAGATGAAGCTCTTCCCACACACGTTGCACTGGTAGGAGCGCGCCATGGAGTGGTAGCGCACGTGGATGGCCAGCTTGAATGCAGTCGGGAAGCACTTCTCGCAGTGCGGACACTGGTGCAGGCTCTCCGACGTGTGACACTCGCGGTGGATCTTCAGGTACGAGCCCTGCGAGAAGCTCTTGCCGCAGACAGTGCACGTGTACGGCTTCTCGCCCGTGTGCACGCGCGCGTGCTTGACGAGGTCGGCCTTCTTGCGGAAGGTCTTGCCACACTGCAGGCACCTGAACGGCCGAGCGAGGGAGTGCGTCTTGACGTGGCTCGACAGGAAGCTGAAGCAGCGGAAGCGCTTGCCGCAGTCCGAGCACTGGAATGGCCGTTCGCCCGTGTGCGTACGCGTGTGGTTCTTCAGCTGGCACTCGTAGCGGAACTCTTTTGCACACACACGACACACGTGCTTCTTCTCTCCCACCTCCTGAGGCACCCGAGACTCAGCCGGCATGACCGAGGCCTTCCTGCCTGGCACCGCTTGGGTCGGCGCACTCTTCCTGTTGATAATGGCCTTGATTGATGGTGGCCTTTCAATGACAGGAACGTACGTGGTCTCTTCTGCGAGAACCTCCACAGGAGCAGGAGACGGCAAGATGGGAAGCGAAATCACCTTCCCAGCTATTTCCGAGATCCACTCCTCCATGCTCATTTCGCGTACGCCGGGGGTCTCTGTTCCATCAGGCTGCTCCAGAAACTGCAGCTGAGTGGTCTCCTCTCCACCGCCATCCAGTTCTGAAACTATGACGGTAGATCCGTCTGCAGTGAGGTAGATCTGTTGGACTTCACACATGCCCGTACTGTTCTCTTGATAAACCGACTCCTCGTGTAGTTCGTCCTCCACTCCAACTGCGTTGGGCATGGCGATGCTGTCCAGAGGCTCCGCCTCCTCCGTGTCACTGGGGGTTGTACTCATTATAGTTGCAGCTGCACAGTCAGACTCTGATTGATTTTCTGTGACTGCTTGTGTAATAATAATGGTCTCTTGTGCCATGGGTGATGAGGTGGACGAGATTTGATCTTGTGCAGCTGAACTGACAGGTAAAACCGTCTCTTGTTCAACTGAACCAGAAGACAAGATCGTTCCTCCTTGAGACGGGAGGGGCAAACAAACAACCTCTTTTGTTGAGTGAATGGCTGCTGTCGTGGAGAAAAAAGAGGAAGAATAAACATAATGGCAATAATTCAAATTCATTAAGTTAAACTAAAAATAAAAATTTCTAATTCAGACTCGCTTCAGGAAAGAAGCGACACTCCTTTATCACAATCGATTCAACTTGGTCATTAACTAATGAGCAGAATGAGTGGTGCTGGAGCTTGGAAAGCAGTATATACTGTCCAGTACTGCTGCTCTCCAGGATTAAATGTAGAGATCACTGGTGTAAGGTGATGATTTATCCTGTAGTAAAAACCATTTCATGTGTCTGAGAAGGTCACCATTTCTGTTGCCATGGCTCCTGGTTTTGAAGTGTTGTAGCACATCCCTTAACTCTGCTGGGTCAGATAATGGCTGGACAATGTCCTCCATGGCAGACAAGGCACCAGAGAGCCACGACGCTGTCTGAAGAAGTACGAAACATTGATCTTAAAATAAACCTTACCTCTGTAAGGTAATAAATAGAGGTAATAAATATTACCTCTGTAACATTAGTGAATTGTGGTGAAAATTTCAAAATTGCAGTTTTCCCACTTGATTCACTAGTACATATCTCAGACTGTCAGTGACTGTTTGTACAATTAGGCGAAACAGAAATTGCTTTAATTACTGAAAAATTGGGTTCACATTCAAAAGGCACAACAACCACCAAATTAATAACAGATCTAAACTAAACGTCACAAATTGAATAACTGTAAATGGTTTTTGCATAAAATTTTTCTTCATGTTTGACATTTTAGTAAGATGGTTTTTCTCTTGAAATGTTTGTAGAATGTGGGCAGAACAAATGACTTATTCTTAATTACTGCTAAGAAAGCAGAAGTAGAATCCTGTGAGAATAAAAAAAAAGAAACAAACTTGAAATTCAATTCACTGTTAAAGAATAAAAATTAACATGGTAAATAAAGATGCTATTGTGCAGCTGAATTAGGTGACCCACCTCTTTAAGACTGGGCACTGGTAACAGTTCCTCAACTCGAGTTAAGAACTCCCACGCCAAGCTCTGTAGAACTGCGTCATATCCAGAACCGTACTCTATAGGAAACACGTTCTGGGGAGATACCATGGCAACAATAAGGCAATAAGAAAAATGGCAGAAGGAAAGCCTGAACAGCAACAGAGATATCTATATCAAACCTGAAAAAGACTGAGATATCTATATCAAACCTGAAAAAAGTTCTCCCTCTTGTTTGAGTCCTCCAAGATGTTATGGATCATCCTTATAAATTTGGTATTCATTATTTCACTTTCAACGTCTTTGCTCTGTAAAAGGTTTACATTAAATAACATGAATTACACATAAGGCTTACAATAATAGATACCCTTGTATCCAGACTGAACCAGTCTCATTTAACAAAAATATCACAATTTGTATTGCTGTATTTTACTGAATAAATGGTTTACGTTTTATGACAGAGTTGAACTACTGAAGAGTTAAAAGAAGCTTTTTTTTCGCAATAATTGAAAGAGATCGAACTTGTTCAGTTTATCTCAATAGCACTAAAAGTATTGGTACCTCATACATAAGTGTTAAAACATAAAATCATGCCATAGAATTTTTCATTTAAATTTGAGATGCCAAGACATTATTGAATATTATGTTAATGTAATGAAATGTATTAAAACTAAAATGTATTACAAGTAAACAATATTTTAATTGGTACCATCATGAACTGATGTAATTATTTTTAAAAAATGCACATATTGTGTCACTGGCCCAGTGTTGGTATACCTTCATAGAGGAAATATGGATTATGCATGGAAGCTCAGAGAGTTACAGATGAGAAGAGGCATTTTTCCAGTAGTAGTCCCCCCCGACCACCCACCATTCCAACCCCCACCACTTTGCAACAATACATTTGCAAAGAATTATTTTGTCTATCTGAACTGTATAATCACACCTACTTTATAAGTGAGGTTACGAAGTGTGTCCAAATGTGCTTGAATAATCCAGTGGTCAGGAGTTTTGTCCTTAAGACAGAGCTCCAAGATCACCTGCAAAAATAAATTATTTACAAACGAACATACAAAAATCATCAAAACATTTTGCATGGAGTTATTATCCAAATTTGACATGACATCATACTAACATTTCCCCCTCAAGCATTGAAGTGAATGTGATGTAAAGGAAAATGTCTGAAGACATTTCAATAACGGTAATGTACGTTATGCATTTTTGTTATTTATATGAAATTTACCTTTTTCCTCAGGTGAAAGACCAGCTTATTAACCAGACTTTGACTCATGATGTCTGGAACCGTTTCTGACACCAGCATAACAAACTGCTCTAACTTGCTGTATTGTGTTACATTGCGACGCTGAACCACTTGCCACAGAAAAGCTGACATGAGCCGCAGGGGAGGCACCACGAGGCGGAGGGCAGAAAGAGGGAGGGCAGGAACTAGAAGAGAGGAAGCAACATGTTAATGCAAAATGTAAATAAGCTATTAGTCAATTTGGTTGCAAAGTATACTATGGACAGAAATATTGCGTGAAGAACTGTAATTGGAATATAACTGACAATAAGAACCCTTAATGTGTGATAAGCCTGATTCATCAATGTGACCAGAGCACACTGTAAACAAACATTTGTGGGTGGCCATGATCTAAACAATTATAATAAAATAAAACAAAGTCGGATGAGTGACAATCATGCCCGAGATACATGTTTGCAGTTTGCATTCAAAACAATTCAAAACTCTTCCACAGAAGAGATAGTTTGGATCCATATGAATATTAAATCATAGAATATCTCAGTTTGGATAATTATCACAGGTCATGATCATCACAGGTGTACAGGGAGGAAATAAGTGAGCACTCAGGACTAACAGTCTAAGCTGCCAAAATAAACTTCAATTATTAACAAAGACTACATACAGAGAGCTAATAAATCCAACACTAACTAACTAATATATATAGGTAATATATCTAACCAGAAATGCAAAAAAAGAGCAAATGGTTTCTCTTCTGCCCCTACACAAACTTCTTCAAAAGAAAGACGAAGAATATAGAACAGTTCATAAACATTTCTAGTCTGGACTCAACAAAGACCTTAACTGCATATAATAATAATTATTGTTGTTAAAAGCGATGGTAGCACCACGTAGGTGGTGACTTAGTAACGCCTTCTAGGTGGCTTAGTAACAATCAAAGTGTCCGGACTAAAACATAAAAGTCAGTATAATTCAGTGTTGCTGTTGACAAGTGATTGTTATAAAATAAGCTAACGTGTAACCTTAAGCAGTACGGACATAAACCCTTAAACAAAATTATTAAGCCATGTAACTTAGTTTCTCAATGAATTTCACCATTAGTTGTATTTATGTAGCTAATCTGAGGGATACTGTGGAATATAAACAGACACTCCACGCCTGTTCCTGCTATTCTGACAGGATTCGTGTCGCTTGCTTCACTCTCAAAAACGCGCCACTAAACTCGCGAGCATTTAGCTCGTGAGCTGAGTTGCTTATGGTTTTCACTTACTTGTTTGGCGGCTCTCCGGAGTCACTATTTCCATTATGTTTTTTAAGAAACACGGAAGTATGTCATTAATCAAATATCAATAACCTCATAGCAGTAAGATCTTACTATTAATCAATAACAAAACAACTACTAATATGTATTTGTCGTGAAGCTGACCGAAGCAACGAACACTCACGTATAGCCGGAAATCGCACCGGATATACAAGCCACCTCTATTTTGCAGTGACGGAAAGTCGCAGTAACTACAGTGCCCCTTCAGGTGTGGTTGTCAAGATAACTGAAACCAAATTAGCTTCTCCATTAACTCCTGTAGACGTCATAATTATTAAACATACAAAAGCGCTGATTCATTGTGGTCATGTTTTCGAAAAGATACCATGTTCAATATGTGACATAACACCGCACGTTTATTTTTATTTATGTATTTATTTTTATATGTTAGCCCGGTGCTGGTTATTCTCGCTGTTAGAGTCGAATGGTCTAGTAATACTGAGGTGGTTGGGCAGAAGATTCATAATCTTGCTCTGGTATTGACCATCATTGCATAATGATGAATAATCACTGATGCAGCTTGAGCATTGGGGGAGTGCACCTGCATTCCACTGTTCATCAAATCAGTTATATCACACCCATGTATAATCCATTAGATCCAACCCACTACATGTATTATCCATTATATCCAACCCACTACATTTATAATCTGTTATATCCAACCCACTTCATATATAATCAGTTATATCCCACCCACTACATGTATAATCTGTTATATCCAACCCACTACATGTATAATCAGTTATACCCCACCCACTACATGCATAATCAGTTATATCCCACCCACTTCATATATAATCAGTTATATCCCACCCAGTACATATATAATCAGTTATATCCCACCCACTACATGTATAATCAGTTATATCACACCCATTACATGCATAATCCATATTTGAGGAAAGAACTTGCTGTGAGAAAATGTGGCCTTGCCTACAGATTGCTGACCATTTCTTGCATGCTAAAGATAACATTATCAGTAGAGCAGAAAAATCTTGGTATTATAATTTGGATTGTGTCAAAACCATCATGTCACCATCATAATCAACTTAAAGGCTTTTATTCTTGTCTATTTTTATCACCTTTAACATCAACTGAGTATTCCCTATGTGCAAGTGTGTGTGTGTGTGTGTGTGTGTGTGTGTGTGTGTGTGTGTTAATGTATATGTTAAAGTGATTGTGTGTGTTTATGCATATTTTAGTATGTGTGTGTGTTAATTCATATGTTAGTGTGTGTGTGTGTGTGCATGTGTGTGTGTGTTTTAATGCATATATTAGTGTGTGTGTGTGTGTGTGTGTGTGTGTGTGTTAATGCATATTTTAGTGTGTAACAGAAGTTCTTTGTATTTTGTGGCCCCAGATGACAAGTGATGCTGGGGCAGATTAAGATAAATTAAGATAAAAAAGATTTAAAAAAAACACACACATTGTGTTTACAAGTATATATATCATGATCATTTCTTTAAAATGTCAAAGTAAAAAAGCATAGCTTCAAAAAATAAAATCAATCAATGCATTTATACAACTCTCTCAATACTAAATTTATTTGAACTCTTATTTACATAACCTTAATGATTGTTGCACACATAATGTGCTTCAAGTCTGCAGTTCTAGATGGCAGATCTAAAAACTTTTCTTAACATGACTTTTCTTAACATTACCAAAGTGTTGATTAATTGGAGGACTTTGCAGATTGTATAGTACAGTTCTTTTTTAAGTAAAATGTGTTTGTTAACAAACATGAAATTGCTGTCTAATGCGATTGTTTGGCAATCTCTGTTTAATTTTCAATGTTATGTTCACAGACCTGTACATTCAACTGTTGTCTATCTGTGCTGTGAAATTACATTAAAATTCCACAATTCTGTTAATGGTGTCGATCTCAAATGCCTTAAGACTTAGTATTGATCTAACACTTAATTCACTTAATATATTGAATATATTGAATATACTGTGCCCCTGTATCCACAGAGACAGTCTATAGCTGGGGGGGTACTAAGAGCATCTGGGCTACATCCACAAAAACTCCGCCCACTTCAATACGTCCCTCTGAAGAATTATATTGTAGCAGCTACAGCTCTGAATACAACCCTTACTGCAGAGGCCTGGAGCATTTGTGGTCACGCTAGTAGAAGAAATGTCAGAAATAAACCTCTAAGGATCATGAAGAGAAGGGCAAAGCTGTGGCCGAAGATAAACCCTTGATTCACTATGGACAGTTTATGGTGAATGAAGGGGCTGGGGGATGGGAGGGAGAGACTGCACCACAAAGACTTGATGGCTAAAGCTATAAAGAACGACTGGGGGAAGAAAAGGACACGACTGGACACTGAGAAACAAAGGAAGCAGAAGAATAGAGTGAACTAAATGAAGGAGAGAGAGTGGGTGACAGATAAGACCAGAGTGGAGACCATGAGCTACGAATTAGTGACTGCGTCTTATGACTCTCTGCCTGCCCGGCTGAGCCCACAGCGCGTGAAAGATCAGCATGCCGCTCGGCGGCTTTCATGTCCACGGGGCTCCGGGGCTCCAGCCTCGCCACTGGCACAGCGCCGCCCCTCTGCTCTGCCTGGATACCTGCTTTCACCCTTCCAGGAGCCCAATGAACACCGGCATCACAGGCAGCAGCGCTTCTCCCTGTCACCGGGTACCGAAGGCTCTCTGGCGCCCCCTGTGGTTGCAGCAGGTGGTGCCCCGCCCTGCTGCCGGTTGACGGGCGTCGTGCCACTGCTGCGTCTCGCGTTGCTCGTCTTCAGCTGCCTTTTCTGGGCGGCCGGGCTAGCAGTCTTCACGCTGGGTGTCTGGGTGCAAGCCTCGCTGGCAGACTACATGCTGCTGTCAGTGAACCATTACCCTAACGCCCCGCTGATACTTCTAGCCACAGGGGCAGCCATCACCACATGGGGATTTCTGGGGTGCCTGGGAGTGGCAGTCCGTCTGCCCTGCCTTCTCCGGGCCTATGGATTCTTCCAGCTGGCTGTGCTCTTTGGAGGCTTGGCTGCTGGTCTCTCGGGGCTCTTCTACAGAGAAGACATTGCTAGAGGTTTCCGCAGTGGCCTACAGAGAGCTGTCGTGAGCTATGGGGATGATGAAGGCCGTGCCAATGCTCTAGATGGCATCCAGAGGACACTTAAGTGCTGTGGAGCAGAAGGTTGGCGTGACTGGCTCCTGTCTGAATGGGCCACCCAGGATGCTGTTTCACCAACAGGCGACTTGGGAAATGACACGTTTTACGTGTCGGTGCCAGACAGTTGCTGCATACGACGCAAGACCTGTCATAACAGGCCACTGCCAGAAGGAGGCAGTGGACGCACCGAACCTGTGGGGATTCACCTACGTGGCTGCTTCAGGAAAGTCTTCAGTTTGGTTAATGATAATGTCTTTCATATTGCTGCTGCTGTGTTGGGGCTTGCCTTTACCCAGGTGGCAGGAATCGCTCTAGCATGTATGCTTGCCAACCACCTGGCTTCTCAGCCTCATAGACAAGGTCGCTAAGAAATGTTGGTTGGTTTTCAGGAGAATGACCAGATTATCCTATGAGAATCCCCCATTATCTTATGAAAAGTCCAGTTTCCTGGTTAAATCTATTCCTATATTGAAGGTTTTCAATAGAAAGTAAGTACAATTTAGACGTAGAGATAGCTTTAAAAACTGCCTTCATGAATTTTTTTTAAATGATCAATAAGTCATGTTCTTGAAATATTTATGAAAGTGATTTTTTATTTCTTCTATAAAGTGATTATTATTTTTATGTATTTATTTGTTTTATTTTTTATTTAAAGTGCAGCTCTTGCTTTGTTGTCCTCAAATAATCCAGTTTATGCTCCACAGAGCCCATGCTCTACATGGAAGAGGTCATGTATAAAATAGATTTACTATAGTATCTCTGAAACATCCCGGCCACAAGGTGTCAGTATAATGGATGCTTCATAATGTGAAGAAGAATCATTGGAAAATGATGTATTGCTCCACTCAGTGCACAATATCAACTAAGCAGATGCTCCAAAGGTGCTTTCATATTTTGTGCTGTTTTAGGCTGTTCTAGGCTGTTCTAGACTGTTCTGGGCTGTTCTACAGGAACTTTACAAGCTATCCAACAATCCAGTCAAACAGACTAAATCAGAATTATGCTTGATCTGGATTGATTTTGTGGAGTTTATAAAATTTTCTTATTTGGATTTTCTGATAATCATGCATAATAGTAGCTATTTTCCATTGTGTTTATATAGTAATATAAGTATACCAGACATACTGTATGTAGAAGTGGTTTGTTGCATGATTTCAGATTAGTATTTTAAGATAATGTACATGAATGCAAATATTGCTGATATATTCCACTTATAGTTTTAAAGGGAATATAAAGTCTTTCACACTTTAAACAAAACTGATATGTTCATTGAAAGAGTGAAAATGATTTTAATTGCAACAAACTTTGTTATTATGCCTTGAATTCTTGTTTTATTCTTAGAATAAATGTTGAGCCATTATTTACAGTTGTCTGCCTTAAAACAGGCAATCAGTGTATTTCTAATTACATGTACAAGATCAAGTCAAAATGTTACAGATCCTACACTGTGTAGAGATAAAGCCAAGCTGCTTTGATTCACTCTTTACTATATTTACTAATTACTATTTGTTACTTTTCAAGTATTCTACTTTTGACAAAACACATCTTACAGTAGCAATTTCTGTGATTGTCACTTACCAACCACAGATTTCATATAGTGTAAACATTCATGTTTTGAGTGTTTTCCCATTGAATGATGACACCTCAAAATACTTAACATGCTGCATGTAGATGTCTTGAGCTATGCTAGAGGAGATGTATTAAACCTCTCATAATCATATACAGGGCAGCATGCTTGTCACATGCTTGTGTTAAATGACCGTTCAGAATGTGTGAGAAATGAGCTACCGGTACACTGGACAGAATGGGTGTGTTCAGTAGTGCAGCTCAACTAACCCTAACCCTCCTCTCCTAACCCTGACCCTCCTCCCCTAACCCTAACTGTCTTCTCCTAACCCTGACCCTCCTCTGCTAACCCTGACCCTCCTCCCCTAACCCTAACCCTCCTCCCCTAACCCTAACTGTCTTCTCCTAACCCTGACCCTCCTCCCCTAACCCTGACCCTCCTCCCCTAACCCTAACCCTCCTCCCCTAACCCTAACTGTCTTCTCCTAACCCTAACCCTCCTCCCCTAACCCTAACCCTCCTCCCCTAACCCTCCTCTTCTTGATGTTCACTTAAACATTTCTCTGCATATGCAAATTACAAAGTGCAAATTGCTCTGCTACTGGATGGAAGGAATGTGTTTTTAAATAGCTTTGCAAACCATGTAATACATAAAAATGAATAAACATCTGAGTTTGTTTCATGTTTTAATTAGCAAGCTTTATAGGACCTTGCTTTAGGTATTCAACAGTTACTAACACACTGAATCCTATGTGTCATTATAATGTGTTTATACATTGACTTTACTGATGCTGGTCTAAAAGGCAAACTGTAACTAGCCAAGTGTAATTGAATTGCTAACTATTGTAAATAGAGGTTATAGATTACCTGTCAACAAGAACAAGCTTGCACTTTTAAACCATAAAAAATAAATATTTCTTTATCCCAGACTTGATCACACTGAAACAACACAGACCATTATGTGCACACTGACAAGGCATATAACACTGACTAAAACATGGCCTCCCGTAATTCATAATTAAACAAGGATTTTATTTTGAGAGGTGTACCTGTTTACTTTCACACCTCTCAAAATGAGTTGAACACTTTTGCTGTTGAGTTCACTGCTAGTGCATTTGTTTCATCTCCCATGACCACATGCATGATTCTGTGCTGTGTGTCACTCCAGCACTCAGGGTGTCTGTGCAGTGTTTCCATGTTTACTTTGGACATTCCAGCTTCTTAGATTGGCTTGCTGGTGATCTGTAAACTCTAATTTAAGGGTTAGGGTTAGGGTGTGTTCTACAACGCTGCTTTTTATTGCTCCATGTAGTTCCAACCTTTGTCAGATAGACCATGATTATCTTCTTCTCTGGGTTCTTACAGCCATCCATGTAAATGCATGTTGTTTTTGGGGTTGGCATAGACTGGCAGCTTTTAAGGACTCAATTCCCGTTTCTGTAACTCAGCTTCTAAGGACTCAATTCCTGCTTCTGTAACTCAGATTTTACTGTCTCACCTTTAACATAAGTAGTAGATTAAATACTGTATTAAATGATGATTTTCTGTAGTTTGGGAAGCCATAGGATTTGCATAACATGTGGAGTAATTGTTTTTGGTTTTTCTCTCAGTGCTTGTTTTGCCATTTGCGTTTTAACATTTTTTTGATCCTCCTCAAATATCTGAATCAATACTTAATGTAGGTCAACAGGAAATAAAGCAATACTGACTCAATACTTAATGCATCCAGGCAGGAATAAAAGCATTTGGTTATATGCTAATGTGCAATTTGAAACCAAAAGGGTCGAATATTGGTTTACAGTCACAAAAATTAAGCAAATAGGCAAATGCTGCATGAATCTGATGAGAAACGGCAGATGTTTTACTGAAAGTGCAAGGATGAAAACTGATTTTATTCTCAAAGTTTTGGCTATGGTTAAGTGACAGAGTTCTGTACAAAGTCATTCTCTCCCCCCGAAAAAAAACAACAATAAATTTATATATATATTACTGCAATTACATGCATTAATAAATAAAATATGTTTATTAAATTAGGTATAATCTTACAGTTTATTTTGAAATCATGCAGACCAAACACTTGGATAACCATTGACACCTGCTGGTCAAGTCTGTTATTACAGTTAAGTAGCTAAGGCACTGTGTCTACTTCAAACATCAAAGCACCATTATAAAGACTATTTAATAAAAATGAAGTATAAAGGAGATTATTCCATAACTGTGGAGCTTTATAGGAGAAGGTTCTACCCCGTACCATTTTACTTATTCTGGAAGATAGCAGGATATTAATTCTGTCTCTGGAATAGGGCTAAAACATACCAAATTGTAATCCGTATTATTTATATTATTGCCAACAATCACTGTTGATTTATATGTGAAGCATTGATTTTCTGTCTAATATTTTGAATTTTGCCATTAAAGACATTCATGAAATCATCACTGTTAAAACCAGATGAAGCATAAGGTGCTAAAATACACTTTTTAGAGGTCAAATTTGCTACAGTACTAAATAGAAATCAAAGATTGGTTTTATTTTCTTCTATTAGTTTGAAGAGATAAACTGACTTGGAAGCAGTAAGAGAGCGTTTCTGTATCTGAGGAGGCTCTCTTTTTATGCTATTTGAAAAACTACCAGTTTAGTTTGTCACTACTTACGTTCAAGTTTCCGAGTGGCTTTAGTGTCTATAAGTTTGCATTTATGGTTGCTTAACATTGAACAGTGTTGCTCATTGGTATTTAGCTGTTCAGTTCATAGAACCACATGGCTTAACCCACCTACAGTGCACTGCACCTTATGTGAACATGTATCTGTACTGGGAAGGTTATCCCCAGATAGAGTGAGGATCATAATCAGTCAAAACAAGAATGTACACTATCACTCAGTGCTCATATATTGTGTTCTTGTGTCCTTAATTGTGTAGAAAATGTGTGCAAAATTCTCCATTTATGTTTTAATATCTGACATTTCATACATAAGCACAGACAAATGCATGCATTAACTTATATGTATATGTGCACTTTCTATATAGTGTAAAAGCTAAATCCTTTTCTCAATCAAATAAGATATTACCACTGGTGGGCATTTTGACAAATCCTCTCAGTTTACTATTTTGTAAATATCTGGGATAATTTATCCTGATGGGAGGGTGTGTTTGCTCATATAAAATCCTGATCATTCCATTTTTATATATATAAAAATGCGTAGGGACTTACAGTAGATTCTGCCATTATTAAGAGACCTTTATTTTGAAGACCCTTCAAAATAAACCTAGGCTATATGCATCATCATTATATAACCATAAAAGTGGAAAAACCTGACTCACACATACAACATCTTGACACCTTGTATAAATTAATTTAGCTGTTAAAGAAACGGGATCAACACGGTGGAACAAATCTCCATTTCCGTTGCTAACGTGCGTGCGAAACTTTCTGGTGAAGATTTCCTTGAAACCATCTACCTTTCGTAGAGACATGGTCAAATCTTAATTTTCGACAGGTGCGCATAGACGTGCGGCTGCAATATATCCGATCAAATCAGCTTGTCACATTCGCTTTAAAGCCACAGTGTATCTGAAGGCTTTGAGCAGTGATACGTTTGTAAGGTTCATACACGTGAAGAAGATCAACTACAGCTCTGACGTTGTATTGCCGTTTTCGTAGGTATTCCACAACTACAGATAACAAGGAAAAATCATCACCTTGTAGTTTTTCTTTGATGTTTTGTTTGTGTTCATGAAGCATTTGTTGTGGTTAATTACTCGGCTCGATAGCACTAAATTTGTGAGGCTGGCATTTAGTTTTGCTAGACATTGTGGTAGTTCTGTTTCTGCGCCGTGTCGTTGTGTTGTCATTGTATTGTATTGATTTTTGAAGTACGGGAATGAAGCTACATCTACTTGCACAAAACAAGCGGACGAAATAGGCTGAACCCTTAAGTTTACCGTCATGAATACGCGCTCAACGTGGGCTTCTGTCGGTTTTGGAATGAAGTGGGTTTAAGAATTATGTGCGTGATTCCTCACAGACAAGGTGTATTTTGAACGATCTACAGCTCTGTACAGAATCTGAAATCTATACCCACCAGGAAGTATTTTCGTGCTACGACACGCATCTCTCGTCCTTTATTAGCGCGTGCGGATGGCGCGTTTCATTATTCTGTTTAGTGGTGTGGAAATGAGTTTGGTTTCTCCCTAGAAAGTGCGAGACTTTCTTTGGAAAGCAGTCTGGCACGATGAGTCTTTTTAAATATGTTTGTTGTATAGTTTAAAGCTAGTTCAATGCATATTCTACCTTCTTGTTTGAAGTTGTGGGGGTGACGGTCAGCGTTTTTCAAGCATGGGCAATTTTAAAATTCTGGGCACAATTGAAGCCAGAATGTCAAAGTACGCTGTATTCTGGCCCTCTTGAACAAGGCTTTGACACCGCAGTGCCACACTGACCCAATATTAAACGCACCTGATCAAACTCATGAGTTGTTTTCAACCGCACTTTAACGCTCCTGACTTAAATGACAGAATAATATCATTAAAATCATGAATGAATCTATTTCACGCCCTCCGTTGTTCCCGAATCATGGACCAAATACAAAAATTAAGCGCCCCCATTGTCATGCATTTGGAGCAGCTCTGATGCCATCTTGATTAGCTCAAGTGAAGGTTGGACAAATCATTGGCGGGACAAGAAACCAAATCGGCAAAACTGCAGATGTCAGAAGTTGACCAGAAGGCATTGTGAATAGAGAAACGTGGCCCGTTATTTTAAGCTTTAACGGGTACAGTAAAATACCCTTCAAAAACATGACTGTCTGTAGGAAGACAACTAATTGCTGTTCACATGAAATGACAGTAACTGCTAGGTAATTGAGAACAGTGTGTTTAGCAGTTGGTATGGTCATATTCAATTTTGTTGTTTTTCTTTGAGAATTGCTTTATCGTTTGTCGATATAAGCTACGTTTGTAACTAAAGCAATATTTGTAAAAATCTGAATGGAAACATAGCCTGTTTACACTGTTAAATGTTGGGTAGTTGAATTCGTCCAAAAGTAACAGCATGCAAATTATTAGGGGAAATATTTAGATGCAACACTACTTACAAAAGGCAAGTGCATTGTAATGAAAGAAGCTGGGCTCTGATTTTTCTTCTGTCCTGTAAGTGAGTCTCTTCTGTGTTGGTCAATGCACACATTCTGAAAACTGTGATGTGGTTGTGGTCAACAGAACAGTAATTTATTCAAATCAATGGCATAGACAGGTCTGTCCCCCTTGTTTTACTCATTAACATCCAAATGTAGAAACAAAGTTAATCTGTGTGGGCTATTTTAGTCCTAGAAATGCATGTTTTCTTTTTCTGAGGGCAGTGGAGAAAGTGAGATTGTCCTGATGTTGGGAACCGTCTATAATCCTGGATTAATGTAATGATGATTTTAGATTCGTCACTTTAGAATGGACAAGTCAATGGTAGTTGGGTCTAGGTCAAGTTATTTTGTAGTAGTGTCCATACAGCTTTCTCTATCCACAGAAGTGGGTGGGGGTGTGTGTGTGTGTGTGTGTGTGTGTGTGTGTGTGTGTGTGTGTGTGTGTGTGTGTGTATACCCCCCCACCCCCCCATTCTCATATATAAAACAGACCTGTCATTCCATGGGTGAGGTGTGCCTATTTGCTGCTGGAACATCACAATTATTTGTAAAATCCTTATCAGCAGTTTCGTACCGTTATGGCTGCATAGGGTTATTCCAATTTTTTTTTTTTTTTTGTGATGTATAGTGACTACATCTGAATAGTGCTGTTTATGCTAGATTGTGGTGAGTACTGAATTTTGGAGTGTGGTCTTGTGAATGTGGCTACTGTGTATAATGGGATTTGGGCTGGTTTACTTTAGAGGCTGTGGCTAGGGTTAGGGTGGGTCAGCTACTTGGGTTGTTGCTGTTAAAATGACGTCTCGCCATTTCTGCTGTGAGACTGTAGAATGCAGGAGTAAAAGTCATGGTGAGTAAATACTACTTCAGTACTATAAGAAACATTTGCTAAATTAGAATCTTTACCTTTCTATATAAACATGCCAAAGATTAAATGATGCATCATCATGCCAAGATGTGAATAGAGGATTATTGTAGTAGTTTTTGACTTAAGATTTTAGTAAATTTTAAATTAGTCTATTGAAGAATACAAGTATTCTTTTGATGTGACTAACAAATCAGTTCATCATGCTTTCAATAACAGAAGTAATAGCAATAATATAGTTTATTTTCCTCTAATCTATTAAAGTTACAAAATGATCAAAACCAGACCTGAAACTTAAGGCAGTTATTTTTAACTGTTCTTAGTCATGTCATCGTTATTCAGCTAGTAATTGCGCTATTGAGACACTGACTGTAGTCTAAGTGCTTTCAAACAGCAAGTACATTTTCTATTTGTTTATATTGCTCTCTGTAGGTTGTAATGTTACAAAATGTGGAAACTTGGCCTACAAAACCTAATTTAATTGGGCTGTCTCATGCTATCTTGTAAGGGGCAAAGGAAAGCTGGGTCAGTCTGTTTAAAAATAAAACCTGTATGACGTGTCTTAAGAGAATGCAAGTTTGGCTTTTGTAGACTGGTTTAAGAATTTGTACCTCATGAAGTACTTTGACGGGTTGAAGGTTCATTTCTCGTTTCTTTCAGCTCATTTGAGTAGCTTTTGCCTTTGGAATGTCACTAAAAGCTTCTCAACTGCAAGACCTTTATGCTTAAGAAATGTGATCAAGTAAATGCAAATGTCAGTAATTTTTGAAGGTGAAAACTTGATTTATTTTTCTTATAAACATGAAACATTGCACCTGTTCTATATGCTATGTAGGTTTGTTGTTCAATATGTCACATTGATCATGTCGATCATGTCAAATTATTTCCACTATTGACATGTTCAGTTCTGACATTATTGTAGTGCTTCTCCACTAATGCAGTTTTCTCCCACCCACCCTGCTGATCCAGCCAACGAAGGCCAGGGATTTACACTTCTGGGCATTTAGCAGATGCTCTTATTGAAGATACTTAACAGTAGTGTAAAATTTGATAAGTACAGGATCAATGGTCACTGAAATACTCTACAGATATTTTCAGCATACAGAATCAGTGCCCAGAAAAAACCTTTTCTTTGCAGTGGAGAGGTCTTGAACTGGAAGTACAGTTGGTTCATGTGATGCTGGTGCGCAAAATGGATGAAACGGAGTAACAGTTCAGTTAATAAAATGTGGTGGAGTGCAGGTTGGCACAGTACATCATCTTCCTCTTCTTATCTCAGATCTACATGGTGAGAATGACTCTGGTCTGGGCTGGTTTACTGATGGTGGTGTGTATACCCATTTCCCAGGTAAGAATAAAGGAAATCTGCATGTGTACATGAACACCCTTTAAACACCTGTTGTACCATATGTGTACTTTTCCAAAATGGTACATATTGACATGGCTGCCAGACTTCCCACTGTGAGCACAGGAGTGAATTGCATCACCGCAGTTCTTAAATCCTTGTATATTGCTTCCAGTATATTATAGAACTGATTAAAGTATCGGTTCCTAATCTGTAAATTGATGGATGGCTCAAGCCCAGAGTGTATAAAGCATATGCACAAGCAGTATAAATAGAGCAGGGCTATCAGAGCACTAGTCTGTAGCTTTAGCACTAAACACTGAGAAGCAGTACTCTGCTTTTTATGCTGCTGTAAGTCCAGACTCAACTTTGAAAGAACTTAGTTTTTTAATGTTTAGACATTGAATAGGCAGGTTTTCAGTTTAGTTTTTTCAATTAAACTTTGTTGACTGTTTGCTGCTTTGTTTTATAGCTTATTTATAAAGCACCATGAATTGCCCTGTGTAAAATGTGCTATGTAAAATAAATAACCTTGTCTCTTCATCTTAGGAGCATAAAATGCCAGGGGCTAGAGATGTACAAGGTGAGTCTCTGAGCTCCTCTAGTGTGAAATTAAATCCAAAAAGGAAAATTCCTGTGTTGATGAGATCCCCAACCATAAACAGTAGGTCAGTGTTGCAGGACACAAACATGCTCCTTGTGTTCAGTTATCCCATGGATTATTACAAGCTATAACACTGAAAACTCTCAGAAATATGGGTGAGATCCACATATCCTTATTTAACTTTCTAATGTGACTTTTAGTGGTTATAGTCTGTTTCCCCAAAAGAGTGCATATTAATTAAATGTAATTTTGTATGAATAAATACATCTACCAAAAGTTGAAAATGTGCTCCAGGTTTAAACTCTTGGGTTTTGAGTGCATTTTATTTAGACTTTGAATTCCAAGCCAGATTTAAGCAACGTCACAGCCAACACATGTTTACCATAAATACAGGTGATGGTCATAAAATTAGAATACTGAATTTGGGATTTTCATTAGTTGTCAATTATTATCATAAATTAAAAGAAATAAACATTTGAAATATCAGTCTGTGTGTAATGAATATAATATACATTTTTGAATGGAATTATTGAAATAAATCGACTTTCATGATCATCTAATTTTATGACCAGCACCTGTATAATCCACAAAGAGGAACTATCACTAGGGGCGTTTATATACGATTGGGCTTCTCTTCAATGGCTCTTTGAATCCCCCTCCACTCTCACTCTCTCATTCAGGGACAGATTGTACAAACATAAAGACAACATCCCCCAGTGCACGAAGTGGCCTCTACACTATTCAACCTCCTGGAGCCCCAAAGCCTTTCAAGGTGCTTAACACTTAGTCATCTCTGAAAAACTCGAGTCAATGGATGGCAGAATGATTTGGTACATTATGCCTATTTTTTTTACAGGGTCTTGTGGTGGTGTTGAGGAACATTCATGTTCCTTAGGAGTTGTGGGGTGTTTTTTTTTTTTTTTAAATTGGTGGGCAATAGTTAACCTTTACAGATCTAATATTGGCAGATTTATGGGCATATTTTCAACTTTATTTCCAAGGTTTCCTACAAAATACCTTTAATATGGACTGTGTGCGTTTTAATTATTCAGAGTAAACGGTGCTGGTGTCTCCTGAGTTGGAGAGTTTCTGCAGTGAAGGACCAATATAAAAACACAGAAGAACTTGAACTAGCTTCACACCCTCCATCATACTGTGACCATGTCAGGGTCACTAGTGTGCTGAGAGTAGTTCACCACTCATCTGGTCCATGTCAGGGTCACTCAAGTCAAGTTTTATTTATATCGCGCTTTTTACAACAGATGTCTTAAAGCAACTTTACAAATCTCTGAGTCCAAGCCCCCAGTGATCAAGCCCAGGGCGACAGTGGCAAGGAAAAACTCCCGAGGAGCATGAGGAAAAAACCTTGGGAGGAACCAAGACTCAAGGGGGGAGCCCATCCTCTTCTGGCTGCCTCCAGTCACCATGACGAGATAAACTGTATAGGAAAATAAAAACAAACAAAAACACCACAGTAGTAAATATGTTGTAGCAAAGTCTGGGGCTGTGCCACAGCAGGGCGGGGAACCAGGGGTGCTGATGAGGGCCTCCATCCAGGTGATTAATGCTTCATCTGCATCTGGATGAGTAGGAGGTTGTTGGTCCAGGACAGGTAGCAGCAGGAGAGCCTCATCAATCCTTACTTTGTACCAAGGACGGCCATTAGCTCAGTAAAAGTAAAGCGAGACAGTTAGTTCTGTATGGGACATAAAATATAGACAATTCAGAAGCGTAGTAGCAGCAACTCCAGCAATTAACTATTACAGCCTATCTAAAAGGACAGAACCAGAAGTTAACACAGACTTGGGGGCTCCCTGAGGCGTTGGCATCCCTTCACCCCACCGTCAACGAACTTGAGTGAACGCGTGGAGTAGTGAGACATCACCAGCGTCTCAGTATACCAAAAAACCCTCTGCCCATGAACTCCTGGATCTGTAACCTTTATCTAGGGGGAATATCAGTTACTGAATGCTAAACTAAATAAGTAAGTTTTTAGCTTAGACTTAAAGATTGAGACAATGTCAGAGTCCCAGACATTTTCTGGAAGGCTGTTCTATAGTTTGGGGGGGGGGGGAGCTTTGTAAGAAAAGGCTCTTCCCCCCTACTGTTACCTTATTCATTGATGGAACCAATAAGAAGCAGCACCCTGTGTTCTTAGTAAACGTGGAGGCTCATAGTAAGAAATTCGTTCTTGCAGATAATCAGGGGCGAGACCATGCAGAGCTTTATATGTTAATAGAAGGATTTTATGGTCTATGTGACATTTGACTGAAAGCCAGTGCAAGGTTGAAAGGACTGGGCTGATTTGATCGAATTTCCTAGTTCTGGTTAGAATTCTAGCTGCAGCATTTTGAGCTAGTTGAAGCTTACTTAAGTTCTTATTAGAGCATCCTAATAGTAATGAGTTACAGTAATCTAATCTAGAGCTAATAAAGGCGTGTACAAATTTTCTGCATCATGCTAGGATGGTGTATTCCTTAGCTTGGTAATATTGCGTAAGTGAAGAAAAGCTATCCTAGTAATACTATCTATATATTTGTCGAATGAGAAGTCTGAGCCGAATACGACACCAAGATTTTAGGCTACCGAGCCAGGTATAATGGGGAAGCAGCGAGATTTAGCATTAAATCTGACATTTTTTGTCTTGCAGCCTTCGGGTCCATGAGGAGGACATCCGTTTTATCACCATTAATGTGGAGGAAATTTTGTGACGTCCAATCGTTCACATCTCTTACGAAGGCATCAATTTTCTCTAGCCTGGGTTTGGCTGATATGTATAGCTGAGTATCGTCTACATAGCAGTGAAAGTTGACACCATGCTTGCGTATAACTGTACCCAGTGGTAGCGCATATTCACATTATAATGTGTCATTAGTGTGCTGCGAGTAGTTCACCACTCATCTGGTCCATGGCAGTCAGAATTGACCAGCAGCGTGGATGTTAGATTAATTTTCCATGATAGCAAATGGGCTATAGTAAATAATTGCACATTTTATTCAAATTCGCCCTAAAGAATATTAATAATAATGATGATGATGATGATAATAAATTATTATTAACAATTCAACAATAATTATTATTATTGAGTATAAGGTATGCATTCTGATCAAAGTTGCTAGTAAGTGAGGAGAGGGAGGAAAAATTCCTTTACACCAATAAAATGCATCATTTTAACAGGAGTGGTCCTATCATGAATTTTCCTTAATTGTTGATCTAACTGTGATCAGCCATGTATAAGTGAACTTGACCCACTTGCATAAACCCTTTTCTGTTTTTATTTATTTATTTTTAAACCAGGTTTACTGTGATATGTTGGAGAATGAGGGATGGACTGTTATCCAGAGACGGACGGGAGGACAAGTTTCCTTTAAACGGAACTGGAATGCATATAAGCACGGATTTGGACTGCTTCAGAGTAAGTGGTCATAAAGGATTGTTCACAATGACTTAAACTGCAGTGTGAACTGAATGGGATTTGTTTGAATTTCACTGCATTTGCTTTTCCTGGCTCCTGCTGTTCTATGGGAAGGAGGGTGATGGAATAAATCAGTGTTATGTAAACAAATCTAATTACTGCATGTATGTTTAGGAGTTTAACCTCAAGCACTTTTCTTAGAGGATCACTGGCTGGGCCTGGATAAAGTATGGACTCTAACCAAAGACAAAACCAGAAATTCAATACTCCAAGTGGACCTATGGGACTTTGAGGGAGGCTCATCTTTTGCCCAGTACCAAAACTTCAGTGTTGGGGATGAGGCAGCGGCCTATAAACTGCATATTGGTGTTTACAGTGGAAATGCAGGTGTGTTGTCTGAACTGCACTTTACATCTTTTGAAGATAGTCAGCCATGCTCACAAATTGTCAAACTAAATTGATATTTTAATTTTGTTGTAACTGAGGTTGACTTCAGCGAGCCCTTTCATGTGGTGATTTGAGGACAAGATACATTTTCTACCTCTACCATCCTGTTCTTCTCTCATCTCCCCCTTCTAAGGTGACGCCATCCGTGGTGCATACAGTGGCATGGATCAGAACGGCTATGGTTTCAGCACATTTGACCTCAACAACGACGGCTGCTCCCCGTGCATCTTCGGTGATATTGCTATAACTGACTGCAGCAGAATGGAGGGTAGTGGAGGCTGGTGGTTCAGCCGCTGTGGCTCAGCCAACCTCCATGGTGACTGGCACCCAGCCGGCAATAACGAAGGCTGGGCATCTGGCCTCCGCTGGGACACTTGGAAAGGTCCTGCACCCTATTCAGCCAGTGCAACGTGCATGAGGATCAAGTCTGTGTGAGCACTGAATCTTCCTGGAAGTAATGAGGTGATCTGTCTGGCAACAGTAAAATGATGGCAGTTTTAAGTAGCCTATACATTCCAATTCTGCAAGGTTTGACTGTCGGTCTTGCCATAATCTTGTTCTGCTTTTGTTACTGATGGAAAGCGAAATTATCTGCTTTACTGCAACTCATACTGTGCTATTCTAGACCAACAGGACGAATCCATTGTTTTTCAAAAAAATCAAATGTACAATAAAAAAATCTTTAATTGAACCTGTAAAGTGGCTGGAAATAAATCCCCATTTGTTTTGGTTTTTGAAGTTTGGGGTGCTTTTTGCTTTTTTTGTTTGGGTAAATGTTCAGATGCTCATTAAAGTAAATATCTAATCAGCCAATCACATGGCATGCATCAACATTGCATTTAGGCAGGTAGATATGGCCAGTATGACCTCCTGAAGTGCAAACCGAGCATCAGGATTGGGAAGTCTCACTCACTGGGTCAGCTAAAACAGACAATAGACTTCCCGCAGGCTCCCTTAAGTTGGACGATAGAATATTGGGGAAAAATTCCCTGAGCTGATGAGTTTTGATACTGTGACATTTGAATGGTATGATCAGTTTGGCATAGGAGACATGAAAGCATGGATTCTTCCTGCATTGTAACAGTTCATGCTGGTAGTAAGGATGTAATAGTGTGCAGGATATTTTTTTGGCACATTCTGGGCAACTTAATACCACCTGAGCATTGTTTCAATGTGAGTATTTTTGCTGACCATGTTTGTCCCTTTATGACTACTGTCTAGCATCTTTGGATACATACTTCCAGCAGCAAAATGTGCAGGATAACAAAGCATAAGTCATTTCAAACTGGTTTCTTGAACATGATAATTTGATCACTGAACTCAATTGCCTCCAAAGTCACCAGATCATAAACCAACAGAGCACTTTTGAGATGTGGTGGAATGGGTGGTTCACATCATGGATATGCAGCCATCAAATCTGCAGCAAATGTATAATGTTGCGTCAGTATGGCCCACAATCTGAGGAATGTTTCCAGCACCTTATTGAATGTATGGCATGGATGATTAAGGGGTCTGTGTATTTGATATATATATATAATTGTGTATTTGCTAGGGTTAGTATAGGCTTTGTATATATATGCATATATATGTGTGTATATATATGTATTTGATATATATATATCTTACTGGAGATCAAAATTAGAGAACACACAGTTTCCTAAATGTCAAGGTCATTGTGTAGTCCTATGTGAAATTATCCTAACAGGAGTGAAATAGCAGTATTTTAAGATTATTTCATTTTACCTGGTGCTAATTTCAAACCATATTTAACTGGCAGCCTAACTTTCCATATTTACTGACTTTGCAAAAATGGTCAGCCGTTCCAAAGTGACTGAAACCCTCTGGCAGCAGGTTGTCCAGATGAAGACCAAAGGGGTGACCCTGTCAGCCATAGCAAGAGAAGTTAGTCATTCCAAGTCTGTGATTTCTAGAATATTGCATCTTTACAACATCACAAACTCATTCAAGTTCCCCAAGAAGGCTGGTCGCCCACAAATGAAGACAAATCCAAGAGAGGACAGAATAATGTGGAGAATCTCCATGGGTAATTGGTTCAACACTGCAGTTGGAATTGCTTGCCAGTTTAGCACTGAACAGGGTAAGGATCTGTCTCATCATACAGTGTCTCAACATTTAAGAGCATTTGGACTGAAAGCCCATTCTGCAGTGATCAAACCTCTCATTAGCAGAAAGAATCGAAAAGCTAGACTCGCCATTGCTGAGGAGCATGTTGCGTGGACAGAGGTGAAGTGGTCCAGTGTTCATTTTAGTGATGAAAGCAAGTTTAATTTATTTGGGTCTGATGGGAAACGTTCGTCGCCTGGCACTTCCTTGAAACTGAAAACACTGAAACAATGAAATGGCCAGCCCAGAGTCCTGATCTAAATCCAATAGAAAACCTGGAAAATCCTTGGTGACAAAATTATGGCCAAAAAACCCACAATCATCACAGAACTATGGAAGAGACTGGAAGAATAGTGGACCAAAATCACACCAGAGCAGTGTGAGACTAGTGATGTCCTGTGGCCGCAGATGTGCTGAAGTCATTCAAAGCAAAGGCCTATACACTTCCTACTGATTACTGACTGTTGTAACCTTCAGAAAATTTTGTTGTAATCTTTCTCTGTGCTACAGTCATTGCTTTTCTCTAATTATGATCATTACGTTGTTTCCAAAATAAACATTTCATGTTGATATACTTTATTTTGTAAAACTAACCCTAACCCTTCAAATATTGATCAATGTAGATTCCATTATTTCTGAAAAATCAAGTTTTCATACATTGTTCTCTAATTTTGATCTCCAGTGTATGTGTATGTGTATTTCTCAGAGGCTGAAACATGGGACAAAGCTTCACAGTCCTGTGAAACTAGTGAGCAGTGTAGAGCTGAGAAGTGGAAGAGGCTCCACCACAGTGGATTAAAAGTCTCCAAGATTTCAGTTCAGCAAAAGGGTTTATTAACAACTGTTTGAAAATAGGTTTATTAACAAATATGTTGCAACCCTGTATTTATTGTACTTGTAACCTTTCTCCTGTAGGGTCTGGGATGTTCCATTACAGCCATGGGGTTAAGTAGATGGTTTATCTTTTCAGGTATGCCTTAGACAAACACAAACATTTAAAAGCATTTAAATGACTTTACCAATAAGAATATACATTTTATCATATTTAGATCATGATGATCAAACCCAGAAGCCTCCATATTGATAAGATCAATCCTGCATCCTCATCACAAACTCACTGAAATTGTTCAAAATGGAACCAATATTTTGATTTGGCTGAATAGTCCACATCCTGGGCTTAATTGATCCATGGAACCCTAACCCTAATCCTAGGGTTAACCAAAACCCTAATCATTTATAAACTGGTCTAATGATTATAATTCTATCAAAAACAACTGTATTAAACTGGCTCAAATAAGACCTAGGTACCTGGACACTGATCAAGCAGCATGATGTTCCTCAACTGTAACAGTTGACTCATGTTCAGTATTTCATATTCCAATCTGCGCATAACATGATGTTCAGAAATAATACAGAATAATATAGGGGATAACTGCTTCTCAAAAAAGCATGTAACAGAATATACCCAACAGTCAGCAACTTTCAAATATTTTCAGTCCAGTTCAAAATTTAATTGACTGAAGTGACTCAAGTGTTTTTAATTCTGTCTTCCACACTGACGTCCAGTACTACATAGATCTATAATTTATGGAAGCACTTCACCAGAAAAACATGGTTTCTTATTATCAGATAACTCTATCTACATGCACCCAGCACTATCAGGAGTATCACAACACTTAGTTCACATTGTAAACTCCTCAGTGCAGGAGTATGTTACTGTCACACTATACCTGCAGGTGAGACTAGATTTGCTGCATCAAGGTTGAGTTATAATAAAAGTGATGGCAAACCACTATAGCACTTTCAATGCAAGGGTGTTTATTGACCAAAAACCAACAATGTTGAAAAAAAAAATAGATAAACCAAAAAAAAAAGACATAGCTGTAATGTGAGAAAGCAACACTTTCCCTCACAATGCACTGCCTCAACCATCATCCAACCACCACCACCACCTCTTTTCCTAACAGACATGGACTGAGTTCTTAAACAGACTTTCCCTGGCCCTGGTCTACCCAACCCAGCCCATACCACTATTTTACCTCTGTAGGGGGAGCTACTAATGACCAAAATTAATAAAAGTAAATATAACATCCAGGAAAAGTTTGTTCATAATGTATACATGACAAATTACATGACAAAAAAAAAACCCCAAACATGAATCCCCCCCTTCGAATGTATCACTCCAGTAGGGGTCTACTGAGCATGTAACCCTAACCCTAACCCTAACTTGCATTATTTAAGGACAGCTAAAATTACCCTGGGCCTTTACCGTGGTCCGGAAGGTGAAATGCAGCTCATATAAGTATTTTCCTAACTATATTAACGTTATGGTATGTTACACAGTAACTTCTGTGACTTATTCAGTGACTACATTCAAACTAATATAAAGGTTTAAAAGTGAATGAGAAATGCAGGTGTAAAACCAATGGCGATTTATTGGAGTGTAATTTCATAATGTGAAAAATACATTTTCTTTTCCTCCATTTTCATCTCTTCTAAACTAATTCAAACCTTTATAAATTATATTAAAAAGCCTAAGTCAGTTATATCATCATGGGTTTGTCATGATCTGTTTAACATTCGAAGTAAGATTATTGCAACATTACTATACAAGATTACTAACACATTTAAACGTCTTAAATATCCGTTTTCTATAAGTTTAAATAGTACCTAGATGAGTAATTCGGATTCACTGCTTCTCTGTTTAACGATTTAAAAGGTTAGCTTGTAAATCTGCCATATCAGTTTAATTAAGTGACCGCGCCGTCTTAGTTAAATGTAGATTGGGTCTATCTATAACACCGCATTTTTGTATTTTATGAGAAACGCAAACATCTGAAATTGCAAACACACCCACCACATCATCTCTCACACGTGCGCGCGCATACCCACAGACAGATGGTAAGACGGTGCTTCCCATTCTTGTAAATTGCAAGCAGAGAAACCCTAGGCTAATTCTCCAGAGTATCCTAGCTGAAAGGCGAATATTGCTACTGGATACGGTGGTATTAGTCTGGGATTATTTACTGAAGATAATGTCTGCCAGACCGGGATTCTATCGTCAAGAGCTCAGCAAGACCGTATGGGAGGTGCCCGAACGATACCAGAATCTCACGCCGGTTGGCTCCGGGGCGTACGGCTCAGTATGGTGAGTTCAGATTAAAAGAAATGAGGCTGCTATGTGGCTCGCCTCAACACAATACGATCACTCTCATAACAAATTAAACTATTAGCAATTAGCCTAAAAGCTATAGGCTGTCCGCAATGTAAACCTGTTATCTGAAAGCGACAATTGGAATCGGAAATGCACGGAGGTAAATTGTAATAAACGCATTGATTTCATTCATCGAGATGGGGTACCTCAGCTCTACAGCTTTCGTGTCAGGATTCGGATCGAATTCTACCCGATCAAATAAACCTCAGTGATGCACATCAGATTCCTCTTTGAAGCCGTTTAGACCATTGTTGAGTATGTTCTGTGATTAGAGGGGATATTGCATACGTAAAGTGGACAAAAATGCAGTTACACCGGGGCAGGCCTGATAAAAACATCCCAGCCTGTTTTGTCCATCCATAGCTTTCCTTTAAAAACCAATAAACAAACTATGTGTATTTGGCCATGCGTTTTCAGTCTTGATGTGAGCTCCAAGTTATATCGACTGGACTCACAGGTATATGAAAACAACTGAAAAAGACCATCACACACTTCAATCCAAATATAGCCCAAGTCTGTCAGTTGCACAGCACTGCATATTAACCATACCAGGTTCTCTCGGATAACTTGTATTTATAAACAAAGTAATCTAGCCCTGAATGTAGCCCACAGAATCTGGCGTGTCAGGTTAGACCATACTAGTCTTTCAGGAAAGTTGCCTAAACAACAAAATTCACATTTATTATGCTCCCCTTATTTTTTCACAAGGCAAGCATTACCAGAACAAAACATATTCAAAATATTGAACAACACATGTAACAAAGTGTTCGAGTACCCAATTAATAAAATGAAGGATTAGGGTTTGGACTGGGATTATACTGGGAAACTGCATGCTACAACACAGAACCATAACCAAGATAATTCAAAGATGACTCTACATATAGAGTTGTAATTTATCCAAACATATTGCTAACATATGTTGTATATCATGGGAGAGTCAGGGGTTGTTCTCACAGACCTGGACGCATGTAGTATATCATGTTTTCACAGACCTGGACATTGGGGTGGTTGCAGGTGTGTTCAGGGTATAGCTGAGGTGGTTGCAGGTGTGTTCAGGGTATAGTTGAAATGGTATCAGGTGTGTTCAGGGTATAGTTGTGACTGTTCTTTTTGCAACCATCAGGCTGCAAAACCACATCTCCACAATGCACATGGTCTTCCTACAAAACTAGACCTTAGCTTGCATTGTGTCATAGCTATACCATTATAGACACCTCACCCCTCTCTGTCACTGGTTGCCATGGTGAGCTGTCAAAGTGATATAGCTTCCTGTATCGCCTCAGAATATCTGACTAGTCTTTACCAGAGTGGTTTGTTAAAATCCACCAAGAGAAACCCAAGCCATTACCTGAAAATAAAACCAAAAAAAGGTTCTAAGCATGTTTTTCACTGTAATTTCACATTGTAATTTTTTAAATTTATTTGTGCAATTATAATCTTAACACTTCTAGTTTTAAATATATTTTAATCTGTACCTGTTACTAATAACATCAGTCTTTAACAGTATATTTAGATGTATAGTCATTACTAGATATATATTATGAGTTTAAAGGAGGCTTCTCAAAAACTCTCCTAGAGCCTCCTATAGCCTAGAGCCAGGAAAACCACCTGTGATCCTTGATATCCATCACCCTGTAGATTTTAGTTGCAGTAGTAATAACACACCTGATCCAATTAATTAAGACCTTCAGTATTATAGTCAGGTGTGGTTGGAATAAAGCTCTGTAGGACAGTAGATCTCTGGGAATGGAGCTCTGTTGACCTCAGTAATACAGTCAGGTCTTGCCCAAGTTAACATTCTGCTGTCCAACTATAGAGATACGCTAATAACGTGCAACCATAATGGTGTTTTTATAATCCAGAAATATCTTCAGCCATTGAGTTCTCAGCATCAGAACAAGACTGCAACCAATTTTCATGTGTTTTGCAGGACAGTTGACACTTTCAGATCTGATGACAGGGAACACATAAAGTCAGTTAAATCTGTAAGTTTGTTAATTCTGTCTGTTAAAACTCTCAAAAAAACGGTTAGAAAGGTTAAAGGTTGTGTTTGTAGCAAAAACCAAAACACATGAATGTATGGAATGTATGTGGGTTCTCCCTCAAATTTTTTTCTCCATTAGATTTTTGTGTGTGTGATCTAGTTGCCCTGAAGGGTAATGTACAAATAAACAAACAAGATCTTTGTTAATGTAGAAACACCACTGGTACTCATTACCTGCGGGTGTGTTTGAACAACTGAGGTTATAAACGGATTCCTTTGGTTAGTTGGTTAGGCTAGCTACATGATCTGCTACCATTAATGTGATTTAGTTATATCTACATGATCTACATGATCTCTATTCCACTTACTGGCTAGGATGCATTCTGTGAGTCAACAACGAAGCACTTTTTGTAGGTCACTCTGGATAAGAGTGTCTGCTAAATGCCTCAAATATAAATGTAAATCTACATGATCTACCATTAATGTCCATTGGGAGCAACAAAGTTTTTTCTATCTATCTAAACTTAATAACCTACTTCAACCATAACATTATCCATTATTTAAACATCACCCAGTAATTTAAATAAAAAATGAGCAACTAAACTATTTGGCTTCACCATTAACATTAGGCAGCTTTCATTTTTCATTGCTTCTGTTCATTGAGCCCATTGAACTAAAATGCTTTCTTGTGGCTGATTCCTCTGTGATTTTTATCTGTAATTTTTTTCATTTGTGAATTATCCTAGAAGGGTAATGGGGAAAATCACAGAGGAGCTGATCGTAACAATTACAATTACCATGCTAAGCATTATCCATTTTTCTGTTACCTTTCTGGGCAGATAGAACACAGAACACAGAATTTTTTTTTTCATTTTGAGAGAGAAATCTGACTCCTGATCAGTAACTTTTTTCATTACCCTTTGTAGTAGTTAAAACAGAGTGAAAAAAAGTACAGGAGAACTTGGACTACAGATCACACTTTTTTAACATTACCCTTCAAGGGTTCCATATGAATGTGCTACAGGGTAAACCAAAATTATGGTGTCACCAGCATAGTAATAGAGATTTTATTTTACAACAGTTCAGCCCACCTTAAGTAATGAAAAAAGTAGTAAGTCTGACAGCCAAGCAAAACAGAAATAACTGCAATTTACAAATAAAGCTGCAATTTACAAACTTTTTGCTCATTTTGCAATTATTATAACTGCTTATAACATTCCTTACAGTTATTATAACTGCTTATAAAGCTCCTTACAATTATTATAACTGCTTTTAAAGTTACATAAACTGTTTGCTAGATAAGAGATGATTTAGCGCTGGTAAAGACTAGTAGACCTTATGTTCATCAGTATTGGCTGTAGGTGCCTTACCACTCATTACTGCTAATCTTTTTATGTGGTTTCAAATGACTATCAAGTAAGTGGCTGTAGTCCAACTGAAGTGGAGAAGTTAAAATGAAGTGGCCTGATAAACGCTAAATTCATGCTAAACTCTGTTGTGCCTATGCACGGTAATGTCTCTATGTGGTGTCCCTAACACTGCTTTTCTTCTGGTGTCTTCTCTCTAGCTCGGCGTATGATGTGCTACTCCGTCAGAAGGTTGCAGTTAAGAAGCTCTCTCGGCCATTCCAGTCTCTCATCCACAGTAGGCGCTCTTACAGGGAACTGAGGCTGCTCAAGCACATGAAACATGAGAATGTGAGTTGAGGCTACACATCTTTCTCCCAGTACGAATTACTCACATGTGTAGAGTTACATTTACTCACTTACATCTGCAGAGTTTTAGGTGTATGTTTCACTAACAGTGCTGTATATGCTACTGAATTATATTTGTCAATAAAGAGACAGTAATTCAATGAAATGTACAATTTTTATTGGCCACCCAAGTCCAATTGATCTTTCTAAAAGTAATCATTCTAATGTAAGACACAGCTGTGTGCAGCATTTATGATGTAATACACAGCTGTGTGCAGGATTTATTATTTGTGTGTGTGCAGCATTTATTTGTGATGTAATACACAGCTGTGTGCAGCATTTATGATTTGTGATGTAATACACAGCTGTGTGCAGCATTTATGATTACTGATGTGCAGATGTTATCATTAGGGTTTATCCTGATGACAGTATTTCCTGAGTAACTTTTGTTAGGTGAAGAAAAACTCTGGACATTAGGACATTAGTGATTCTTTAAATATTACACATGCTTTAATCATAATCCAAATGTTAATATTCTGAAGCCACTGTGTGGTTGTGTCAGTATTTGTATGTATTATATTGATAATTTGTCTTTGTGTCTTCTTAGGTCATTGGATTGCTAGATGTTTTCTCTCCTGCAGCATCTCTTGAAGAATTCAATGAGGTGTAGGTATCTGCCTGCACGTTTAGTTTGGCTCAAGTGTTACGTTACATAAAATGTATGCAAGTCATTTTTAGCAATAGAACTGTTGGAGTAGCTGTCTTAGAACTAATGTTTGTATATGCATTTTAAAGCTATTTCAGTGCTTTAACACTGGGATCAACTCTAAGCTCCAAGTAGACATTTTTGACCAATTCTCATTTACTAGTTATTGGATTATGAGGCGTTTCACCTGAATACAGAGTGTAAATTCTTGTCCACATCTTTTTTGCAGCTACCTTGTCACTAACCTGATGGGAGCGGATCTTAACAACATAGTCAAGTTTCAGCGTCTCTCAGATGAACATGTGCAGTTTCTTATTTATCAGTTGCTCCGAGGCCTTAAGGTTTTTCAAGAAATCAAACTTTATCGAACTTTTCTCGAGAGTGAAAAATAGGTGTTATTCTCCGAAAGCTTTAACACACTTCACACCTTTTTTGTTTGTTGTCCTCATCTCTCTTCTTCCCAACATCCATGATCCTGTTCCTCTCTTCTTCCTCCCAAGCAGTACATTCATTCAGCTGGACTCATACACAGAGTAAGTTTCTCTGTTTTTGTCTTTTCACTCAACGTTGTCATTAGTGACAAGCCATGTAAATACAAATGTACCAGTAAAACCTTATTTAGTAATAGCAAAGTGTTTGTGTAAAACAGGTAACACATTCAGTATCTGGACAAGAATTTGTTATGGATTAATTGCTGATAAAGCTATTACCATGATAAATCAGCTCCAAACTTGTTCGATATACCTAACGCTTGCTTTTTAAACATCCATGAATGGTCCTCAGTTGTTCCTCAGCTTATAAACGATTTCATGCTAATTCCAAGCATTAAGACATACCTTCTGAAGAGAAACAAATAATCAAACTGTGGTGTAATGTTTGGAAAACTATATTTGCAAGAGAATATATCTATAATCTCTGAATGCCCTGCACAATTAATTTCGTGCATCAAATGTTAGTTAAATGTGGATATTTAATTGCTAATTCATTGCTAGTTAAATGTTAAGGTGCTGTAGGTTACAAAACTCCACCAAAAGAATCATAAACTAATGAAATCATTCTTTCAAAGCCAAACTGTTACTTTCTTGCTGAATAAATAATTTAAGTGCTTTTCTTTTTATCCTTTCCTGCTCCACACAAGCTTTTCTCTTCTTATCCATTTCTAAGATGATATAAGCACAACCTTATCAGCTTTATTGCATGCAAGATGGATAATAGTGGTTTATTTTTTGTTCTTGCTACATTATGGCAGAATGTTTTTGCCCGAAACAGGACTGCAGAGACTGTGTAAGTTCACAGTCTGATTATATAACCTCATCTACCCTGACCGTCCAGGCCAGCTGACAGATCAGGCCAATGAGAAAGCTCACAGTACTCCCAGCGGTCTGGGCCTGCATACGGCAGTGATATCACCATTGCTGTTTTAGCCATTTAGTCCTGTAGTAATTTAGTCCTGTAGTAGTAGTATGTACTATGTTTTATAACTGGAGAAGCTTACAACAAGCTTTAGAAATGAGGAAGAATATAACTAGATAGAACACGTAGAATCATGTTTAGTTCTTTGCTATATCTCCACTAACCTTAGTGCATCTTTCTATATATGACTCTTGTTATGTAATGTATATCATCTGTGTTGTAGGATCTAAAGCCAAGCAATGTAGCTGTGAATGAAGACTGTGAACTCAGGGTAATGTGTTTATTGTAGTTGGTAATGCAAAATGACAAATATGAATATTAGATCTTGTATGTCCTTTGAGCTCCTGATTATATAAGCAGTCACTTTTGTCATCAGATTCTGGACTTTGGATTGGCCAGACAGACAGATGATGAGATGACAGGGTATGTGGCAACACGCTGGTATAGAGCACCAGAAATTATGCTCAACTGGATGCACTACAATCAGACAGGTGAGAAAGCACTTACCAAAGCACTCATTATTCATATACTTCCACTCTGTTATTACAGATAAGATGTTTGTTTTAAAATCTTTTGTCTGTATCTTAAGATCAAGTTTACAGAAGCCTAAATAGCAAGATCCTGAGAATATGGTTCAAAGACTAATGTGGGTCACTTTTATTGATGTCGTTTACTATTATTGGTTTTGCTGAAGTTTCAACTCATTTTCATTCCCAATTATGTAGATGGTTGGCACCAGTACACACACCAGTACATACACACACCAGTACATACAAGCTGAAGGTGCCCTTTTGTGACAGATTCTGAAGTGCATTTCAGTCACATTGACTTCAAACTAAATTTTACAGCATCCAATTCAACACTGATGGAACTAAAGGAACAATAATGGAGCCTGAGCCATTTGTAATGTGTGAAGTCAGATTTATTTAGCAGACTGTCTGCTATTAGTTTATTGAATGTTTAGGGTTTGTGCTTTACTCTTTTTATTATAGTTATTTTAGCAGCATACTTTTAAAATAATTTTCCAAGAACACCATCTGTTTTATAAATATATACATTAATATAATTGTAGGGATGAGCACAGGTGAATAAAGTACAATACAGTTTAATAAAATACAAAGTGCAAAATATGCAAAAGTGAATATGCAACATCCTGCTGTGCAAATAAGCAGGAAGTAATAAATGGCCTGTGTATGTGTATGATGTGCCTGAGTGGCTTGTGGGAAGAAGCTCCTCCTCGTCCTCTGTGTTTGCCTTCAGGGAGCAAAAGTACTTGACCTCCACAGAGAGAATATTCCATGGCTGGAGTCGTTCATAATCTTCCTGGCTGTGGTCCAGCACGGTTTATAGTAGATGATATGAAAGTCAGGAAGCTCAGTCTGAATGATGTGTTTAGCTGAACACACTACCCTGTGGAGAGCCATCAGTCTTGCTCGGTTCTGTTCCCAAACCAGGCTGTAATTTCCCCATGAGGATGTTCTCAGGGGTGCAGGTGTAGACATTTCACAGCATACTTTGAATAATTTGGTATTTTTGTACTTTGTTTCCATCATACTAAAATATGCTCTCTTGGAAAAAATATTAATGATGCATCATACCGGGATACATTTTTGTTTACAATGGTTAATATGTCACCGTGGATGCCAAGCAAACCAGTATTAAAGACAGTAAAATATATTTTTTCTGCTTTAGGATAGACAAAGGCAACTGAACTACAAAAATGAATGTGATCCAAAAACCTATATAGTTTCACATAGCTATATACTACAGGCTAACATTTCGGCTTTGTCATACATAAAATCAAGCCTGAGTTTTAGTGGGTTTTGAAACAATTAGGTATTTTTGAGCAATTATTTTTAAATCTGATGAAATAAAATAGCTATAATTAAAAGAGTAAATCAAAAACACCTGTAAATTAAAAAAAATCTGTAAATCTTACATTTTTAACAATATTGAGTAGTAAAACTCTTATGTTATGATTATTGGATTAAAATTAAGGTGAATTTCTTTTTTTTTTTTTTTTTAGTGGATATCTGGTCAGTCGGGTGCATAATGGGAGAGCTTCTCAAAGGGAAGGTTTTGTTTCCAGGTAATGATTGTATCCTTTATCCGATGCTAGAGGCACACCTAAGCGCCATGAGTGAGGGACACCTGGGCGCCATGTTTGGGTGAGCTGCTTACTCAGAGAGGACCAAGTTCTTGCTGGGTTAGGGTTAGGTTCAGGGAAGACAAAGTGTCTTAAATTATTTTATATTGCAGAATCTCATGGCAGTAAGTAACATGACTATATAAGCGCAAGTTATTACCAAATACACATAACAGAGTTTGTTCACCTCCAGCTGTATTCTCCATATCCAGAAATGGTAAGGCTTGGTCCCTGAAATCTTGAGTTCTTCATCAGCGTTGGGTGACTTTGACTAATGAAAAATTTCCAATTCATTTAAAGGGGAAGTTCACATTTGAGCCCATCAAAACGTATTTTAGCCCATCTAAATGATTTCTTGTCACCTCACAGAGTTTTTATGTCACTGCATGCAAGAGTATCAATACAGGCAGGTTGCTGCAGGCTGTGGAAATGCTCCACTGAGCACAAATCAGTGTTCATTTTTACACATTTGCCTTAAACAGAGTCTTGTGCAAAATATGGCTTCAGCCAATACAGCGCCTGAATATGGCAATGATGCACGTATCAAGTTAATAATCATTCAGAGTCTGATGTGATGACTTCAAGGTAGTGGACTACATTGACTACTGCCTGAAACCTGGAGGTGTACATGCTGATTTTCCATACAATGGAGCATGGTGAGGAACAGAGCTACGATCTTTGGAGGCAGCACTGTTCTTGACTAACATTGTGAAGTGATTTGGTAACTTCATTTTTAGAGTAGGTTTACACTGGTCTGTTTAACTTCCAGCAGCAGTTTAGTAGGATGAATACATTTGGATGATTCAAGCATGCAAAGGCAGTTAAAATAAGTAGACACTTTAGCTTCCTTGCAAGTCGTATTACATGGAACATTTGTGTCTGTATCAGCTGATTTGAGTCCAATGGGAGTGGGATGGATTTTGTTTGAATTATTTTTATGTATTGACATAGACTCATGTGAAAAAAGGTGAACTTCCATTTTAAAATTGCAAATTTATTTTGTGCTTTATCATTCAGTCCTACACTGTGCTGAATTTTAGTCTTTATGGTATATTTGACATAGTATAAAAACACAATGTAATACAGCTGCAAATAGGACAATGCAGTTATATTTGAAACATGTTTCTGATTCTCTAAAATGTCAGGACAGATTCCATTTCAGTGACATGATGCTAGATAAGAATTCATATTTCTGTGATGGTGATCTTTTACACTGCTTCTTCAGATATAGATCAGTTGAAGAGAATCATGGAAGTGGTTGGCACTCCAACTCCTGACCTGCTAAAGAAGATTTCATCAGAACATGTGAGAATGACTGTGTAGATAGTATTGTTTTTGTATGACTGATTTCTTAACAGTCTAACAACTGCTAATTCATAGGAATTCATCAGATTTGACATGTATAAAATGTTATAATTGGCAAATGTATGGGCTAGGTGCTGCTTTAGTGAAATGGTTTACTGAAATGCAGTGGAAATAACATTCATTTCATGCAACAATGGCAAATAATTTGTCAAGAACGAGTAACCAGTCCAGGTTCAGTACTTCTGAACCTGGACTGAGTACTTTGTAACTTTGTGCTTCATAATTACAAGTGTTTCCTGCAACTCTTTGTAACTAATGTAGTACTTAAACTTGCTAGTAACTTCTGACCCAATCATAACTCACTAACTACTTCTCAACAGATCTACAGGGGTTGGACAATGAAACTGAAACACCTGGTTTTAGTGTGGGAGGTTTCATGGCTATATTGGACAAGCCTGGTGGCCAAACTTCATTAATTGCACATTGCACCAGTAAGAGCAGAGTGTGAAGGTTCAATTAGCAGGGTAAGAGCACAGTTTTGCTC
>JAOYMR010000006.1:13334702-13351930 GCA_025802075.1 Tenebrosternarchus preto
AAGGAGGCCCTACACCATACTAATAAATTATTGTGGTCTAAAACCAGGTGTTTCAGTTTCATTGTCCAACCCCTGTACCACAAAAAGGAGTCAACAAAGAACTACTTAAAACTTCTTCTGTACTTTAGTCATTATATTGTTTATTTCATGTGAATAACATTATTTAAAACCCTGGAATAAAAATAAACAATATATATTTATGCTAAAGGCCTTCATAGTGGGAAGCTGTGACACCATCCACTAAACATGATGCATACAGCTAAAGTTTAATTTTATACAAGGAACATTCCAGCTACATAATTCAAGCTAGTAGATTTGATTTTTGCTGGCAATGAATGTAGTATAAGCAGTGCACTTAGGTTTTCAAAAATAAATATTAATTTTTATGATTTCATGTTTTGTATATACAACAGATGTTCTGCCAGAGTTGTTTTAACAGAAAATTAGCAGCTTTGGAGGTAGAACTGTACATGAACTTCAAGTTAAGAAGTATACTCTTAAATTACGAACCTGTTTAAATACATTAGTTATGAAAGTTTTTGTGAAAAACTTATAATTTAAAGAATTTTCTTAAGCAAGAAATTACAAAATACTTAGCATTACAAACATTTTGATTACTGATCTAGGAAATGCATCCCAGATCAGTAATCAAATGGGGCAGAGATGGGTTCAAAACTTTAAAAAGATCCAAAGATCCTGTTTAAAAGGTAATCTGTTTAAAGGTTTGAGTGAATCAAGGGATGGGTGAAAGACATTAGGGCAGGGCTGGCGACACTGAGAACTGGAGAGCAGGAAGTGCTGAGGATGGGAGTGCGAGGCCTTCACATAACGGCTAAACACAAGCTAATTGTTAACTTTTTTGTCTAGGCCCAGAAATACATTCAGTCCCTTCCATACATGCCCCAGCAGGATCTGGGGAAGATATTTAGAGGAGCCAACCCACTCGGTGAGACTGAATGGATACTTTACAAACAGCACTTTAATCTTTGATTCTAGCTTTGATTGTGAAGGCTTTCCCAACAGGCTGAAACAGCAGACAACTGATTTCTGACATGATCAATATCTATTTACTGTAATCTCATACCTAATTTTAACTTAAGTGCTCTCTTAATGTTCTCTTCTGTCTTCTTCTCTCACTCTGTCTCTCTCTTTTAGCGGTGGATCTATTGAAGAGGATGTTGGTTTTGGACTGTGACAGGCGGATCTCTGCGAGCGAGGCCCTGTCGCATTCATACTTCTCCCAGTACCATGATCCTGAAGATGAGCCTGAGGCACCACCGTATGACCAGAGCCCAGAGAGCAAGGACCGCACCCTGGAAGAATGGAAGGGTCAGAGAGAGCAATACAGGGCTTGACTGGTTTAAAGTGGATTGCATGATAACATAATGCAATATAATGTCAATTGATGCATCTCAAGTGATTTCAGTAGCTTTGTGTTCCTGTTAGGCAGTACACAAAATAATATAATTATTCTAAGGTATTGCATATGAAGTGGCAAAACCTATGTGCATGTTACAACTGTGACTTGCATGTGTTTTTTTCCTTATTTTGTACATAAATAATCTATTGTTCCATTTTCTTCACAGAACTGGTGTTTGAAGAAGTGAACAGTTTCAAATCACCTGTCAACAAAACAGACAGTCTCCCAGCTGAACAGTAAAAGAACTATTCATTCCTGCAAGACTGAGTCTAATCAACTATCCAGGATGGACAAATATTCTGGCAATAGATTCAGCATTAAGAACTCATTTGGAGAATGACTATAGTTGACCAGAAGTGACAATGCATTCCCATTCCCTAGGCATGATGCCTTTTTCGGGATTGTGTGTGTGTGTGTGTGTGTGTGTGTGTGTACCCACTTATTTTCTTGGATGCTGGAAAATAGCATGTGTCTAGTTTTTAGGGCACATTATAAACACATTCATGCACAGCCGTTCTATTACAGGGAGCATGATGTAGTTTTTTCTCATAGTATTTTTATTTCAAGCCAGATGAAGAAGGTGTAATCAGGATTTGGGTGTTGGTGAAACCAAACTAAAATGTGGGATGCCAGAGGTAATCTTGGAATCTAAAACATGTTTACAGGGTAGAAATGACAGTAGGTACACAAAACACTGGAAACACAAGACAAATAGGATCAAAGTAAATAAATTCAATGATAAATTCTGAATTTAGTGAAATAATAATTTACAAATAAAAAAGGATGAATGAGAGCCCAGTTTAGGATTGTGGGTCATATTATCAAAACAGCAAAAACAGGTAATGTCATAGGAGAAGCAGTTTTTCAGCAGGTAATTTCATAGGAGAAGCAGTTATTCTCCTTAGCATTTTTAAAATGGTCCCAGGAGGGAGAAACATTGGCTGTATGCTGAAGTACAGAAACAGCAGTACAGTAGACATGCTGCTCCTAAATAAACATTAGAATTTGACAACAACAAAATACTCGTGTGTGCTAATTAAGATTGTATTATCCCCACAAAGCTGATATGTTATAGGGCTCTCACTGGAAAACAACTTGAGTAAATAATGTGGTGTAATATTTATGTCTTCCAGCAGGAGGCGTCTGTATTGTGTTTTACATGTATCTACATCTTCAGACCCATTTTTATTTTCTTAATTGGACCTGTTCTCCTTGAAGGGTGGCTTCTTATTAGATATTATTTCTTATTATAAACATTTCTACAAATGTTTAACAGGATTGATTAAGGCTTGAAACAGAAAGAAAAACAGCCAAAATAATTACTGGTATATTACTATACTAGTATGTTAGTATATTACTATATTAGCATATTAGTATATTACTATATTTGTGTTTCCATTCTTTTGTCGATCTTCTGCATTTACATTTTTAAGATTTAATACAGCATGTCTAAATATTAAAGTATATTAGGTCAATATTAAATATAATCCATCTTTCCATCTTTTATTCATAATAGTAGGTACATTATCAAAATCTTACATACCTCAAGTACATTGTGTTCTATTCTGAGTGACCAGACAAATATTCATGTTTAAATGCTGCTCTCCACTGTCTAACTGGAGATCAGAGGTGTGATGCACAATGGAATTCCATTTTTGGAATGCTTCATGTACATACCAACTAATGGACAAATCAGGATGACTGCATATTTACAACTATATATTAATCCAGCAAGCTCAATAACTATATCAGGCCCTGTTTCCTAACATGTAATTAAACCATCCAAACTGCTCAGTCCTTGTTTACTAACATGTAATTAAAACATCCAAACTGCTCAGTCCTTGTTTACTAACATGTAATTAAAACATCCAAACTGCTCAGTCCTTGCTTGGACCCAAATAGCATAAAAGTGATTGAATTTTTTGCTTCCTTAAGGAAGTTTCGACATTGTTTCCAAAGTCTTTTTAATGATTGTACTTGTATGTCTTTATGAGTGTTTATATCTTTCGCCGATATGAAGAATATCTGCTCTTCATTGAATGTCTTTGACGTTTGTGAGGTATGTTTTATATTTCAGAAAATATGAATGGATTTTTCTTTGCTGGTTTTATGATTGATTTATATACCAATATTTGTAATTTTATTACTCATGTTATTTTGATATATTATCCGACTGAATTTTATCCGTGATCACAGTTATCACCACAATAGTCATATGTGGTGCAATGCATCGGATTTAGAATTTTAGCTTAATTTTAGTAACAAATAATAAATACATTAATATGGTGGCGGATTTTTGTTTTGGAGGCGCGGCGTGGGCTCTCGTTTTGATGCATTGCGTTCATAGCGACGTCGCTTTTTGATCCTTAGATGTCGGCTCTTCCTATCATTGTAAAGCAGAATTCACGCTTTGGAGTTGCTCTGGCATTACAAAATATATTTTAAGTATATAGCAATTATACGTTCGCTGCGTTTTCCCATCTTATGTATCCTTGCTTTCGAAACAATTCGCAGTTCCGGTATTCTGTTAGGACAAGAAGAATTTTCTCGCCTTTTGTTCCCAGTCCAGCGTGTACGCCTGTGTCCTGTCCCACCCTGCTCCTCAAAATGCACTCAAGGGCTTCTTGACTACCAGCCAGTACTACATTGCTGTCAAATATTTGTCAAATATATTCCCTAAATAAAATAAATAGTAATAAAAATTGCTCCATATCTCACACCCATCAGAAATAGGGTTTGATTAAATGCTAAAGTCAAATGTAATTTTTTCATTAGTGGGAAGAAGTTTAGTATTTGCATGAGCTCTGTGAAAGCCTCGGCACTAGATATTCGAGCAAATGCTTATCGTTTACTTGTTTTAGTTTATTATTTAACGTGTTTTGAACGGAATATATAAGCATGCCAGCAGGCCATAGCGCGAGTTTACATATTAAGGGGAAGTAAAACGCCCCCAATGGGTTCGCAGGGGTGTTGTTATAATTTGGGTGTCTGAGAGTTTGAGGGTAATAACGGTTTGAATAAATCCATGATACAGTTGGTCGTGCAATACGCAGACGTCCCAATGTCACTTCGTACCAGAGCAGGATTTTACCGCCAAGATATAAATAAAACTGTTTGGGAGGTACCGGAAAGATATCGAGATCTAGTACAAGTGGGAACGGGAGCCTATGGAACGGTTTGGTAAGTAAACGGGCGTTAAGTAAAATAATTCAGGCATTACGTTATATTGCGTGCCAGTAATTTAATATTTATCTTAAAAAGAGATAACTTCTGATTTAAAAGACAAACCTGAAATTGTGTAAATAAGTTGAAACTCAAAGATCAAGATTCATAGCGCAATTGCGTAATAGATCACCGAAGACTTGGCGAGTTATCTACAACTATTGTGGATGATTCAAAGTTGGAATTTTTCACTTTAAAGGGACGCGCTTTTATTTTTAGTACCATTTAAAGCCGCTTTGAGTAAATCTTTTTTCAACTGTCTACAAGAATAGGACGCTTAACAAAGAGCCCTTTCGATGTTATTGTCAACCTTTAACAAACAGAAGGGAATTAAACACCCGTTTATTTACTGTTTACGGTTATACCATTATCTTTGGAATTCGCTTTTAAAATGTTTCACATTTGTTATGTATATTAATAATTTAAACATATACAATTTCTTTATGGTGTCTGATGAATTTCGCTTTTCGGACACAATGAAGTTGTTCATCTCCTATTTATCAGTTCTAACAGGCCATTGAGCGTTTGAATGGCTGTTTTAGTTGGGTTGGGGGTTCACTCGGAGTGGCCTCTTTATTTCCAGTGTATAATAAGTTGTTGTTCTTTCCTTACATACACAACCAGTTACAAAGTTACCCTACAATTGTATTAGTGGTTCCTTAGAAAAGTGTTGCTTCAGATGTGCTAAACATAAGCAGCATTAGCATTATATTAGTTGAGGCTAATATCCAGTTAATGAATGGATATTTGATGTTCTGATTTCTGTTAATCTTAAAGTGGACCTAATGAATATATTGTTATTTTATGTGAGTTTATGAGAATATTTGGTCGTCCTTTCTCTATCCAGTTCTGCCAAAGACCGAAAAACAGGTGTACAGGTGGCCATCAAGAAACTCCATCGCCCATTCCAGACTCGACTCTTTGCTAAGCGAGCTTACAGAGAGCTGAGACTGCTAAAGCACATGAAGCATGAGAATGTAGGTTAATAAGAGTCAGTGTTGGCCAGGAGAATTTGAACAATTGTCACAATGGCAAATGCCCCAATTTCTCAGTACCCTCTTTACATAATAAATCTCAATACCTAACTCTTCAACTGTATATTGACTGAAACAGGTGATAGGGCTCTTGGATGTTTTCACTGCTGAAATATCACTGGACAGGTTTCAGGACTTGTAAGTTCATTTTTTACTTAGCATTCTGTGCCATGGAAACAGTTTTTCATTATTATAATTATTATAAGCATTATTATTATAATCATTTCATTATTATAATGATCATAATCAATAATTATAATGTTATATTATTACAATTATTGTTATAATTAGTCCTCACACAAACCCCCACAAGAATTGCCTTAAGAAGCATCTTTCTCATTCTCTCTGGCAGTTACCTGGTGATGCCATTCATGGGTACAGACCTTGGAAAACTAATGAAGATGGAAAGACTATCTGAAGACAGGGTGCAGTTTCTGGTGTATCAGATTCTGAGGGGGCTGAAGGTTAGACACTCACACACCATAATTCACTCTGGAAATTGTTTTATACATTTATGAGTGTGGGAATGTGGAATTTACCTTGAATTCTGACTTCTTGTCTTTCATTCTTCACAGTATATTCATTCTGCTGGGATCATTCACAGAGTATGTGACCTCTGACATGTTAATTATATACATGGGGGGTTGGGTGCTTGGATGGCCCTCCATTCAGCACCCACACCCATTCATCCTCTATTCACAGCTCTTCTCTGTGTTCTTTTTTCGAGTGTCTTAAATAATTTTCAAATGTTTTTATATCTCTTTCTAACAAAAATAAAGAGAAAAGCACTTTTAAATGTAATATAGCTGATGCATGTTGATATAGTAACATTTGATGATGTTTGTGTGTGTGTGTGTGAGAACACTCATGAGTTTATAAAAAGTTTTTTGTGTGGCTCTTCAACAGGATCTCAAACCAGGAAACCTGGCTGTAAACCAAAACTGTGAGCTAAAGGTATTTAATATACATTCTTATCAAAATGTAAATGAAAGTATAAATTATGTACATCAAAACGTGCTTGTTTTTTTTCAAGATTTTCTACTATAGTCAGTTTTTAGCATCTACTTCATGATGTGAAAATACACCAGTAGCCTCAAGTATATGAGATAATTATTTTGAACACTTGATGCTTTAGTCAAAAATTGTAAATGCTGAAATGGTTCTCATCACCTGTAACATGAAAATGTGAACACTGGGTATAATTAATGTGTGACAAGTGCAATAGTAATACATTACACAGGGTCTCAGTAGTAAGGAAAAATCCATGTAAAATGAAAATGGTCATTCCAATTTCAGACACAAGCTATGGGGGGAGGGGGGGACCTCTTAGGCCATGTGATAAACATGGTGGCCATCTTGAATGCCATTATCTTAGATTTAGCTTCAGTTGTTAAATAGGAAGGAAGGTCTGTGACACATCAAACTGGTGGATAATTTCACCAGAAAACAGTGGTCTGCTTCACGTCACCATAAGTTTATTCATTCTCATGTTAAAGCAGCAATTTTATGTGAAACCTGAAAATAGGAAACAAGAACTACACTGTAACATTTAAGGATCGTTAGACAGAAGGATCCAGTCGCAGGATAATACCATGTATTATTTTACTTAGAGCAGGCAAAATTAGCCGTGTAACAAAACAGGATCCAGAACCAGGTCAAAGACAAGGCAGAGGTACAAAAGGGGCAAGGCAAGAACAGAGACCAAAAAACCAGGCACAGAGTCAAAAACCGAGAAGGGCAGCAGGAACAGGCAGAGGTACAAAAGGGCTGAGCAAAAGGACAAAAAAACAGGGACGTGACAGAAGTAAAGCAAAAACCAGAAAATTCACACCAGCGACTCCACTTGGTAATGCAACAGGGTTGGCAATACTTCACAGTGAGCAGAAAGTATGGAGATTCTAATATAGGTGTGCTGATTATGGAATAAGGAACAGGTGTGAGTGGAGAAATCCAAGAATCTAGAACTCTGGGGAGTGAGACCTCTGGAGGCCAGATGAGGTACTGCCAGATCTGACTTACACAATGTTTTCAATTGTGACTAACCCTAACTAACCCTACACAATGTTTGTGAATATGACTAACCCAAACTCTACACAATGTTTGTGATTGTGACTAACCCTAACCCTACACAATGTTTGTGATTGTGACTAACCCTAACTAACCCTTACCCTACACAATGTTTGTGATTGTGACTAACCCTAACTAACACTTACCCTACACAATGCTTTCGATATGCTGTCCACCATTTATGCTTTTTTTTCTCCCATTCCTGATGAACTTTCACCAAATCATCTAACTGAATGATAACACAAGCATCAACAATTATATCTTTAAGAACAACATTGCATATCTTCACAGAGTAAATAAGTACTTTGATACAACCCCACGGACAGAAATCCGCTTGATTGGTGGCCACTCAGTTGGACCCTTAGGATCAATCCACTTTTGAGGATACACATCAAGATACACATCAAGATACACATTAAGATTAGTCTCTCATAGTATGTCTGTAATGAGGTAGGGCACCTCCTTGGGTGACCCTCTGCCAAACTCTTTTCTTTTTATATGGTAAATGTTTCCTTATTTTTGAGACACCCTATACATGACATTATATAGATTAGAAAAGGGAGGGGGTTGTTATCTGACACTAATATTTACAGATGAAAATATTCAGAATGCAGATCTTCTTCTTACTCTTATCTCAGCATAAATAAACCATTGTATCTCCAAACTGCAGCTATATTCTGATTAATGAGGTTTGATCATTAGGTTATTCTTGCACTTTGTATGCAGATTCTGGATTTTGGACTGGCCAGGCAGGCAGACTCTGAGATGACTGGTTATGTGGTGACTCGGTGGTACAGAGCACCTGAGGTCATCCTCAACTGGATGCACTACTCACAGACAGGTGACAGACACAGGCGTGTATGTACACACATTACTAAATATGTAGACATTGGCATACAGGAAGAGAGATCATGTTGGCAACAATCTGGGCATATTTAAACACGTTTTGGCTGGAGCTGTTTGTTCCTTGTTATCTTCCTGAACAAAACTAATATAAAAATATAGTAGGAAGACAATATTCAGAAATTACTCTGAGCTTTAAAATGACTCTCCATAGTTGTTGTTACTCAGAACTTTGCATTCAGTTGATTCATCTATAAGGTTTGGACCCCCAATGCCATCATTTTATTATTTATACAGTATTTAACCACAAAGAGACTGTATAACACAGCCATTATTTTTAGTATTTGTTCATTAAAATTCCAAAAAACATTATTCAATCAATTTTTTTTACTTCATTAGTTCTTCTTGCTCTGATTCTTTCATTCAGTTGATCTCTGGTCTGTTGGTTGTATCATGGCAGAGATGCTCCTTGGGAGACCACTCTTCAAAGGAAATGATCGTATCCTTTGTATATGCTGGAACACCAGTCAATAATGCAAGCATGTTCATTCATATGCCCTTGCTATGTGACTGATTATATATATGTGTGAGTGTGTGTGTAGTGAAATACACAAGGTTTCCAAAGAAACAGGGAGTTTTAGACAGGTCCTTAATCATGTGTAAGCAAAGTGCTTCTGAATTTGTAGAATTATTAAATGATTTCATCATCAAGGTGAGCTGTGATGATATAGCTCTGTCCCTTCTTTCTGTGTGACTTAATCCATAACCTTGTGCATTAGACCTGGACCAGTTGAGAGAAATAATGAAAATTACAGGGACACCATCACAGGATTTCATCATGAAGCTACAGAGTCAGGATGTGAGTGATGTAAAAACATAAGCACGTATAGCATAGATCAGGACCCTTATTGCTACATCATATTTATTCTCATGCATCACTTTCTCAGGCTAAAAACTACATTAGAAGTCTTCCAAAGGTGCCAAAGAAAGACTTGCACTCGATTTTCTGTAAATCCAGCACAGATGGTAAGTAGAACTGTTCCTGGACACTGGCAGTAGTTAATTTGCTGTGTTTTTAAAAAGGTGTCAGGGGTTTTGTGTCATTTTTTCTCTAATGTACTTCAGTTAAATTTGTTTAAAATTCTTTTTTCAATGTTTGAATGTGTAGTTTGATTTGCACTATCTATCTATCCATCCATCCGTCAATCCATCAGTGGTGAATGCAATGGAAAAGATGCTCGTGTTGGACCCTGACAGGCGTGTCAGTGCTGCCATGGCACTGGAGCTCTTGATGTTCTCTGAATTCCGAGAGCCTGAAGAAGAGACTGAGGCCCTGCCCTACGACCACTCTATGGATAACGCGGACCTTCTGCTGGAGCAGTGGAAACGTAAGAGCAGTCAAGACAGCTGAAATGAGATAATAGAAGGATCAGTAGGGTACAGCTTGAACAAAGCATGGAAAAAGCCAGAGGAAAGACAAAAGGGGCAGTGGTAGCTCAGTGGTTAAGGCACTTGATTAGCAATTACTAGACTGCTTGGTTCAAGGCCCTGCCAAGTTGCCACCGTTGAGCCCCTTAACCCTCAGTTACTCAATCCAGTCGCAATTTTAAGTCACTTTGGATAAAAGCATCATCTAAATGCCATAAATGTCATAAAGGGGAATTACAGAAGAATGATTTACACATTGATAAAACTTTGATGTCATATCTATGAAGTTATGAATTAATGTCGTCTCTGTGTTTCCCTGTTACAGGTCACACCTTTACAGAGATCCTCTCCTTCCAGGCCCCCTTATTAGAGCCCAGAGACTCTAAAGAGACTTTTCTTTGAATAAAAAGAAACACACAGACACACCTTTTCTGTACTTCAAAATTAGTGATAAAGTCTGACAAACAAAAATACGTCAACACTCTTTCTATGCTTTTTCCATGTTTCTTATGTAGCTCAAAAATGGCAGAATTACTTAAATATTTTGTATACTGTTTTTGTACTACTCATCTTGCTTATTTTTATATCCAAGTAATTTAGAAAAAACATGAAGGTTCATGAATCAAATGTATTGAATCAGGAAATTGGCACAAATTAAGTTAAAGTCCTCAGTTGTTTTCAAAATATTGTTACACATCCACTTCAGTTATATAGTCAAACCATTCTACACATTTTTATAGTCAAAGCATTATTTTTTTCTTGTATTCACACAAGGTTTACAATTTTTAAGAACTTTATAGTATATTCTAAGCCTAGTTTTTCTCTGTTGGTACAGCAATGCATTTCACATCTTTATGCTGGAAACTGATACCAAAGCTTTTTGATAGAATTTGATTACCTCACTTGCATTGTTCACTGTGGTCATTGTCTAAATGCTTACATGCAAAATAATACAGACAAAAGGAAAAACTGTCAAATGCATATTATAAATAAATATTAGTGCCCTGTTTTGTTGTTTGTAATTATTTGATTATTGATGAGTCCTGAGATTCATTTTTCTCATAGTTTAGAGTGACCGGTCACACATGCTTTGAGGAGTGAGTTACTGGTGACTTTCATGTTTTTAAGTTGCACACATGGGTGAATTACTTACAAGACAACTTGGGGTTAATTCTAACAGGTTAGTACTATTTTTGTATTATCAGCTTGTAACCTTGAGCTTACACAAGCTCTCCCCCTCCACCACTATCCTCCAGTGTATTTATCTCTCTGGTCCCTCCATCCTATTGTGGGTCGTGACTGTACAAATAATACCACATCTCCCCTTTTAAATATAACAAGGAAAATCATCACTCTGTGAGCTTCTGCTGAATACAGACACACAGCATGCCTATGTAATATTTTACCTGTTTATCTTTCTAACCTAAAGCTTAAATGTAATCACTTTTAAAAGACATTTTAAAAACAGAACATCTGCAGGTCACATCAACAGACTTTTTTCCCTTTAAGTCTAGAGGTCTAGGTGGACTATTTGAATCTCCTGAGTCAGCAAAGGTTTTTTTTGGGTCTGTTCTTTGCAGCTGATCAGGCTATGTTATGCTCTGGTATGAATTGCCCATGCAGATGTGTGTGAAGTGGTAAAGAAGAAGTGTCTGGCATGTTTGCTATCCGTAATGATGCTATTGACTCCTGATGCAGCGGGTCTGATAAACGTTCTCTAGTTTGGGGAGCTGGGTCCCATTGATCCTCTCAGCAGTCTTAATGATGCGTTGGAGATCTTTCCTGTTCTCCGCAGTGCAACCAGAGAACCATACAGGGATGCAGTATGTGAACACTGACTTGATGGCAGACTTGTAGAAGCTCACCAGCAACTGTTGTGGAAGTCATGCCCTCTTCAAGCACCTCATGAAATAATGTCTCTGGAGTCCTGTCCTGACTGTCGCCGTGGTGTTGACGGTCCAGGTCAGGTCGTGGCTGATGTTGACTCTGAGGTACTTGAAGCTCTTCACGATATCCACTGTCTCACCATTGATGGTGACAGGGTGATGGACAAAGGGCTTCTCTCTCCTCCTAAAGTCCAGGGTCATCTCCTTTGTCTTAGCCGCATTGAGGATTAGGTTGTTCTCATGGCTCCAGCTCTCCAAACTCTCAACCAATCCCCTGTAGGCGGCTTCATCATTAGACTTGATCCTTCCTTCTACACTGGTGTCACCTGCATTCCAGCCTGTGGTCCAGACCTGCAGCAGAGCAGCTTCTCCAGAATATCAGATGGTGGAGGTGGAAGGTGGCTTGTATTACAAATATGTAAAATGGTCGGTGTGTGTCCGATCTCAGCTGAGGATTCATTGAAGGTAAACTCTCACAGCACAAAAAGAAAAAAAATTAAAAAAGAAACCGGTGATGCTCTGCATGCACTTTCCAGTAAAAAAGTCAAATTAAAAAAATGCTGAAGGAGTTAAAGGATCATGTTAAGGGGGAAAAAAAGCACAGAGTCCACAATATAGGACAATGTGCCGTACATATTGAACATTTAATATTACAGATTCACAATCAAGATGCAAACTGACCTCAAAATATGACTTATTATACCATAGGGCATAATAGCCTAAGAAACTAATTCTCATAGCATAATGCAGAGAATTATTCCATGCATTTACCACATCCAGAGTGAACAGCTTCCCAATCTGTAATCTTTGATAAACATAGGAACACACTATACTTTTTGACATTACCAAGTGAATTAGGAGAGCTGTCCAGACAAGTTTAGCACTAAAGTGTGAATCGGCACAAAGTGACTACACACAGCTGGTACATTATTGATCTCTAAGTAGGAGGAGGTGTTACTCCTAATTAGGAGGATAAGCACAATAAAAAGATCATTGTGTGATTGGATGGGTACTTACAGATCTCTGCAGTTCTGAGGTAATGGCAAGAGTCTGGGTTACTATTGGCCTTGTGGGTCTTTGTGTTTGTTTATCTTGTTGGAGTAGTGAGGCTGTATCCCAGTGGAGTTTCCAGGAAACTAAGCAAGTGCCACCCAATGAAGTGCCACAGAAGCTACAAATTCCTGGCACATATGATCACCAACAACTACAGCAGCAGCAGATGACCAAGACTGGGCTTTCTCAGAAATGTAATGTAGATGGATCTGTCAAGATTTTTTGTGGTGAACCTGGCTTAAATGCTACCCACTGAGGCTATAAACTGCTGTTTTGATGGGCAGAACTGCTACTATGGAAGAACAGGTAAAGCTCTAGTTTAGTTTTGGCTTAAACTTCTTTTAGTGTAGTTTGGAACTGTGAGCTAACCTTGTGTGGCTTTCTCACGGTCAGTGACCATCCAGTGCACAAGAGATGGCCAGTTCGTGTTGGTGGTGGCCAAGGATGCAACACTACCCAGGCTGAGCCTGGATTCGGTCAGCCTGTTGGGAGGACACGATGAGGCCTGTGGTCCAGTTGACTCTAATGCGGCTTTTGCTATTTACCAGTTTCCTGTAACTGCCTGTGGTACCCATGTGATGGTTAGTGCTTGAGGCTTCTGTTTTGAGTTGGATGTGGATCATGTACAGATGTGTTCCTTACCTCTGTAATGCTGCCTCCTTCCTTCCAGGAGCTGGGTGGCTGTGGTTTATGAGAACAAGATGACCTCGACCTATGAAGTTGGGATGGGACCCCTTGGAGCAATCACAAGGGACGGCTACTATGAGTGAGTTGACCATGACTTGCATGGCAGGGGTTCATGTAGGGTTTGTGCTGATCACCTTGTATTTCTCCCGCAAGGCTTTACTTCCAGTGTAGGTATTATGCACTGAGTGTTGGAACACTGACCATCCAGCACTATGCCAACGATCCTCCTCTACCTGTAGTTGCTCCTGGACCCTTCAGGGTAGAACTAAGAATAGCAAATGGGCAGTGTGCCACAAAGGGTTGTGTGGAAGGTGAGCATCATCGGTTTGGATCCTAGTATGAGCCTAGCTTTTAGTAGGGCTTCTAAAACCACTGCTTCCATTTCCCAACAGAACGGGCGGCCTATACCTCCTACTACAAGGACATGGATTACCCTGTGACTAAGGTGCTGAGGGAGCCGGTCTATATGGCAGTGCGTATCCTTGGGAGGTCTGATCCAAATATTGTCCTGACCCTGGGGCACTGCTGGGCCACCTCTTCCCCCAACCCTTTCAGCCTTCCCCAGTGGGACCTTCTGGTGAATGGGTAGGATCTAGAATTGCCGATCTTGGGTGCAGTCCAGTGTTCCAGTACAGGCTGGTGTTGACTTGATGTATTCCAAAGGTGTCCCTACCATGATGACCGCTACCTGACCACTCTGGTTCCAGTTGAGGGGTCTTCTGCAGTTCCATTCCCTAGCCATTACCGGCGCTTTATCCTCAAGATGTTCGCCTTTGTGGATCCTACCTCCATGGCTCCCTTGCATGAGATGGTAATGGCTTGACATTTTTCCATCCCTTCGTACATGGACATGAGTGGCTCTTGCTTAGTTTTTACTTGGTTCTCAGGTCCACATCCACTGCCGTACAGCTGTGTGCTATCCAGGTGCAACTGGGAGCTGTGAACCAAGATGCAGCAGACAAAGTGGGTAGAATCCTGTACAGGTCCCTTGTCTCCATACTGACTACATGGACTGAATGGGTTTCCTTTCTCTCTTGCTGCTCACCAGGGAGACATGTGCCAGAAGAACGGGAAGCTGCTCCTGAATCGGTTGTGGTGTCCAGTGGAGAAGTTGCCCTTTACAGCTATGTCCTATAGCTTGCCATCTGGTCTTGATGCTGATTGTAAAAGGATTTTTGCTTTCATATTGGAGCTGTCTTTGCTTTTCCATGTCCAACAGATATGCATTATCCAAAGGTTTCATGGGCTTAACTATACCCCTCCCTTCAGCAAGAACAAAGTGCTATACTTGTGTGTGACGAGTGCAGTCTAGCTACTTGCAAAATATTGGGATCACCAATATTTAATGCAACTCCTGATGTCGGCAGGATGGCCATCCAGATATGGGGGGCTCACAGCATGACCATGTTTAGGTCCTGTTACCCCAGGCAGCTGTTGCTATTCAGAACAACTTTCTTAGAATATCTGAAATCCTGCATATTTCTTGGTTGTAATGTCTAAGACATTAGTGAAACTTGCTGGATGCATTCAATACTTTGCAGCTTCTTGGGTTGTGGAGCAGTCTACCAGTTCTAATCTGGGATTCAGACACACTCCCAATTTAACTCTAGGCTCAAGACCTACATACTTGAGCTTTTGGTTAGTCAGGATTAGAGCCTGGGGCCCCCAGTCAGTTTCTTTTGGCAGTCTGAGATGTCCTGTCATGCATTCCCTCTGGTCTGTGACAATGATATGGGTGGAATATTTTGAGTCCTCAAAACTGTGGTCCTCCCTTTAGTTATGCTGCTGTAGTAACCAGAGCTACATGTTTTTCATATGCTTTGTGGGATGGGGCTGTTTGCTTTTAGACTTCAGCAATTGATTCCATTTTTTCCAATGTGTAAAGTAACTGGGTATGGCCATGACCATCTACACCTTCTCCAGGTGTACTTTAGATTAATTCCATGTCATTGGAATTGATTCTGCTTACATGTCTGTAAACCTTTTGATGGTTTTGCCCTTATGGAAAGGGTTCAGCACACAGCCCTGTAGTGCTGCTGTACCAGACCATGATGCAGCTTGTCAGGATGCTCTCATTGGTGGATCTGTAGAAGGTGCAGAGAAGCTGTTGAGAGGCAGGCTGGCTTTCCACAGCTTTCAAAGGATGTATAGACATTGCTGGGCCTCCTTGATAATGTGTGAGATGTTGTGCTTTCAGGTGAGGTGCTGAGTTATGTGGACACTGAGGAACTTGAATCTGTCCACCTTTTCCACTATCACCCCCTCAATGAACAGAAACCCCCTCCTGAAGTCAATAATCAGCTTGTTGGTTTAACTGACATTGAGGGAGAAATTATTGATGGAGCACCACTCTTCCTCCTTGTACGGCACCTCATCATCATTGGGGATATTGCTGATTACCGTAGTGTCATCAGCAAACTTGATAATGTTGGAGTCATATTTTGTGAAGCAGCCATGTGTGTTCAGTGTGTAGCGCATGGGTGAGAGGACACAGCCTTGAGGATATCCTGTGCTGAGTGTGAGGGATGGAGATGTGTCCACCCCTCCTAACAGTGTGTGGTCTGAAGGAGAGAAAGTCCATGACCCATCTGCACAGTGGCTCACTTATTCCAAGAATGTTCAACTTGGAAACCAGTCTGGGGATGATGGTATATTAAATGCAGAGCTGAAGTCGATGAACAGTATTCTGACATGAGTTTGTTCCCTTCAGGTGGTTGAGTGCAGTTTGCATGGCCAGGGAGATTGCATCCTCAGTGGATCTGTCTGCATGGTAGGCAAACTGATGGGGGTCCAGAGAGCTAGGGAGCCAGTTCTTGATGTGGGCTAGGTCCTAGAGACTTGCAACCAAATGCAAACTAGGGTTTTTGGTAGGTGCTCTATCGAATGGCACCACCCCCATGCATCTATGACGTCAGGAAATGCCTCGTTCTGATTGGCCTGTTTTTAGAAGTGCTGGATTGCAATAACATTTGACAGGAAGATCCTAGAGATTTGGAACCAAGTCCAAACTAGGGGTTTTGGCATGTGCTCTATTGGATGGCACCACTTAGAAGTTTCTAGGAGGTCAGGAAGTGCCATTTCCCAACTGGTTAGGGTTAGGGATGGGCGGATCTAGGGGAGGTGGGAGATTAAGGTTAGCGCAAGGGGAGGTGAGAGGTTAAGTTTAGGGCTAGTGTAGGGGAGGATATAGTGTTAGGGTTAGGTTAATATGTTGGTCATGGGGAGGGGTATAAACACATTTGGTGTTTCTAGGTCAAAGGGCTGGCCAGCAAGGGCCCTGAAGATGTGCTTGTGACTGCCTAAAGGAGTCTAACTGCATAACCCTAATTTTCTTACTTCAAAACTTCACCACGCCCAAGCCCTTTGACCTAGGGTTCTGCAATTTGGATATGTTCATCAGGGAGAGGTCCTGAATGACATACTGAAGTTTGGTATGCCTGGCATAGTCAGAAGTCTTAAAACTGGTCTGGAACCAGATTCGTAATATGCAAAATGCATTGGGACCAGATTCGTAATATGGATAACCCTAATTTTCTGACTTCAAAAGCTTGCCACGCCCCAGCCCTTTGACCTAGGGTTCTGCAATTT
>JAOYMR010000006.1:13352030-13367503 GCA_025802075.1 Tenebrosternarchus preto
CAGAAGAGTTGAAGCTGTTCTAGCTGCAAAGGGTGGACCAACATCATATTGAACCCTATGGATTAGGAATGGGATGTAAGATCCTATGTGAGTCAAAGAAGGTGAGTGAATACTTTTGGCAATATAGTGTGTATATATAGCCTCGTGTCAATTAAGAAGTTAAATGACTTCTTTTAGGAAAATATTTCTGACATGCATTTAATTCACGTTGTGTGTGTTTGTGTGTGTTTAGGCAAATCACGTACATAAAATGCCAGTTATACAATATGATGGGTTGACCCCTGTCTTTTTCCAACATTCCAATTTTTACTCCCTGCATATTCAATTTAAAGCACACAAAGTGAGGCATCTGTCCGTTACTGATTAAGCTAATTAAGTCCTTACTTGGTTAAGATGGCAAGTTGGTCTGCTTGCTGGTTTGCTAGCCGAGCAAAAGGCAGCAATGCTGGCCGTTTCAAATGCCTTCTTGTTCTGCTTTATAACCCCATTAAAGAAGGTAGAACGAACAGTATTGTCTGCATTTCAGTGATGATCTTTAATATAGATAATCTATACATTTTGCTTGAAACAATGTTCAATATTCTAACAATATTCTAGCTGTACATCAGTAAGAAACAAGCAGCAAGTCAGGTGACAGAACAGATGACAGAAGTAATATTACTGTTATTTTTGAGGCTTAAGGATTCTTGGTAGGTAAAGTCACTGACATAATGCCACAGCCAACATTTTCATTTACTATTTTTTCCCCCCCATGTCTTTTGCTTCTGATTAGAATATACATTATATTCCAAATGGGGAATATAATGGATTTTTGAAAATTTGAAAGCAACGTTAAGAGTTAAATGCATGCTTGAAAACAAAATGAAAATACTGTTATGTGCTCACCTGAGTTGGACTGGCTGCTGCTGGGCTACGGCTCCTTTTCATCATCAGGAGGAGTTGGAGTGCCGCTCTCCATCCAGAATGAGGAAGTTCCGTTTCACATTCTACAGACAGTAACCCATCCAGGCTCCAATTATCACCAACCCCATTCACCCATGGACACCAGTTTCTATGCTGAGCAACTGGGTCAAATAAATTCCTGTGCAAAAGCCCTTCCTGCAACAAAAGAGCAAGAACATTAGCTCCTGGTAAAAAAAAAAAAAGGAAAATAGGAAGAACAGGGTGTCATGTTTGACTTACCATAAGCCAAACATGACTGCTGACTTTTAGATGTAATGTTTTACACTGTTAATAAATTAAGCTGTCATTTTCCCTGCAGACTACAGTACCTGTATTGATTTTACTATCAGTCAGTGGTCTACAGTAAGCTCAGTAAGCAATGTAGCAGGGTAGTGATCCAGTCTCAATTACTTTTTTTTTTAATTGCTACTGGGTTATTAATGCTAAACTGCATACCAAAGTAGCACCCCAGGAGAACAGGACATGAATCCCACTAACAAAATCTGAAAGAAAATAAATCAAGCAAGTCCAAAAATAACTTACTTTAGCTGATAGCCGAACAGTTGACAGTATGGTTTCACTTATTCCAATTAAAATCAGCTAAAAATGCATGACATTAACAACATTTAGTATTAACTAAAATACCAGTATATATTGTTTAATCCAGCAATTATCTAGTTCACATTCCAGACAAATTCTTTAAAGTTTTCAGCACTGTCAAAAACATTTTGATGTTTCTTAGTCACTTGCATAGAATTTACCCACAGAGCCTCAAACCAGCAGATATCATACCTCTTCTGAAGAGTAAACTAGACACCGCAAATATTAATTATAGACTGATCCAATGGTCCATTCTTAGGAAAGATCTTTCACAGTTAAGTCCCTAGCCCAAATCACTAGACTTCCATTGACTTGATTTTGAATTTCCCAGAAGACATCAAACACTGAATGCGTCAAAAGTTCCTGCAACTCTAGACAAAACAGAATTAATTATCACTGAGGACTGTCAAGAGTACACTGACATCAGTTATACTCCACATAAGAAACTTATGCTTCACACTGGACTGTAATCTATGCTTTAAATGCCATGTGAGCAATGTCTCTATAATAGCACTTCATCATCTGCATCACACAGCCAAAGTCAAAAGAATCCTCAGCAAATGATAGTGAAAAGCTTACGTACGCATTTGCATCATTCCTGCTGCAACATGCTGCTAGCATGCCTCCCAAAAAAAACTATTTCAAGCTTACAAGGGGTACAAGAATGCAGCAGCTAGTCTTTCTTTGCACATGCAAAGATGTGAAAGCATATTATACCAATCCATAAAGAGTTTCAACAACTCAATCAAAAATTTTAAATTCTTCTGCTGTCCTATGACCTCAGGGAGTATAAATACTAGCATGTTTTAAAGAAAGAAAGAAATCTTCTGACCATCTTAAGCCAAGTCATATTCAACCTCTACAAAGTATAAACCATCTATACTTTTTTGGTGAATGCCTTTCATAGGTTTCCACATATAAAGGCAGAAGTAAAGGCAGAAGTCATTGTGTATGTACCCATAACCACCTACGTTTACGATCATGCACCACCACGAACCAGTTCATGTTCACTCTAGAGACTGACTTTGTTGCATTAAGTACAATTCTTTGTAATTGTAGTTAACATACGATGTGAGTGGGCTGGGCCCTAGGTGACTTCATGCTAGAAACTACAACACTGCAAGCTTTTTCGCCAGAGTCATCCGATAGGCCCCTCTCTTTGTTGGGGTTTCACCGAATAAAGCTCATGACACCTCCAGAAGGCTCGATAGTGAATTCTGGTGTCCTAGTACTGCCTCTTTAAACAAACCTACATTGACCTCCCTGGTGATGAAGGCCACAACTTGCAGTACCAACACTGTTAAGGTGTGCCCAGATCAACATGGCCTTTATACACTACAGCAAATATTACCAACAGCAAACACAGCGTTAATCTGCCTATATTTACTCACTCCCCCCTGCACAGGGAATCGCATGCTAACCCATAAATTGACCATATTCACCTACCCAGAGACTAAGGCCGTACCCAGAAGCACTGGCACCATTAATGCATACTCAGTTCCTTATGGATTTTACTTACTACAAAGCTAATTTCCTCAACACAGCAGATCCATACTGGCCTTCATGGTGACTAATGCCATAGCCAGCCTCACTGGCACAGTTAATACATGCTCATTACCACCAGCTCCATCTACTATTCTATAAAAAGTTCATGCTTTCTATATTATAAGAAATTCAGTTGGAATTCAGTCTGAGATACAATAAAACTATTACTTTATATTTTAGCCTTCAGTCATGTTAAACTTATGCACCAGTTTACCGAGAGATTTAAAATTTGCATTTGTCATGGCAATACTCTAGCACCAATACACTGACAAAATGATTTGTTCTTACAGGACTACTGGCAGAGGAGAGTCGTGGGCGTTTTGTCTTTCTCTGGGGACTGGAGGGCATTTCTGCCATCAAGCCGTCTCCATGTCCTCTGCTACGGGTCACAGGCCTTTTGCCTCTTATCTCCTCGCTGGGGCTAGGAGAGTCCCTGCTCCGTGTGCGAACCACCAGAGGAAATGAGGAATTCTCAGGCTATATACAGACACAGGATTACAACAAAACTGGACATAAATGCCAGTACTGATAAACTTAACTTATTGATTCACAAAGTCAAAAATTAAAGGATTTTTTAAAATAACATCTTCAGTAGAAGTATGCATCACCTGCTCTGTGCGTGTGGTATCCTGGCTGCGTAGCTTCATTCGACATGGAGTTGGTGACTGAGAAGGGGAGGTAGGTGTTAATCTATCCCCACTTCGGCCCTCCTGAACTGGAGCTGTGCATTGGTAGAATGAAGAGTTGTCCCCTTCTCCAGAAACACCATCCAACTGGGAGAAGTTCCATAGGCCTACTTTCCTCATGCAATATGTGCAGGTGAGAATGGGGAGATTCATTGCACATAGACTTGGGCTAAACAAAAATAAACATGCATTGCCATTAAAAAAGTGTTTTCATGGAAAATGATGGCAAACAGTGAGGTATGATCTATGAGGTCATAAATCTCACAAAGAAACTGCAATTTATTAACATACTATACAAGACCCACTTTCACCTGCAATTGTTTAGCAATCTGGGTTTTATCATGCAAGTAAATCACAAAGTATTTCATTCTGTGGATTACATTGGATCAAAAATAACAAATCTGCTACTGCTCCAGTTGGCCCCAACACAGTAAACAGGCTTTTTGACAACCTTTTTTAAACAAATGAGTCAATAAAACATTGAATATACATGATATTTACAACATTTGGCCTACACTTTTATTCAAAACAACTTGCATATACATTTTATCAGTATGATATGCATGTGTGCTCTGAGAATAAAACCCATGACCTTGGTATTACTTCAGTCTGTCTACTTTCCTCCGTGTCTACAACTTGTCAATTGTAAAAATGTATTCTACATGGTTGTGTATTAGCATCTCTGCCATTCTAATCTTGTTTAAAATCATTTAAATAACGGGTAAGCAGCTAATTACTTTGTCAACTAAACAGTGTTGATAAATTTCATTGTCTTAAAAAAAAAAGCTTTTAAATTATTTTAAAGCTTTTTTAGCTGCTTCTTCCTTGAAATTAACAGGATCATATCTCAACGAAGTTACTGGCTGGTAATAAACTACTGGACTGTTTGTGAAATCAATGGGCAGCTTCTTTCGATAAGAAGGAGGCCAGGTTATGTGTACAAATTACAGAGGCATCACAGTTCTCAGCCTCACTGCTAGGGTGCTGGAAAGAAGACTTTTGTTGTGCTCAACGGTGTGGATTCCACTCTGGCCATGCACCTGTGGCCTACCTTCTTACCAGCTCTCAGGGAGTTGAGGGGGCACAAGAGTTTGCCTCTCTAGACTGTATGCGTTTTATTTGATCTGGAGAAAGCATTTTTAAAATGTCCTCAAAGATATTCTGTGGGAGGTACTCTGGAAGTATGGCTGTCAGAACCATGCCATTCAATTCAGTGTGGGCACTGGCCTCCACCAAGGGTTAGCCTGTCTCCTCTCCCATTTGTGATATTTGCTATGCCTTACCATCCTGTCCATGAATGAGTTAATGACATGTTCACTCTAGAGACTGACTTTGCATTAAGTTTATTCTTTGTAATGTGTAATGTATTCTTTGTAAATCTGTGTCACCTAGGGCCCAGCCCACTCACTTCATGCTAGAAACTACAACACTGCAAGTTTTTCGCCGGAGTCATCCGATAGGCCCCTGTCTTTGTTGGTGTTTCACTGAATAAAGCTCACGACACCTCCAGAAGGCTTAATAGTGAAGACTGGTGTCCTAGTACTGCCTCTTTAAACAAACCCACCTTGACCTCCCTGGTGATAAAGGCCATAACTTGCAGTACCAACACTGTTAAGGTGTGCCCAGCTCAACATGGCCTTTATACACTACAGCAAATATTACCAACAGCAAATACAGCGTTAATCTGCCTATACTTACTCACTTCCCCCTGCACAGGGAATCACATGCTGACCCATAAACTGGCCATATTCACCTACCCAGAGACTAAGGCCATACCCAGAAGCACTGGCACCATTAATGCATACTCAGTTCCTTATGGATTTTACTTACTACAAAAGGTAATTTCCTCAGCACAGCAGATCCATACTGGCCTTCCTTCTGGCAGGTATACTGAATGGTTGCATCACTGCTGGTTTTCTTTCTGGCTTCCTCACATGGAGGTCTAATGTAAACCACTTAGGTGGTTTACTGCCGAGTCGGTATGCCGAGCAGCACATTCAGCACCTAATTTTATATTTGCCATTATATTTGCATTTTAAGGAATTGCTACTGTGTTGTGTTTTTATAACATGGTATTGTAGCTCATTGTAGGTTTCAACAAAGACAACAATTGGTTTTGGTAGTCTCGGTTAAGGCTATTTTTTTTTTGTAAGTCTCTCTAGATAAGAGTGTAAGCTAAATGTAAAAGGATGGCAAGCTCCCACCAGGTAAAGGTAAAAGGATGGCAAAGCTCCCATCAGGTAAAGGGGAATCTTGCCCAAGTGGATATGTTTATGTACCTCTGAGTCTTGTTCATGAGTTGATTGGAAGCAGGATTGTGAGATTACCCATATCATAAGGGTAGCTGCTGTAGTAGTGTAATCAATGTACTAGACTGCAATTCTGAAGTGTGCTGAAGTAACTATAAAGTTAAACACTCAGTTTACAAGTTGACTTATGCCACCATCCTCACTTATAGTTATCTGGATAACAAAAGAATGAGATTGTGGATACAAGTGGCCAAAATTTGCATTCTTCACCAGGTAGCAGGGCTCATTCTCAGTGACAGGGTAGAGCTCAAGAGGAGCCAACTGAGGGGGCTCAGACATCTGATAAGGTCTCCTCCCACTAGATGCCTACCAGCCAGAGTCAACTGGAATGAGGCCTGGGGTAGACCCAAGACCTGCTGGAAGGATTACATCCGTCAGCTCTAAAGGCCTGGGGATCCCCCAGGAGGAGCTAGAGGAAGTGGCTGAGGACAGTGCCAAAACCACCACGCAATGGACCAAGAGGAGATGATGATAATAATAATAACAACAACATCATTTGATTTCATAGGTGCCTTTGTCACTCAAGGACACCTTACAAAAATATAAACAGAATAAACATAAAATAATTAAAGAAACCAATGAATATACAACATTAAAACAGGGTAAATAAGACAACGCAATAAGTCAATAAGATGCAAAAGGCAGTCTTAATCAGGTGGGTTTTGAGTGTGAACTTTAATTGTGAAAGTGATTTTATATTCCTTATGTGAGATGGTAAAGAATTCCAGAGCTGGGGAGCAGAGTGACTGAAGGAATTCTGAACCAATTGAAGCTTATGAAGAGATTTGAGAATAAGAACAAAAAGAAGGGAACTGCAATAAGCAAGACGAGAAGTTACAAGGTTGTGAACAAGGATAGCAATGGTATGAGGAGTAAGGAAGGCACTGAGAGGATTGATATTACGTAGGTGGAAATAGGCAGACCGAGATATATTATTGATATGAGATTGAAATGATAAAGTACTGTCAAGCACGACACCTAAACTCTTCACCTGTGGGAGTGGGGAAACGGAACAATGATCAATGTCAAGAGAAAAACTGTGTTTTGGATAATGTTGATTTTGCGCCAGTGAGGAAAACCTTAGTTTTATCACGGTTTAGTTTAAGTAGATTTGAAGAAAACCAAGATTTTATTTCTGCCAAGCAATCAGTAAGGGAAGAAGGTGGGAGGTTAGAGGTGGGTTTACAGGTAGAGCTGTGTGTCGTCTGTGTAACAGTGGAAATTAATGTTATATTGACAAAAGAGGAAGGAGCTATATAATGAAAAGAAGGGGCCCCAGGACAGAGAAATGACAGAAGAAGGCTGAGAAGTGAAAGTTTTAAGATGAATGAACTGAGTGTGACAAGAAAGGTATGAGTTGAACCAGTTTAAATGGGTCTGAGTGATACCAATGGAGGAAAGTCTATTAAGAAGGGTGGAATGACAGATTTTGTCAAATGCTGCACTCAGGTCAAGGAGGATGAGAATGGAGAGTAATCCAGATTCAGCTGCCAAAAGATGATCATTGGTGAGTTTTTATGAGAGCAGTTTTTGTGCTATGAAAAGTGCGGAAACCAGATTGGAACTGTTCATACAAGTTGTTGTGAGACAAATAGGTATGGAGTTGAGTTTCTACTATTTTCTCAAGAATTTTGGAAATGAAAGGTAAATTAGAAATCGGACGCAAATTATTGAAATTGGTGGGATCAGCACCAGATTTTTTCAGGATCCGAGTTATTACAGCAGTTTTAAATGATGCAGGAACAGTTCCAGTGGAGAGAGAGGAGTGAATAATGGCAGAAATAAGAGGGACCAGGGAAGGAAGACAGGCTTTAACCAAAACTGTGGGGAGTGGATCCAGCCGACAGGTGGATGAGTTGAACTTAGAAATAATAGCTGAAATTTCTGAGGTGGTAGGGAGCTGAAAGAAAGAAAAAGAATAAGCAAGAGAAGAAAGTTCAACTGTAAGGGAATTTAATGATTCATGATCCATGTTACATTCTGAATTAAATGTCTCTCTCTGGGTAAACTAGTTGCCGGTCAGGCTGACCCCAGTCCTATTGGTGTCTACCTTTTTGACTGTCCTTCGGCATATACACAACACCCTTCCTATCTGACGGTCAGACTGACTCGGATCCGAGCGTAATCCAAACACCTTCTTAGTGGAGGTCACTTCTTGCCATTTCCCATCCCATCCTTAAGACCAATCATTTCGTTGTTGATTCCACCTAAGACCAATCATGTTACCCCACACCATCACTCTCTTCTTCCACATCATCTCTTACTTCTATTTAAACTTCTATATTGTTAATAAACTTTAGAGCATCTTCTTGACACCCGTGTGTTGTGAATTTGTTCTCCAGGATCCTGTAACGAGGCATACCGAAGGCTGAGCCAATTCGGTGTGAACCCTGAAGGTACTCTGTGTCAGTCGGACTGAACAGAGTCTAAAATCTAACAGAGGGTGGCTGTAACCCAAGATGCTGGTGGATCTTCTGAATGACATATGGGTTACAAAAAGCAGTTGAACACAGGTGAGGTGGTAGAGAATCCAGAGCTTCAGTGATATTCTTATACAATTGTAACCCTGTAGAAATAAGCATTCTATAGCTGAGCCATTCCGTAGAGCCTGTGCATTGACCCCTCCCACATTTTCCCTCTCCCTCTCCCTCTCCCCACCCCCTCCTCACTCCCTAACTTGCACTCTTCCAGAGTGAGCGTGCGTTCTGAACTTGTGCAGAGACGCCAATTTCAATTTTCAAGATTTAAAAGTCAAAAATGATCTTAAACTTTCCGAAAGAGACATAAAATACCCTTATTTCAGTGTTTTCCAATGTATATATGAGCCGAGGGTTTGTGCTGCTCTATTTTGAAGAGAAACTCTGGTTGTTTTTCTTTTAGTGCTGAAAGAAAAAAAAAACGCGCGACCTCCGAGTCCCAGATGGCGAGTCACCCCAAGACTACATGTCCCAGAGTACTGTGCGAGTGACGTCAGCAGCGTGAGCACATAAGCAGCAACGCTGAGAGAGAGAGAGAGAGAAACAGGCCGGCAGACCACAGATAAGAGGAGCAAACTTTTGACACACGCACGCACATAAAACACTAGTCTACCCGGGTAGTGAAGATAAAAAACACACATGCAATTGACACATTGGGACAATTTTGCACACAAAAGAAAAAGAAACGAAGACTAAGAAACAGAACATTGACAAAGAAAGAAAGAAGAAAAACTGCTGAACTGCTCATTTGTTTTGTTTTATTTTTCTAACTACACACACACACAATTACGCACACCCCATCATCTGTTAATAAATTTATAATTGTATCTTCAACTCAGTACGTGTTTTATTGCAGTTCTGTCCAAGCCCTCCTCTTTAGCGTACCTAGAGCAAGTCTTAAACTGGTCCAACCCCTAAGATTAAACATAGAAAAAAAAATCTATGGGTTTCATTCCCCCATAATGAGAACCATTGTGATATACTGATACCCAAGGACTGTGAATTAGCTAACGTAGTTACTGCGTTATATATATGCGTGCTACACAATGAAAACAATGATTTGGTATTACATTCATTCAAACAAATTATAACAGTGTAGTATTTAGATTTAGTTTGAATAATACAATCCTTGTAGTGCAACATATGGTTTGTGTACGTCTTTATAAACAACTAGTCCAGTTTTCCGGTAGAGCCGGAAAAGTTGCCTTGCTTTGGCTGGTGTAAACCAGGGAGTAGAATGGGAAAATGTAACAGACCTGTTTTTTATCGGATCAAGGGAATTTAGTATACAATGAAGTCCAGTGTTGTAATGCGAGACCAGCTCTTCATGGGTAATTAAATTATAAATATTCATAAGAGAGTAAACTAGAGGAAAGAGAATCTAAATTGATGTCCTCAATATTGTGAAAAGAGATAAGGCTGGGAAGCTTAGTGATAGAGAGAGTGCAACATTAAATGAGAGTAAAAAATGGTCAGTTACAGGGAGTTCATCTGCTGTATGGTCAAAAGGGGAGACACCAGAACAGCAGATTAAATCCAAAATGTGACCCTTAGAATGAGTTTGGACATATAGTATACTGCTGGAATCCAAAACCCTCAAGACAAGATGTAAAGTCTTTGGTAAGAGGGTTACTGAAATTGTCCATATGAATGTTAAAATCTCCAAAACACTACACTGATTGGTGAAAAGGTAGACAGATGTGTAAGCAGAGTGGCAAAATCATTTAAAAAGTCATTATTAGGTTTTGGAGGTCGATAGACAGTTGTAATGATGGTGGGAACAGATCCAGACAGTTGACACACGGTCGAGGAGGAGAAGGCAGGAACAAACAGACATCGGTGAGACTTTTCACTTTTCATGGTGAATTATCGCGAGAACTCCTCCCTGACTGGTGCCACAGGGTTTGTAATGTAAACAAATGTAAACAACCACCGGAGGAGTGGATTCATTAAGTTGAGAAAAATCACTGGGTTGTTGCCAAGTCTCGGTTAAACCGAGAAAGTCAAATTTACGGTCAATAAAGAGATCCTGGATGAGATGCTCGTAAATGAGTGGATATTGAGCAGATCGAACTTGACACATTTGGCAGGAGTATTAGCCGACCTGACTAGAGAAGCTAGCACACTATGATCAGCAACCCGGCTAATGTTACGTGAGGGGCGATGTTAGGAAGTTCGACCTTGTAGCTGCTCTGCTTGTCTGTGGAAGTCTGTTACGTGCATAGAAGGAGCGCTCCGAGACAATGAAGAACAAACCACACGAGTGAAATCAGTCTGATTTACTCTCACAAAGTCTGCTGCATGTGGCAAAAGCAGTGATACTTATACATGACAAGACGGGATAAGAGACAAAACAGTAATAAACCGGGGGTTGTTCCCAGAGTCAACTCCCAGAGTCAGCAACATTCTTTCATGTCCAGAGTGACAACACAATTACCATTTAAAGAGTTAAAACAGGATGCTGAGCTCGGACAGGATGTAAAATTCACAGTTCATGAGTAAAAGCAGGAAAAAGACCACCATGGTGTAGTGATAAGGCACAGCATAAACATTCTTACAGGCGACAAGAAGTAGACCAGATGGATTTTACTGTTTTTGTCGTGTCTTCTTGGACATTCTGGTGAGACCCATGGTGGCTATATCTCCGGTGAGACAAGAAAATTATGTCCGATTGGATGAGTAATGAAGACGGGAGAGGTGCGGACAGGTGAGGACGCAGCCGGAGGAGCTCAGCAGCAGAGTACTGGAGCATACCCGTCATGGGTTGGTAAATAAATGCCAAAAGAGACCAGAGAAGCACAGATCAGATACGTGTCCTGCTGGTTAACATTGTAGGCAAAGGCTCGGTCAACTTTGAACAGGTGAGCAGAGACAGGTGAGGGTCAATAGCCAAAACCAAGCAGGCGGGTGAATGCTAGTCCGTATACCCAAACAGAAGTATTGACTAAGTCGTTGATCTGGCCGAAATAGACAACAGTTGAGTCTGCCCAATGAGAACAATCGCATAGTCCATTAGTACACTTGGTTCACAAGACCATAGGGTAACTTAAGATAAAAATTTAAAAATTACAAAATTTCCGGCAAGCAGTGGCAGCACTCATGCCAGCATTCACTCTAAAACCAGATTCATAATGACTAGTGATGCAAGTTAGTCGCGTCAATTGACTCGCCGATGCCACAATGGGACGTGCCGATGCTCCCACCTACCTGAAGCTCAACATCCACTTTGGAGCGACTGCTTAGTCTAGACATTGTATTATAAATATGAACTACTACTAGCTGGGCCACCCAATGGAGGATGGGTTCCCTTCTGAGTCTTGGTCCTCCCAAGGTTTCTTCTTAATCCCTGCCTAGGGAGTTTTTTCCTTGCCACTGTTGCCCCAGGCTTGCTCATTAGGGACTTGGACCCATGGGTTTTTAAAGCTGCTTTGTGACGACATTTGTTGTAAAAAGCGCTATATATTTGACTTCGACATATCTTGTAGTAGCTGAGTTACATTTTAGGTTTGTAATGTAAATTTGTAATGAGCTAAACTACATTAGCTTAGCATGGCCAACACAGTTAAACATCTGTTTAACAAATAAATGAACAGTAAGGCAGTTAGTAAACCCAGAACAAATCAGGACTCAAGTGGATTTGATTTACTATATAACTTTTATAAAAGCTACAGCTGACAAGTTGTGCTTTTACATACTACCTTCCTGAACCACTGGAACTGATGGTTTTGCTCTCATTTTTTTTTTCATTTATCTTTTTTGTTGGTATTGACTGATGTCTTCCTAATTAGTTTGCATAGAGTTTTAGATCTACTAAAAAAGGTGAAAAGTTTTTTTTTGTTTATTATTATTATTTATTTTTTACACATTTTAAAAACTGCAATTCACAAAAAAACTTTACATGATGGATATCAAAGTCTGGTCCTGGAGAGTCAGGACTGACTGATGGGTTGAATCAGTCAGGCTTTTTTTTATTATTATTAAAAGTATGCATGTATGTGTATATATACAGTACAGACCAAAAGTTTGGACACATCTTCACATTCAAAGAGTTTTCTTTATTTTCAAGACTATGAAAATTGTAGATTCACACTGAAGGCATCAAAACTATTAATTAACACACATGGAATTATACTTAACAAAAAAGTGTGAAACAACTGAAAATGTCTTATATTCTAGGTTCTTCAAAGTAGCCACCTTTTGCTTTGATTACTGCTTCGCACACTCTTGGCATTCTCTTGATGAGCTTCAAGAGGTAGTCACCTGAAATGGTTTTCACTTCACAGGTGTGCCCTGTCAGGTTTAATAAATGGGATTTCTTGCCTTATAAATGGGGTTGGGACCATCAGTTGTGTTGTGCAGAAGTCAGGGGGATACACAGCTGATAGTCCTACTGAATAGACTGTTAGAATTTGTATTATGGCAATAAAAAAGCAGCTAAGTAAAGAAAAACGAGTGGCCATCTTTACTTTAAGAAATGAAGGTCAGTCAATCCGAAAAATTGGGAAAACTTTGAAAGTGTCCCCAAGTGCAGTCGCAAAAACCATCAAGCGCTACAAAGAAACTGGTTTGCCCAGGAAAGGAAGACCAAGAGTCACCTCTGCTGCAGAGGATAAGTTCATCCGAATCACCAGCCTCAGAAATCGCAGGTTAACAGCAGCTCAGATTAGAGACCAGGTCAATGCCACACAGAGTTCTAGCAGCAGACACATCTCTAGAACAATTGTTAAGAGGAGCCTGTGTGCATCAGTCCTTCATGGTAAAATAGCTGCTAGGAAACCACTGCTAAGGACAGGCAACAAGCAGAAGAGACTTGTTTGGGCTAAAGAACACAAGGAATGGACATTAGACCAGTGGAAATCTGAAATCTGTGCTTTGGTCTGATGAGTCCAAATTTGAGATCTTTGTTTCCAACCACCGTGTCTTTGTGCCACGCAGAAAAGGTGAACGGATGGACTCTACATGCCTGGTTCCCACCGTGAAGCATGGAGGAGGTGTGATGGTGTGGGGGTGCTTTGCTGGTGACACTGTTGGGGATTTATTCAAAATTGAAGGCATACTGAACCAGCATGGCTACCACAGCATCTTGCAGCAGCATGCTATTCCATCCGGTTTGCGTTTAGTTGGACCATCATTTATTTTTCAACAGGACAATGACCCCAAACACACCTCCAGGCTGTGTAAGGGCTATTTGAATAAGAAGGAGAGTGATGGGGTGCTGCGCCAGATGACCTGGCCTCCACAGTCACCGGACCTGAGCCCAATCGAGATGGTTTGGGGTGAGCTGGACCGCAGAGTGAAGGCAAAAGGGCCAACAAGTGCTAAGCATCTCTGGGAACTCCTTCAAGACTGTTGGAAGACCATTTCAGGTGACTACCTCTTGAAGCTCATCAAGAGAATGCCAAGAGTGTGCGAAGCAGTAATCAAAGCAAAAGGTGGCTACTTTGAAGAACCTAGAATATAAGACATATTTTCAGTTGTTTCACACTTTTTTGTTAAGTATATAATTCCACATGTGTTAATTCATAGTTTTGATGCCTTCAGTGTGAATCTACAGTTTTCATAGTCATGAAAATAAAGAAAATGAATGAGAAAATGTGTCCAAACTTTTGGTCTGTACTGTACATCAATGGACTGAAAGCTGACATACATACTTACAAGATTATTTTTTCTTTGTACATTTTCTGGACACTGTATCCACACTTCAAACTGATCAACCTCATCTATGCTGTCCAACGGAAACTGGAATTCTTCAGGCATTTCACACTGGAGTTGTGGAGTGGACCCTACTCCAGTCATCAGAAATCCAACAGTCGCTGACAGCTGTGACACTTGCTGCTTTATGTTTTCAAGCAGAAGCAGGATGTGTAATTCTGCAGCTGAAAGACAATACAAATCCAGAAAAAAAGTCTTCACACTGATTTCCACAATGTTTAAATAAAGTTCACCATGCCTTTCAGCTTTAGGGCCCAAAACAAGCTAAAGTTGAATATAGCTGCATTTTAGGCTTGGTGAAGCATGACCAGAGAACACGACTAGTTCACCTGAGCAGGAGATTGGGCCACCATGCTGTCCAACTCTGAATTGTGGCCTGAAAACACATTTCTCTTCTGTTCCCATCCCTCTGGGACAAGTAAGCAAGGAGGATGAAGAAGCATTTCTGCCATCAAAAAGGTCCTGAGAATTGGCACCTAAACAAAAAATGCATACAGGAAAAATAACACACAGAAGGCTCACATAACTAAAAAGGCCCTACTCAACAAGCACAATCACTTATCCTCTCCTCATCCATATAAACAAAATGAGTTTGCATACTACAAATCCTAATTCAAAAACCTGTTAAATGCAAAAAAGTAGGCAAGTAGCATATAGGGCTGTGTATTGGCAAGAACATGGCAATACAATATTTACCAAATTTTTGATCTGAAACACTCATACATGCATACACATCCATCAACAACACAGAGTAAACAACACTGCTATCTAGAATCACTGTCTGATACCAATCTATACATGTGAAATCTTTATATGTATACTGTGTTTGTGAAAATCGATATAGTAGTAGGTTTCAGAAGTATAATATTTTTGCCACATAAAGTTGTCCTTTGTTATAAGAATTTTGACCAGTGACTATGTAGCAAGCTGAAGAGGGGTTTACTTAAGGTGGTTTATAAGATTTTAGCAAGTAGTTGCTATGGTGCCCAATGTGAAAATTATTAGTAGATTGCTATAATGGTTCAGGTATCTTGTGGGATGTTACAAAGTGGTTGCTATGTGTTTGGTGATTCCTATGCCGACCAGAAAGATCCCAAGAACATTTAGCTGTATACTAGCTGTATACCAGCTCTTACCTGGAAAAACTTGTGTTCCTTCATGTTCATTGTTGCAGATCTGTGAATTGTTCCCATCATATGGAG
>JAOYMR010000006.1:13400705-13411115 GCA_025802075.1 Tenebrosternarchus preto
GATACACAACCTTTAGTTAGGACAAAGGAGCGGGGCAGGGGGCACACCGATACACAACCTTTAGTTAGGACAAAGGAAGGAGGCAGGGGGCACACCGATACACAACCTTTAGTTAGGACAAAGGAGCGGGGCAGGGGGCACACCGATACACAACCTTTAGTTAGGACAAAGGAGGGGGGCAGGGGGCACAACGATACACAACCTTTAGTTAGTTTAGTTAGTGTGCAGATTTTTGTTCCCCAGTTTGTCAGGGGAGCACAAGACATGTTTTGGACATTATTCATCTTCCTTTTAATTCTGACCAGTTTTAAAGTCAGGATTTTTTTTAGATGCATGTATTATTTCTATACACCTTATCAATGATATTGCAACATCACATGTTAATCCTTGTTTATTTTTCTTTTGTGCTATTGCTGACATGGTCATTATACATGGAACCAATCAATTCTCAGATATATTTATATTTTGTGCACTCAGCTGTCAGTATAGCAATGGTTTAGATTTTGTACGTGTGTTTCAGATATTGTGGTCCAGTGGTGTTCTCAGGGGGATCTTTTGGCAGTTGCTGGATTGGAGAGACAAATGGTCATCCCTGAGTCTGTGATTTTTACAGCATCCAAAAATGCAGTTGTTAAGTTTTACAATCATCATGGAGAACACATCTATCTTCTTGAAACACCTGCACAGGTGTACATATACTCTATCTGTATATATATATTGTGTGTGTGTTTATAATATAAACAAGTTCACAAACTGTTTTAATCCGAATGTAGTTTATTTTATCTCATGAGTGCTCTTTCATTTACAGAGGCCAATTACTACCCTCTGCTGGGGTCATAAGGATTCTCGTCTGTTTCTGGCATGTGGAGCAACACTGTATGTGATACGGGTAGAGCGCAGGATTGCCAGTCTGCAGTTATTATGCCAACAGGTGATTGCCAGCACAGTGCGAGAAGAGAAGGTTTTGTCCAAACTCAGTATTCCTTCTCGCCTAAGCAGATATGTGTCTTCCGCCTTTGCTCCCACTATTAAGGTAAGATGTTTTTCATGTTTTCCTGAAGCTTAATTTTTAGGACATTACTATGCTGCAGTTAGGTATCATTAAGCATAGTGAACCTACTTGTGACATCTAAATAAATACAATGTAGTATATAATATTGTTTTTTTGTGTTATATATTTTGCATGTCATCTCTGTACTACCCTGACCAATATATCATTTCCTCATTCATGAATTTTTGTTTGCACCCCCCACTACTGCACGTTTGATGCCATAACGAAATTGTTACTGTGCTGTGTCTTCAGCTCATACTCAGCTTTCAGTGGGACTTTATTTGATTGGATATTGTGGCAACACATACAACCTCACATGCTGAGCATCTATTCAGTCTAACCCAACCCAATTTTGGAATTGTGCCACTCTCTTTCCATTATTTTGTTTACACCCGTCATGAAAATAGCAAACAGCATTTCTGCCAAACAACATTTCTTATATGCTTGCACTGCATCAACAACAATAGAGCCCTTAATGTTGTTTCTTTTTTTAATTATTATTTTAATTTTCTGATTAAGAAAATTATGTGATGTTGGTGCCATTTAATTCTCCTCTGATTCCATACAGCTCCCCTGCCTTGACAAGTACACATGCTTTACTTGTTCTCTTTACTTGTCGTCTTCTTATGATCTTATTGTGTTCCTACACTATTGATACCATTTACATTCAAAACAATACTTTAGTTAACTAAAGTCATTCACTTTTTAATTATTTGCTCACCAGTATGATGTATTTGAAAAATCACTCAGTACTGTGGTATAAAAAGCTAAAACTGCTACCTAAAGGGAAAACATTTTTTGTGTTGCACCTTCCTCCTGTAGCCCCCCATTCCTGATGCAAACAATATGCGGGACTTTGTGAGTTACCCCTCCTCAGGGAATGAGCGCCTTTATTGTACTATGAGGCGCACCGATGATAACCTGGAGGTGGGTGGGCCCTGTTACACCTTATACCTGGAGTACTTGGGTGGGCTTGTTCCCATTCTGAAGGGCCGCAGGATAAGCAAGCTACGTCCTGAGTTTATCATTATGGACCCTAAGACAGATGGGAAAACAGGTGAGATTGTGTTAGAAAAATAGAAAGAAATAAAAAAACAAATAAGATTTAATGTCAAATGTCACAACAACCGTTCTGAATGTAGTCAACTCTTCAAACAGGGCATTCAGAATAATGATTGGACAGCAATAACCATAAATTGCCTTCATCCCCTGTGACTGTACAGTGCAAGTACTTTTTTCAGTTTTATAAAAGTATGTATTTGCTGCTATGTACTCTCAATTGAAATCCACAGTCCCCTGGGGCACAACACAAAAGGGGAGAGGACACCACCCAGGACAGAGCATACAGTTACACAGGCATTCACACACACCAGAGCAACTTTATTTTATTAGGGCACTCACTGGGTACTCAGGCCAATCTTTCACACAAGGACAATTTAGTGGGAAGCCAATTTACCAAACCTGCGTGTTTTTTGGACAGTGGAAGTAATGACACAGGGAACACATGGAAACTCCACCCAGATGGGGACTTGAACATAAATTGGGGACTTGAACCCAAGACCCTATTAGTGAGAAACAAGCTTGCTAGCCACCAAGCCACCCATGCTGTGAAATGACCCTCAAAGCTTGATCTCAAACTTTACCACTGGAGAGCTGTGTTCCAGTAGATTTTAGGTTTAGATTTTGACCTATACCTATCCTATCTGACTAGTTAATATCTTCGTAGCTCCTTAACTTGCTGAGAAAGTGCCCAGAGAAACAGAATGTTTCAGAAATAGGTCCTTCTGCAGTTCTGCTGGTTAAGTGGACTAGATAAGTATGGTCAAATGGTTACAAGAAAAGGGAAGATGGTTAGAAGTGAAGGGATCATACTACCATATAGTAGCATAACCAATGTGGAAGAATCCCACAGGCAAATGGGAATCACGAAGATGCCACAAGGAAAGCAGCTACAGCCAAATACCTACAAAGATTGAGGCAAGTCCTGAGAAGTCAGCTGAACGTGAAGAAGAAATTCTATGCTTCCAGCACATATGCACTAATGGCATAATAAGCTGCCCAAAGGAGAAGATAGAAACTAGTGACACTAACACAGAGAACATCTGTGCAGAGTATGGGCTAGAGGTTCCAAGGTCTTCGCTTACACCCCTGAAGATGGTGTAGAAAGACTGAGCTAAGGTTCTGCGGGTCTTTCAGGTATAGACTGTGAAAATGGTGATGGCTAACAAACCGAACATAGCAGTGGTGGACAAACAACAGAAGAGGGCTATAGTGATAGATGTGGCAGTCTCAAGTGATAGTAACATCAGGAACAAGGAACATGAGAAGCTCAATAAATACCCAGGGGTGAAGGAAAACAATGTGGAAGGTAAAGTCAACAGTGGTTCCTGTGGTAATCAGAGCACTAGAGACTGTGACCCCAAACTGGGAGAGTGGCCCCAGCAGATCCCAGAAACAACATCTATGAGTACAAGTGTATGTGTGTATGGAGTCAGTGTGGTTGGGATTTTATTTTTATACTTTTTAAGTTCCACTCACACTGTCTAACCTGTACAATGTATTACCATCTTTCCAGATGAACTGTATGGGAACAGCCTCATTTCTTCTATGGTAGACAGCTGCAACTGCTCAGATTGCAGTGACATAGAACTCGGTGATGACTGGGTGGGCAAGAAATCACCAAAGATGTCCAGAGGAAGCAAGTCACCCAAACTCCCCAGGTAGTAACCCATTTGTAAATGTGTGAAAAATATAAAAATAATTAGAGTAAACATTTCACTAGTTGGTTTTTGGTCTTTCAGGTGGCTGAAATACGTTAAACTATACCATTCAAAAGCCTGAAGTTAACAACTTTTTGAAGTTGAAGTTAAACAAATGTTTTGCCAAAACGTCATGCCCACAATTGTCAATATGAATTAAATGCTAATAAAAGTGATCGAAGAAAAAGAAAACAATTGCCTACCCAAAACTACTTGCCTACCCACATAAATGTGTAAAGTTAGCTAGCACCTATCCATAGGAAATTATACTTTTGATCTACTTCTGATGTCCATAAAGAGTCTAATGCATTGTTCTGAATAGGCATTTTGGTGCCCTAATCATGCTGTCATGGCTATGGTAGGAGCATTAGAGACTGGAAAGCTAATGATGGAGAGACGGTATCAGGCGAAGGATAATATTCACATTCACAATGACCGATAACATACAAACTGAAAACCCAGATATATATACACAAACAAATGGCCAGACTAACAAGAAGCCGGTGAATACAATAACGGGTCATGACAACATGAGGTGCGTGACAAACCATATTAAAACACAAGCACGTGGAAAATGGAAACAAGGAAATAAACCAAAACACAGAGGAGTGGGGAGGAGCCAGCGTCACTGCAGTGTTCTTCCTCTTGATAGTTACAAGCAACAAAGAACACTAGCAACAAAGTATGCCTAAGGTTTAGTCTTTTTAGGGGTAATGTAATAAATAAGACTGGGTTACCTTAAATAAGAAAAGTTTAAAGGATTGCTTTTTAATTAATGGCAAAGTCTTTCTTTATAATGAATGACAAATTTGTAAGTGAAGTATTTTGCCTTTGTCATGGGTGAAGAACGTGCTGGCAAATAAAAAGAAAGGGTAGAAACTGAAATGTTTAATTAACATAACGAAACCAAACCAAACTGAAAAGGCATACCTATAACAAAAGTGGTCCAGCGACGTCAAAAACTGACAAGGTCTAAACAAAAACTGGGCTTTTAAACAAGGAAAACATAAATCCATAAGGATCCTCAGTTGGTGAGCTAAATAATGAATAATGCCCCCCACCTGAGGAAATAAATAAACAAAATACTAAATAAAGAAACAAAAAAATGTTTGTCTGGTTTTAACATTTAAAAGTATATTTGTTATTTTTGTCATTTGTTTCAGTTTGCTTAATAGAAACAATCACAATGAATTTCAGGAGGGGAATTTCTACATTAGAGTAAAAAGTGGCATAGAACAGTTATTTAAGCACTAAATAACAATTCTTTAAACATTGCAGTGGAAAGAAGGTATGCAATCATAGAACTGACAATGTGTGTTTTAAGGAGAGAAATTACAATGTCAAAGTTCCCTTAATTAAATATGTATTTTATGTGCTTTTATGCATTATTTGAAATGAAACCTTAATGCATCATAACTGTCACATGTCCAGCTATGATAGCCATCACTAAGTCAGCACTTACCCTGCTTCTGAACAGAACATTTGCTACATTTTCTGTACAGACTTACAATGTTTCTTCACTATCAGGATAAATATAGATTCCCGAAAGTCCCCTAAGCTGTCCCGTGCCACACAGGAAGTATCTAAATCGCCACGCTTACCTATCCGCAAATCCTCCATTGGATCCCCAAGTCTGTCTCGCAGAGAGCTTCCTTTAGAAGACATACAGGTACTCTATTATCATAATGAAGAGTAATGAAACTGTATAAAATATCTTAATACTTATATCAGAGATGCAATGCATGTTAAAATGGTGGACAGTTTGTGTAACATTTGGTTTGATTAGAAACTTAAAATAATGTCTTAATTGTTCATGATATGTCCTTGAGCTTGAGACTTTTTTTTTTTTTTTACTATTGTAATGCATGTAGAGTTACAGCATCAGACAAATGTTTTGTTTTTGATTGTTTGTTTCCAAATTACACATGAATTAAAGCCATTGCAACTGATTTCTTGGCTTCCTGTATTTCCTATATTTTTCAGAATAATTATCTTGCTCAAGTCACCTCCAACATATGGGGAACAAAGTTTAAAATTGTGGGACTTGCATCGTTCTTACCAGCAAATCTTGGTACAGGTAAAGAAAATGAATTACTAGTTGATTTTGATGCACTTTTTTTCATTCTAGGATAATATTTTTTTTTAATCGAAAAATGGTTCAGATGTAATAATCAAGGTAATTATTAGATTATAGAATACGTTACATTTTCTGATTAGACATTGAAGCAAATAATGATTTTGAAATTAAGTAGCAGAATTTCAAATTGGAAAAAAGTGTTTAAATTCTCAGCAAATTAAAACTGGAATTAAATCACATGTAGGCCACTTGTTCACATATTTAACAGTTTATGTGGTGTTTAGGTAAATATGAAAGTGTACTACAATGAAAAATGCCACTGGGTTAACACATGTTGAATTTGAAATGTCAATGAATGACACAAATGTCAAATAAAGGATTTAGGCTACTTTCTGTGGCTGTACTGTAAATAGTGCAGTTTTTTGGAACAAATAAGCAACCTGTTCTATGTAGTGATAGAATATTGATTAAATTTACTTTAATACTCACAGGCTCTTGTCCATGATCTTGTTTCTAGTTAGTGAATCATTACTTTTTTGGCCTCTTTCCCCACAGTTATTTATAAAACCAGTCTGTTGCACCTTCAGCCTAGGCAAATGACTGTCTATCTGCCTGAGGTGAAGAAGATTTCCACGGAATACATCAAATTACCTATTTTCAGCCCTAATGTCTTTAGTGAAGATGACGATGACCTGCCTACCACTACAACTCCAGAGGTTCCTGATGACACCCCTCCTTGCACTGTTAACATACCTATCGCGCCCATTCATTGCCCTGCTCAAACAATGTCCCGTACCCAGAGCATTGGTTTGGTCCAGTCGTTGCTTGCCAGCAAGGATGTCTTGTCCAATCCAACAATAGCATCCCCTATTAAGGTGCCAGTTGACAACCAGGATACTACACTAATGACACATTATACTGTACCAAGGAGATATTCCAATTCTCATCAGGTTGTATTTGGAGGGATAAACATCGGACGGTGTGTGGACACCCATAGTCTATCATCAGAATTGTCTCAGCATGAAATGCATCTAAAACATCAACAGCAGTTGTCACAGTTCCAGGAGCTTCAGCAACAGCAGCAGCAGTGTCAAGAGATACATACTTTCCAACAACAGTACCAGCTTCAAGTACAACAGATACAACAGCAACAGTTGCTGCAGAATCAGTTAATGCAGCAACAGCAACACCATCTTCAAAGGCAGGTCAAACAGATGGAAGAACAGCAATTGCCATATCCTAATCAAACCCATCATCATCAACTAGAAATGCAAATTCCTGCTCATTCCTTACCTTCAGGTCCTCCATTTAAACAAGTCATACAAGTCTCACAAAGTAATTTACATGTCTCTCAGTATACTGGAAACTATGAAGCTAAACAAATGGAGAATGAGCTACTGTTCAGTGTCAAACCCATCCCCCCTACCTTTCGTCTGGCAGAGGGGGATGCTGTGGTTTTTAGTGCATCTCAGGAAACTAACAAGATTATTGATACTTCCCTCAATCCTGGTACAGCTTCTGCTCCAGTAGTTGCAACAGCTGGCAATTCGACTTCTGTAGGAGCAGGCAGTAACTCTGAAACCCCACCCCCTGAAGGTAGAGAGGAGGAAAACCTGCATCCTTCTGCCACACAAACAACACTGTATCCAACCTCTTTTGGCTTTGAGCGGATCACCACATTTGACAGTAGCGGAAATGTGGAGGAGGTCTGCCAGCCTCGCATGCAAATAGTCAGAAATCAGAATGTTTGTGCAGTTCATTGCTCAGGAAGCTCTGCTGTGCTCAGGGTTCCATTCTCTTCAAATGAGGAGAAAAATGTGCAGCTGTCCTATACCTCTTCCACACTTAACCAGCACACTGTTCCTAGCTACTCTATACCCAGTGGGGACCCTTCCCCTTACCCAGATGCAGCCAGCCAGATTAGTAAAGCACAAATCCCCAGACAAATACTTGACAGCAGCATGATTCCTAGCTCCTTGAGGCAGGGAAGTCAAGAAGTAAAGGTGAATGGTTCTCAAATGCTAGATTCTCAGAGGATACTTCCCACAAAGACCAAAACAAGCACTCTGTCAGTCTCGGGTCAACAAAGGTCACCAGTAGCACTTCATGCAAGTAGTCCGTGTAGTAGCTTTTGTGGAGCAAGTGGTGAGGTCACAAGTTATGATAATTATGATATTGCTGGTGAAACAGACACAAAGAAAGACTTTTCAGCATCTTCAAGTGACACAACCCATAGCACAGTAATGGTGCATTCCAGCAGTAATTTGATGCTGCCTTCACAGTCCTCTTATAATGTAATCAGTTTAAGGGGTGTTGGTAGTGTTGTTGGTGTCAGTGGTAACATGGATACAGCTGGTTTTATCAGCACTGCCTTTACTGATAATGAGCCTTTGATTCAGTCACTAAGGCAACTGTCTCTTACCATAGAAGAAGTTAACCCAACTGTTAAACAACCACAATTGTATCAGTCATTTGTCACAGAAGAAATATGGGTTCCTCAGGACCGAGTAACCAATTTTTCAGCAGTTCCTCACCCTGGGTCCCAGAAACCTCCTGCACTCATTCTTAGTCCTACTCAGCCTACAAGCAAGCCTTACCAAATCGCCATTCCCTGTTCCCCAGGTAGTATTAGTAGCAGTTGTAGTAGTGATGTTCACCTCCAGCAAGTCCTGGCCTCACCACTCCCATTCTCACCGAAACAAGGGGTTGAACCTGTTGCCTTTTCACAGCAGGGTCATAACCTGGTCATGCCACCCATTTACCCTCCTAATTTAAGCAGTTTTACCTGTTGCTCTCTTCTACCTTATCCTGGAGTAAGTTCTTCCTCAAATTTACCAATGGCTCCTGTTGCTGTGTGTCCAAGGGTTGATACATTCAACCCTTGTCCAACCATGCCTAGTCTCTTAAGTGCACTTCCAGAAAAGGTCTCCCAAGTAATGGAAAAGTCTGATAAGTCTCTTTGCTGTCGAACTGCACCTCTGGTCTTACCCTCAGTAGATACTGAGGGTTTAGTTGATTCTCCAGAAGACACCTCTGAGACTGCAGAAGGTTTCCAGGAGGTGCTGTCTCTTAGCAAGGGCATAATTCCCCAATATACAGACAAGTGTGGCAAGAAGAACAGAAAAAGATTAGATAGTAATCGGAATGATGAAGTCAGTGTTCCTGTAATCACAGTACCATGCAACAAAGTGAGGAAGGAGGGCCGAACCCTCATCGATTTAAGCGTCTCTAGCCCAGGATTGGGTGGCCAGGACAAGAAAACCAAGGGACAGAAGGAGCAACAAAAGACAAAAAAGTTTAGTAAGCCCGCAACAAGTGAGTTTCAGGACAGTTCTGAGAGTGAGTCTGAGTTCATTCTTAATGGCGATGAGCTGTTGAACCAAAACCAGAGTAGGAAGAAAGGCTGGAAGGCCAAGAAGAACCTTCGGTCAGGTGGCTGTGAATTAGATGATCTTAAGCTTCTGAAAAAGGGTGTTGAGAAAGAGGACTGTGGCTTGGACAACCAAGGCTTCGTTTACATCATGGCCAACAAACAACCTTTTTGGAATGAAGCAACACAAGTATACCAATTGGATTTTGGAGGAAGGGTCACTCAGGAGTCAGCAAAAAACTTTCAAATAGAACTTGAAGGAAGACAGGTAAGCAACAGGCGAGGGTCTCTTTATACATGCATGTTATACACCATAAATTATAAATATTTATTATTTGCAATTGTTTATGGATTGTTAATGGATTTTATATTATATATATACACTGGAGATAAAAATTAAAGAACAATGTATAAACAGTTGATTTTCTCAGAAATAATGTAATCTACATTGATCAACATTTGAAGGATTTTTTGTAAGGGGTACACCATGCCACTAGAACAGTGTTTTACAAAAGAACCAAAGTATATCAACACGAAACATTTATTTATCACAAAACGTGATGATCATAATCATAACAGCAATGACTGTAGCACAGAGAAAGATTACAACTAAATTATCTGCTGGTTACAACAGTCAGCAATCAGTAGGAAGTGTACAGGCCTTTGCTTTGAATGACTTCAGCACATCTGCAGCCACAGCACATCACTAGTCTCTCACACCGGTCTGGTGTGATTTTGGTCCACTCTTCTTCCAGTCTTTTCCACAGTTCTGTGACTGTTGTGGGTTTCATGGCCATAACTTTGTCACCAAGGATTTTCCAGAGGTTTGCTATTGGGTTTAGATCAGGACTCTGAGCTGGCCATTTAATTGTTTCAGTGTTTTCAGAATTGAAGGAATAATGGAGGACATTGTCCTGCATGAAAATTGCTGGCTGATTGAGTGATGAATGCAAGGAAGGAACCATGTGTTGCTGAAGAAGGTTCTGATGCACACTTGCATTCCCTCTTCCATGTAGCTCTATGAGAGGTCCAATTCCTGCTGCCGAAAACACTTCCCAAACCATGACACTTCCTCCTCCACCTTTCACTGATTTCTTTACACACTTTGGGTTCAGTCTTTCCCCAGTTTGTCGACGAACATAATGTTTCCCAT
>JAOYMR010000006.1:13431170-13447971 GCA_025802075.1 Tenebrosternarchus preto
CACGGGCTATATAGGCCCGGGGAGACGAGCACCAGGTGTAATCAATAAGCTGGTGATTGGGACCGGGGCAGGCGACGTGTGGTGGGCGTGGCCTGCGTGCTGGGTGTCCGCTGAGACGTGACATGTACCCTTGTATTTTTTCTTATTTTTCCTGCTTTTATTGTAATCCACAGCCTACTTTGTGGTGTCTGGTATTATTCTGTTCAGTTAGTTTTCCTGTTCTTGTTATTGTACTGTTTTATTCAATTGCTGTTTGGTTCGTAAAATTTGTCTGTGTGTGTCTTGGAGGCTGAATAGCTAGTTGTTTGACTAGAAACCTTGAATCCATGCACTTTTTTTCACGTCCAACCTTGCACTCATTTACAGGTAGTCATTAGACTGGCAATGCAACCTTTTCTAAGAATAGGGTTAACATTAACTGTCCATGATGAAATTGCAAAAGAAAATGTAGTTAAATATTTAAAAATAATTATGGGTTTCTCTTGCCATTTAGGACTAGTTAATGCTAACAGCTGATGTAATATGTGCAAATTTCTCAAGTTATTGGTGTTGGTTGATCCAGGCTCTGCAATGTAAGTGCTATTAGTTTGCTAGCTGAACATTTTATGTGTGTAAATGTGAAGGTTACAGTTCACCTTGAGGGAATATGGGGTTCACACACTAGGGGAAACAGATGCTTTATGTCTATAACTTGGCAAATAGGGAAACTTTGCAGTGTGTAGGATAGGGTGTCTGTAGCTGTTAGAATCAGCAGAGCACTGCCCTAGGAACAAGCTGAGGGTCTGACTGTGGTTCAGACATGATTATGCTGCTATGGAAGAGAGTGTAGAGTGCGTTGCAGTAGCTCAATATCACTTAATGGAACAGACTCAATCTGGCTGTTCTGAGCAGAGCGGTGAAAAGGGTGCTGTGGTGCTTGACCCTTGCATTTTGCCCAAAGCATGTCACATTTCTTTAAGCACTGATAACTTGTGTAAATGGAGCATAATGGGTCCCCTTTAATCAAGATCATTTGAGATCATTTGCAACAAAAATGCTCCTAGCCACTAATGTTCAAAATATTCCATCCAGTGGCCGGCAAGCTTACTATTCCATAAACAATGTCAGCGATTCAATACTCTGCATTTCCTCCACTTAAGCTTGTTTCCTCAAAAGTTGATACCTTAACATACACTATGGCCAAAAGTATTTGGAAGCACTTCTTCATCAGTGAATTCGGATGTGTTATTCAATCCCATTGCTACACTTGTATGTAATCAAATACCTAGCCATGCAATCTGCCTTTACAAACATTTGTACAAGAATGTAATATATTTCCACCATTGCAACAAGTTAGTTTGTGAAATTTCTTCCCTTCTAGATCGTCCACGATCAGCTGTGAGTGGTATTATAAAAAGTGAAAGCATATTTAGGAACCACAGTAACTCTCAGACCACGTAGAGCAGGGTCACCGAGGACTGAGGTCCAAACTTCCTCTGACATAAATATTGGCCCAAAATCTGTGCTCTTGGAACTTCATGTCATGTTTTTTTTTGGCCAAGCATCTGCATACAAACCTTACATCACCAAGTGGTTTTAAGTGGATGAGTAGAGAACCCAAAAAGGTTTAAACCATTCTTTTTTTCCCTGCTTTTTTAATTGTTCTAGCTTCCAACAGCTGAGATGTCTGCATTCAGTTTTAAAATGGCATGTTTTCTTATTATGACTGCAAGAATAAAGTGCTAGTCCAGAATAATTTTTCGCTGAGAGTTGAATAATGGAACGGACTGCAGACCCTTGGTTTCTGGCCTTACAGGCTTTGGACTTGCATTCTGTGACTTTTACTGAGGTGATCAGCATCATCATGTTGAATCTCTGATGCTGCATAGCTGCAAGACTATAAAGTGCTACAGGACTTCAGCTTGACTTGTTTCCATGGTTAACATTAACAACAATAAATGATATGATAAATGAAACCAGCTATACATATCTATTACTATTTATCTTGTTGAATTGCTATGAATTTAATAACTGCCACAGACACCAATCATTCAGCCTCTTGTCATCCAGGACTGGAGGCATGTGTGACGACGGCAAAGAGGAGGCGGAAGGCGAGGCTTCTGGGAACATTACTTTTAATGTTTATGGTAGACAAACAGAATAAACACAGAACAGTCTTAGTTTGAACAGCGACAAGCTGTAGTAGGCTAGCTAGCTAGCTAGAATCAAAACAAAAGGCAAACTTGCAATACGGAGGAAACGGAGACTGGGCACCAAGGTAGTCCGCAGGCTCGGTAATCCTAGGGCAAGTCAATGTGCAGCACTGAATCGGCAAGACCTGTGGGGTTATATGCAGTAGTAAGATGATTAGTGGATATTGCTGTCAGCTGTATCTTGTAGACTGGTGATTGGGACCTAGGCAACGAATGGATTGATGTGGAGGTGGGTGTGGCGTTAGACAGCATGTAGTTTAGATTACAGAATAATTTAATCTTTCATTGTCAGTCGTCCTTTTATTATCAATTATCAGAAGTTATACCAACATTAAAAATAATTACAGTTCAGGACAGCTACATCCTGTTAGATTTTAGCCTCAGTCCGACTGACACAGAGTACCTTCAGGGTTCAACCAGAAATTAGCTCAGCCCTCAGTATACCTCAGTAGGAGATCTCGGAGAACAAATTCACAACACACACAGGTGTCAAAAAGATGCTCTAAAGATTATTTAACAATATAGAAGTTTAAATAGAAGAAAGAGATGATGTGAAAGAAGAGAGTGATGGTGTGGGGTAACATGATTGGTCTAAGGTGGAATCAACAACTAGATGATTGGTCTTAAGGATGGGGTGTGAAACGCCAAGAAGTGACCTCCACTAAGAAGGTGTTTGGTTTATGCTCGGACCCGAGTCAGACCGACCATCAGATAGGAAGGGTGTTGTATATATGCCAAAGGACAGTCAAAAAGATAGTTAGACGCCAGAAGGACTGGGGTCAGCCTGACCGGCAACTAGTTTACCTAGAGAGACATTTAATTCAGAATGTAACATGGATCATGAATCATTAAATTCTCTTACACATCCCATATGTAATATATGCTAATTACATTTAACTAAAATATGTTATCTAAAGCATTCATTTTTCATTTATGTATCTGTGGTCGAGTGATTCCACAAGCAAAGTCTGTTGAAGTTTGCATCCCAAGCAGACTTTCTGGAAGTTCACAAAAAGTGGTTTTAGCCCCTTATGGGCTAGATGAATGGCAGACTTAAACAGCATTTTGGCCATAAAGACTTTCTCAGGAATGTGTACATTAATCGATAGGTCTGCAAGTACAAAGAAGACTGGGGATTTAGACTCTGAATTTGGGAATTGCTGTTTAATTGTTTTTTGTTGATGATGATGTTGTTGTTTTGTAGACAGCATAGATTCTGAACATTTCTAAACTTTGAGAAACGTTTTAAAAACTCTTGAAGTGCGTTTCCCTGGGAATTGGCGGAAACTTTTATTTTGACATGCATTAATTACTAGCGAAGTATTACACCAATCATAACGCTCGTTGCTTATTACCGAACGTGTCGTAGGGGTGATGTGTACGGATATGTTCTATCACGGAAAATCTTATGTGTTAGATTTGATGAGTACATAAAATAAACATAATGGATATGTAAGTCTGTAGATAACCATTTTTATTTTGCAACATCAGATACATGCCGTATTAAGACATTTTATGTTTCCGTACAGTTTAGCCGTGACAGCTAGTTAGCTCGGTGTCTGACTGTACTGCTTTGTTAGTTAGCTAGCTAGCAAGCTAGCTAACCTAACTGTCTAGCTAAATGTTCTCTTTTATAGTAGCGTTTTTGCACAGAAGATAACTGGCTACTTCAGTAGCTAAGCTTTTGCGGTAATATTATGTAACTGCATCAATCCTACGTTTGCGGCAGGATGTATGGTGAAATGGGGGAATTGGCTACACAAATCTTTCACTTAACTAGCTAAAACCATCTTAATATTGCTCTTATAAGGCCAACATCCAACAACCTATATAGCTAGCTAACTATATAGGTAGGTTAACTAGCTAATTAACTAGTAACTTATTCAATAGTGTAATTACCTACTTACACTAAACTTTACTTAGGTGTTACGCATAATGCATAACATGCTAGATAAATGGGTCCTAGTCCTTTTTCACTGACAGTGCTATATTTTTATGTATCTTGTATCTCTCTGTTGCAGGTTGGCCCCTATGCGTCTTTACACTCTCACAAGAAGGCATTTTGCTGTGGTGTTTGTGGTTTTTCTGATGTGCTTTGGGCTCACTGTCTTCGTTGGTGTAGCAGGTAGGTGCTCCAGTTTTCTCCAAACACAACACCTAGACCAGTAATTGGAAATTAAAGTTCTTGCCCTAGACTGAAATTCATACTGAAATGAAAACCTAAATACAAGTGCCATTTTCTATCATTAAATTTTATCTTGAAATTAAATTTGCCCCATTATACTATTGTGTAATATATTTTATTTTGATGATCATTAATGTTTTGGAAACAAAACTTTTAAAAGTGACTGAAAAGCTGGTCTCTTCAATGGGACTTCAGAGTTGCCTTTTACAGAACTGGTTACTGTGTAAGAAATATCTGCACTGTATTCTTAACATTCCAAAGTGTTTGTCAAAGATATTCACTGACTGAAATTTCAGTGCATTCTTCTAATCTATTGTTGCCCAAATCTCATATTTTGATCTGGACTATTCATGCGTTTGTGCAAAGCAACTTGAACTTATACAACATATATTGCAAATTACAATATATGATTGTAAATTCCTGACAAGTCATAAATCACTAAAGATTTTATGATAATTTTGGTCACTGATATGCTAGAAAAAATTATTACAGTTCTATAGTTTCTACATTACCTGAGAATTAGTGGTTTAGAATGCAGGGATGTTAACAAGTCAAGATCTGATCTACAGAATTGAGCAATTAATCTTGGAAGAGTCTTGGAACTGAAGATGTAATCTGGGAAGAATAATGAGAATTACATTCAAAACTTAATTGTAAGAGCTGCTGTGTAATTAACGCTTATTCATTAATGCTTATTCTTTTGAAAACTGAGAGGGTAAAGTAAAAAAAAGTGAGCAGAAGTATAGTGGACTTTGCATGCAGATTGCAAACTTGTATAAACTTATCACATATGCATGGAAGAATAGTCCATGAAATTTCATGCTTTGTATACATGGTAGTGAATCTTTGTCCAGATTGTACCACTGTGTTACTGCTGGTGGTGTGGCCCTTGTAGTATCTGACTATTGCATTTATGGGCTGCACAAACTAAATACATAGCCATAGAAAGTATATGCAAATGAAAACCTTTAACCAAAAAATTATTTTTTATAGTATAGCAGTATCTTAGCTGTTCCCAGGACTTTACTCTTCTGGACAGAGATCTCTGATGTCCAGAATCTGTCCTGGTGTCTGCTGGAGCCACTGCCCCAGTTCAACTACGGAAACCACTGTTGCCTTTACTTTACACATCTTTTCTAACTATTTTCAGCCCTTGATAATTCTCGAGTGTTTCATGCTCCTTGCGTCACTATCACTTGGAATTGTTACCTCTACCACTATGACCATCTTCTGATGTTTATCCACCACTACTTTGTCCAGTTGCTTAGCCATTACCATTTGTCTGTATGTGGAGGTGCCTTTTGGGGGTGGATCCCACTTAGACCTCAGAACTTCCACTCCAAACAGATGTTTCTGTGTACTGTGTCAATCACTTAGTTATGGCATTCCATATAGCCTAAGCTCTGCCTGCTAGCATATTGCATCCCTCTTTGCACAGCCTACATCTGGGGTCTTATCTTGTGTGGTAGAGCCCAACCTCTATTGATCTTGTATTTAGAGCTTATTCTTGTGCTGCCATGATTAGTGACTATGTGCTGTCTTTCAGTCCAGCTTTTTGAGCCATTGGTAAGATTTTCTATATCAGCTACTTTCATTATTTGCCGGTGATGCATACTATGCAGGGGTTTGTCTCACATGATGGTTCCTGCTCCTCCACACTACATCCTTCCCAGATTTCTGCTGTCTGACATACTCACAAAGCACTTGGGGCCATCTTCCTGATGTACTCCTGGATCTTTATTGTTTCATCTTGAATAGTGAGACTGATGCTCACTAATCCTTGGCCCCCTTATGACTAGTAGTGAATAGCTCACATCTTGTTGTTCCTTTTCAGCTGACGTTTTAGGACTTGCCTCACTCTCTGTAGGTATTTGACTGTGGCTGTTTTCCTTCTGCCCTCTTCATGATTTTCTTTTTTCTATGGGATTGTAAGGTACTTGTAGTTGAACTCAACGTCTGTTATGTTACCTTCTGGTAGTATGATCCTCAGTTCTAACTACCTTTGTTCTCTCTGTAACCATCTGCCCACACTTATCCAGTCCGAATGACATTCCAGTGTCAATGCTGTATATCCTGGTGAGATGCAATAGTAAGTTAATGTCTTGTTCACTTCTGGCAACTTGACATCATCCATGTAGAGGAGGTGGCTGACGGTTGCTCCATTCCGTAACTGGTATCACTCTTGGAGATGATTTCATGTAGGGGATTTAGGCCTATGTAAAACAACAGTGGGAACAGAGCCTCTCCTTGGTTAATCCTGCCACAGGATTATCTGATCTTCAGTTAACCTTTCAGCTGGGTTTCATCCACTAACAGATGGTCCATTTTGTGCTGCCAGCAGCTGGGTAGTGGATTGAATCCTGGTGAGGGTGTTTCCAGTGTGATCCCTTAGGCAAGGTCCTTAACGCTAACTGTCTGCTTCATAATCAATGATAGATGGAAATAAGCTCAGGCCTGGGTCAACAAGGTCCATGTTAGATGCTGGGCAGTTTGATGACAAATGGGCTATTGGAACAAATAATAAGAGATGCTCATGGACAAGAGTGGTATATGTTACATGATGTTAGTGGTAGCTCTGTGGTTAAGGCACTGAAGTAGTAATCAGAAGGTTTCTGGTTCCAGCTTAACCTCTTCCAAGTTACCACTTCAGAGTGGATAGAGACTTTTGGTACATTAAAAACAGTTCATGCTTTTTGCCACCCTTGGAAAAGAGCAAAAGGTAATGAAAAATGGTTTCAATTTGATTGTACACTGAAAGAAATCTAAAGGTGTATTGAAATCAAATAATTTAAAGAAAAATCTTTATTAAAATAAATTATTTTTAAACATCTCATTGTTTGCATACCTGCATTGTGTGCTTTGCCAAGATAACATCAACAGAATCATGGTAAATGAGGTAGGAAACCTGAGATCAGTTCTCCGTACCAGACTATTTCAATATTTCAGAGACTTTTGTTTGAGAGTTTCTAGGTTTGCCTTTAGCTTTTTAGTATCAATTATATCAGTACAAACCTGATTCATTTTTTGTATTATTTGGGCATAGTGTAAGCAAGTGAAGAGTAGTCTTAATTTCATAGGTTTCATAGGTTATTGCTTCAATACCTAAACCTGGGTTTAGATGGACAAGCACATCAATGGGAAATGATATCATAAATCCCAACTAATAATAGCTGTTCTTGAATCCCGACATTTATTCAAGCTCGTATTAATTGAGACCTGCAGAAATGGAGTCTGAAAAAGGTTGATTATGCTATACCCCATTCTCAGGAAGAAATCAGAACATAAATGATGTGTGAATTATGTGAGTGCAGGCTGCTCTTGTAGAAAAATAGATGAGGGTTTTCATGGCTACAGGGGGAGTGGCCTTGGGCCTTGGTTGATGAACAATAGCTTTACTGGACAAGGATGTATATTTTGATGCTTAAATATTAGTACATAAAGCACTGTTTTTAGTAGTTTGAAAATTACAAACGGATGCAATATAATAGTCACATTGTTAATAAGTCACAATACATTCTAACGCAGAGCACTGCAAGCTTATTATTAAAACATTAGAGATAAAATTAGCAGTTTGTACACTGTGGTGATTCTCTTTTCTGTTTTTCACAGGGCCAAAGATCATAACAGAGAACTTCTATTATGCTTTAAGCACAAGTGCCAATGGATCTAAGGTGAATATTAAAAAATGGTGCAGAGAACTGAAATGCATATGATACAGTGGAGTAAACCAGTGTGGTGCATTCCCCATAGTGTGCTTTTTTTGTAACATGCTCATTCAGAGCATATATGCCTTACCCTGTGTGTCACAGCACCACTGTTCAGTATAATCTTGAAGGGAATTTATCTAATAATCTCCCTAATCATAATATCTGTGCACGCTCTCCATATTGAGTGGGCCACAGAGTGAGCACAGGTGTAAATCTGGAACCTACCTGTCACCATTTATAATCAAACTTTAGCACCCTATCAATAGCTGTTCGAACCTGTATCTGCTATGCTGCTGCTGAGTGAATTCTGTCTTTCTTTGTCAGGGAACAAACTGACATGATTTGATCTCAGACATAATTGAAATATTCTGCCATGTAAATATACATTTTAAAATTGCCAGCACTTACGGTGAAGGAAGACTCTTTTTTCTAAGAGCTGTACATACAGGTAACCAAATACACATTTAGTGTAATCATTGAAGGCTTACTTCAATATTTAAAAAGCAAGATGTTAATTGTAATTCAAAAGCTAATCTGTGAAGTTAATGCTAATTAAACATTACTAGTGTTTAAATTCTTATTTTGTACTGTTTGTACTATTGTTATTGTGTTGGCCAGAGGTAGATAGGTTCGCTCTTTGAGTCTTCGGTCCACTCAGGGTTTCTTCCTCATGCTCTCAAGGAGTTCGCCCATGGCTTGCTCACATGGGGCTTGTACTAGGACATTTGTAAATCTGCTTTGCAACAGCAGCTTTTGTAAAAGGCATTATATAAATACGTTTGACTGCCAGCCTAATTAATTTACAAGTGGTAGTGATAAAATCTAAAAGCATAAATACAAAAAATGTTCATGTGTGATTTAACTTATGATGCACACACTGAACAATGGGTAAGTAAAGGAATGATCAGGACATAAAGTTGATGAGGATGCTGTTTCAACACAAAAACAAGCAACATTGTTTTTTTCAGCGTAACTACCATGCCCCATTCATATTACAGTAAATCTAAAGAAACATAATTGAAAGGTTTACAAATTGAAAGACTATTTGCTTTCTTCTTAAAGGGTGCTAAGCATGTACAGTTATTATAGTTATTCACATTTTAATCAGTATATGATTATAACATTTTGTACTGTGATGCATCATTTAAATCAGCAGTTATCCCAGTTTCTAGTTAACATATAGTATTGTGCAAAAGTTTAAGGCATCATTGTTTGTAGTTGTCATCCAAAACCAATATCATATAAGCCATTTATTTGGTTAATCAGTACTTCATTATGTTAAATCAATTGTGCTGGTGATTTTACAAAGTTTGTTCTTCACACCATCTCAATGCATCTATAATTTTACACAAATGCCATGCTAATGAACAAAATTTATTTTAAATAATAAAGGTGCCTAAAACTTTTGCACAGTACTGTAAAGGACACAGCATACTTGATAAGTTTTGTCCTATCTAAAAAAAATAGGGAAATTTAAAATTGCATTTACATTTGACATATTTGATTTGAAACTGATTTAAGGACATTTCAGGATAAAATCAACTTTTCCAAAAGTATCTTCTGAATGACTTGTTCAGCTTCCTTAATTCTCTTCTTTAAAAGTTTTATTTTTTTATTCTGATGTGCTTAATTTCATTGAATAAATCAGAGATGGATTCATGTGTAATTTAATTTGTAATTCCATTTTATATTGGGATGTTGGGATATTGCTTACTTACAGTACACTCACCTCAGTTATACGAATACGAAACAACAATAACTGCAGTTTTCATTTAATTTTGTTTGTACTTTTAAAATTCTTTTTTATTCAAACAACTGTTTTTTTTTGTTTGTTTTTATTTTGTTTTCATAGAAACCTTGAGGTATTCAATCTCAAGATATAATAAGTTTTATTATTTTATTCTGCTATGTCTGTGTAAATGACTTGCCAATGCATATGAAAAATACTGTACAAACTTGCCTTTTCTAATATGAGCCCAAATGTCATTGGTTAAAGAATACTAAGAAACAGAAAAGCCAATTCTAAATTAGTTTTTAGGTATAGTTTCTTTATATTGCTATTAACCCCTTTTTATTGCTTTTTAAGACTGGACCCTTTTACCTGAAATCACCACCACTGTCCAATTATAATCAGCAGCTGTGGCTCACTTGTGTCATACAAATGGCTCAAAATAATGGTGAGACATCATTTTAGCTCTGCTCTCTTTCTGTGTCAGTAACTGCTTTCTCCAACAAACTGTTTTTTCTCCGATTTCATAAAGCTTCTCTACTAAATTCTCTTCTAACAAATAGCTTCTCCAGATTAGTTGCAACCTATGATTTGTGTTTTAAAATGTGATGACAGTAGGAGAATGGAAACCTTTACACAGAACAGGGCCAAAGAACATGTTTACACACAGGGCAGAAGAATTTGTGTTTTATGTGCTTTATTTTATAGTTTGTGTATATTTAGATTATAGAAAAATAACATTTATGAGGTTTGATAGGCTATATGTGAATGTTGAATTAATTCAGGGACTCAGGACTGAATTGGTAGATTTGTAAATATGGCAAATCTAAAGTAAAAACACAAGTAAGTCCTTCTGATATGTTAAGAAATGGATAGAATGAAATTTAGTAGGTTCTCCAGCCTTTTAGAATTGCATATAAATTCTGATCAGAACTTATTTATAGGTAAAAGGCTGAAATATAAAATGTTTTTATTGTAAGGTCCTCCCTACTTCTAGGACTCTGGTGTAACCTCACCACAAATGAATATTAGATGATTTTGTATGACTTTATTTACTTTTTAACAGTGGAAAGGTTGCTGGGCTTCATTCATTCATGCAGAGATGGCAAATTCAGTTCCTCCATCCACATCATGATTTGATTTTGTTAATGTCCATTGTTTGTTTCAATGATATGATTTCAACCCTCAGAAGAAGAGTTCAGAAAGAAGTTTGACATGAACGTCGAACTGAAAGGTGTAATGCAAGATGCCAGCATCATGCACATCAGTAATAGTGTGCACAACAAATCGCGTGTTCTGCACTGTGCACCAGTGAGTATTTTAAATCTTTTAATAAATCTTTGCCAAAGTTTTGTTTTTATAATCAATCTGTACTTTTAATGGATTTATATCTTTATATGCAGTATTTATATGCAGTATATCATTATTTAAACTTAGTATCTCATTTAGGTTTAGTAAGTTATATGGATTCTATATTACAGAAAATTTAGAATGTTTTCTATCATTCTAGACCACATACTGAAGACAGCGCTGATTAGCTGATGCTTGTATGTGGCCCAATGCCAAATACAACTGTGTCTTTGAGATATCAAACTATCTTTATTGTAGGATTTCACTGAAATTTGTCAAGTACCCCAACAGCTCTATTATACATATTTGCACACTCCGCAGAACATCGTTATTACATGGTTACAACACAATCTCCCTATAACCCAACATTTTTATTACATTTCACTTTTCCCAATTTTGCATATGATATCTTAGAAGTTTTACTTTGTGTGTAACTGCAATGTTTCCTTCATTATGTAACAAATGATTCAGCTCTAAGAGTAAAAATCTACAAAGTCTTATCCTTTGTACTCTAAACTGTCTGTTTGAAGGAAGATCACTGTATTCTCTATATATCATAATAGTCGGATAAAATTCTGCTCACTAGTTTTTCCATGTTCTTTCTGTGAGCAGCTATTATCCAGAGGATAACTCTCAGGCTTAGAATCCATTCTAGTTTCTATGATTTCCCATTTTCTTAGAGAAGATTCTTGTATAGTTTTGGGGGGGTTTTTTGGTTCTTTTTCATTTTTGATTTGTGCTATGTGACTATACTAAACCTTTGTATGCTATTGTTTTATTTCTTACTATGAATCAGAGTGAAAACTGTATCATGTTTTTTGTTTGTTTGGTTTTTTACTCCATTTTTAGAATAAACAAAGCTGGAATAATGATATCTCTGCCTAGGGTTCAGGGCTTCTCTAGAAATCAGTCATCAAACTAAATAATCTTATTGTGCATAGCCTCAACAGTTGTGTGATGAGATCATCGTTGTGCACCTGGGTTATCTGAACTACACACAGTATCAGATCAATGTAACCCTGAAGGGTCTGGAGGGCATTTCACAAAATATCCAAAATGTCACATTTGTGGTGAGTTTTAATTTCAATTCAATGCAAAAGTCAGATCAAATACACAAACACATTTTGTCCACAGCGTGTTGATGTTTTTGTGTGTCTGTCCTGTATTCGTTTGTGTCAGGTCAAGACATATAACCCTACATTCTCCCAAGTGGAGATCTGGTTCCGATTTGTGTTTGTGGTCATAACTTTCACAGTCACAGTAAGTATATACAATTATTTAAATGTTATTTTGAAAAGTTAAATGTTATTTTGATCTAGTATAAATATGTTTGTGTAGAGCAGGAATCTGTAAACAATTGAAATAACTCATGAATTATATGTTGTGCTTGATTTTTATAGTGTATGTTTGCCCATTCCTTGAGGAAATTTTCAATGAGGGATTGGGGGATTGAACAGAAGTGGATGTCTATTCTGTTGCCTTTACTTTTGCTATACAATGGTAAGCATTCCTTTACAATGATAGGCATCCCACATTTAAGCAGAGATTTGGTTAACTATCTTCTTATAGTGGGTATAAATTATGTAAATTGTCAGAGTGCTAGGCAGCTGAGGAGCCCATAGCTGCTGATTGTTGGCAGGCAGAGTATTAATTATTTGAAATGTATGTATATATGTGTACACCATTGACAGGTGAAGTGGATAACACTGATTATCTCATTATAGTGGCACCTGTCATAGCATGGAATATATTAGGCAGCAAATGAACAGTCATGTTTTGGATGTGAGTGGAATAGAGTGCCAGAACATTCCACGCCCTGCTCCAAGTGTTGCGTAATCACTCCACTCCAACTCCACTTCAGCTTTTTTTATTCCCATTTCTCACACAGCGATCTGCTCTCCCTCCACTCCAACGCTGCTCCGTTGTCTCCATTTCCCACCCTTCCATTCTTCAAGCCAGAAACCTGCCCCTGTTTTAATAAAGCAATAATCCACAAGAAGCTGTGTGTTAAAGCAATTTTATCATGTGTAAGGATGTTTTAGACATGACTTGTCATTGTGCAGGGACATGTCCCAGTGTCTGGAAAATCGATACAGTGACATATTTTTGATACATATTTTTCAACTGCACAGTGAGTCCACTGCGCTCATGGTCATCTTTAGGAGTTTTAATTAGACACTTGTTTTTTTGAGTCTTTTCATGGATCCTGTGAAAACGCCTCACCGATGCCCACTGTCCAGTGGCCCTTAGACTGATTAATGACTGTTTCACTTGAATGGGCAAGCGGTTTTAATTTTATGATTTTATGGCTGATCAGAGAGGGAAAGATTGCACTATATAGTGAATTAATGTGAATGGTGCTACTGTACTCTGATCACCAAGCATAGTGCATACTGTTATATATTTATACGCAACTACTCACTGAATGCTGCAGTATACTCCAGTGCACTTTACATAAGCCATGGGCTTCCATTGCCAACTTGAACAAGACTTGCACATGATTTCAGAATTCCTATTTTGTACTGTGTACTTTAAGTCCAGTAGTTATTTACCCCTGTAACTGCTCTTGCCTCTTCTTAATTATGTATAATTATTATATATTTTGTGGTCCTTTAGTGTAGGACCACACACTGAATGGTTTGTTATTATAGTTGGTGTTTAGACATCGCTATATTCAATGCACTCATTGAAAAAATTGAATGAATATGTTTTAATGAATATCTCTTTAATGAATATGTTTATAGGGGTTAATCTGGCTACCTAACAGCAACAACCACAAAATTAATACTGGTAAAGATAAAATATTGCCTGTCTAGCAAACCAAGTTGCATGCAGTCTTTTGACTGATTGTTTTTTTCTTTCTTCTTCTTATTGTTACCTTATTTTGTATAGGCTTGCAAAATTGTGTCCCTGTTTATGCATACAAATTCAAAGTAAAATATCTATACACCCTTCAGAAAAAGTGGGAGCATGATGAGCAAGATAACACAAAGATTTATTAACATTATCAGTGCTCTCCTGCTGGAGTTGTAGTTTGCTGTAGTTCCAGTTTCTTGTGAAAATTTGTAATGGATGTCTTCTTTTTTGCTTTAGATCCATTCTTCCCATTGTCATTCCTGACAAATAGCTGGTTTCCTGGAATGCTGGACACATTTTTTCAGGCTTTGTTCCTGTGTGCTCTGCTACTGTTCTGGCTCTGTGTATATCATGGATTCAGAGTACAGGTGTGTATCTTTTAGTGCAAAATGTGAGTAATAGTAATCATGCTATTACTATTATTATAGTTCCAAAGAAACAAGACATTTTGGGCAGAAGTGCTTTATCAGCTGTGTAAGCAAAGAGCTTCTGAATTTGTAATAGAAGAAAGTTGATGTTTAAATCATATTTCATTCCATCGTGTTCTAAAGTTCCAAGAGTGTAGATAATTTCTTTTTCTTTGAGTTTTCTAATTTCATTGCTGCCATAGCAACACCTGGCAAACAGATGTCCTCAACACACTGCACATTTGTATTAAAATATCTTGCCGCTGGAAACGATAAATCCTTCATTCTAATGGTTCAAAGCTGTTCACCAAAGCGATCAGCAAGTCTTCTCCTGGTTCATCCAATGTACAGCTGATTACATCTTTAATGTACTGATTGCACGTAATGCAGTAAACAACTCCTTCAGTGATGCGTAAGGAGTAATGGGTGATTACAGTTTATCCTTTTGCAGGGTGCAGTACCAGTCTTGAATCTCACTCTTGATGAGAATGGCTTTGATGTTTCTGTCTCATAAGTAGGAGATCAGTGGAGTGTCTTTAAAAAGAGATATCGTCTCTGCATCCTGGAGTGTATAATATTAGCCACTGTTCTATTTGTTGGATGATAAGTCCAAACACCAAAGGAACCAAAGGATTGTTTATAGGTCAGTACATCTAGTCTCTGAACAGAAGAAAGATGAGCAAAGGCCTCATCTATATCTTACTTAGGAAATCCATTTATGAAAAGATTCATACATTTCCAAACTTTCTGGTGGAAGTATTTTCATTTTCACTGCAAATGTGCTTGAATCTTAATAGCTGTGAGTAAGGGTTTTTGCAGGTAGCTCAGTGGTTAAGGTACTTGACTAGTAATCAAAAGGTTGCTGATTTGGGCCCCACCTCTGCCAAGTTGCCACTGTTGGGTCCCTGAACAAGGCCTTTAACCTTCAGTTGTTCAAAAAATAATAATAAATATGTATCCAGTCACAATTGGGAGTCGCTTTGGATAAAAGCATCAGCCAAATGCCGTAAATATAGCTGTATTGCAAATAGAAATCACTAAGTTCCATAGGAGCTTTATAATAGAATTGGCATTTAAACAAGAATTTCCAAAAATATAAAGGCCACTTTATATGGCCTCTGCTAATATTTCCATGAAACATTGAAATTTTTTATGTTATTTGTGTATTGTCTCTTCTTTAAATGGCGGTCTGCATTATTTAGAGGACTCGTTACCTCTATGCTTTTACTTGCAGGGTGAGAGAAAGTGCTTGACGTTCTACTTGCCAAAGCTGGTTCTTGTGGGGCTGCTGTGGTTCTCTGCCGTTTCCCTTGGGATATGGCAACTGTAAGACAGATCTATACAAATGGTTTTTCACATTGTCATTATACTTATTTTTAACATTATAAGTTTGCACTTGTTACGTGTGACAAACTTCTTTTGTCTAGTTTATTATCTTGTTGAGAATAAAAGTACTGTTGTTTTATCTGAAGTATTATAGTTGGCATACATCAATGGTTGCTATAGGCGAAGCAATCTGAATTTGCCTACAATTTGTTTATTTAGTTTACCTTTTACTTAATCGGAATAAATTTTATTTATTTATTTTTAGGCTATGAACTACAGGACTCTATGTATCAGTATGACATGGGTATCAAACATTTTATTTATTTATTTATTTTTAGGGTAAATGAACTACAGGACCCCACGTATCAGTATGACATGGATATCAAACATTTTCAGGTGAAACAGCATCATTGAACACAATGTTTCTCGCTTAATTTTCATGTAAAACATATATTCTTTGCAGATTATAAGGTAACAAATGACCTAACTTGCTTTTTCTTGTAGGTAACACGAATTTTCTGTGTATAGAATGCATAAGGTGTGTTTGGACAGTAGTATGTTTTTTGTTTATTTTACTTTGTGTCCAACAGTTTGGATTTGATATGGCCTAATGGTATGTAGTCAGCACTTGATTTTCAAATGCATCTTTAGTTGCATATTTGATTTAATTTCCCCAAATCATAGATATTTTCTAAATTCTGTTTCTGCAAATAAATATATTTTAGTTTTTTATTTAAGGGTTTCGTTTGGCCATATTTATATTAATAGAGTACTTGTGATTTTGATGTGGAGTCAAATGTAGAAAAGACACACAGTAATATTTTTAACTTCTGTTAAATTGTTTTAATTTTTTGTTTTAAATGTTACATTTAGGATTAATAGGTAGTGTGTATGTAGAGGCCTGTAATTGACATCATAGGTAGACCTCAACTATGAGAGACAAAGTGAGAAAAAAAAATTCTGAAAATCACAGTCTGATTTTTAAAGAATTTATTTGCAAATAATGGTGGAAAATAAGTATTTGGTCAATAACAAAAGTTCATCTCAGT
>JAOYMR010000006.1:13465123-13477077 GCA_025802075.1 Tenebrosternarchus preto
TGCCATGGTGCCATACTCTGCAGGTTAGCTAACTAGCGGCGTCGGCTACAGTGCGCTGCGTCACTTTGCGTAGTGTGCGTGCTTGCGTAGCTTAGAGAAGCTTATACATGAAATATCGAAATCGTGACACCCCTAATGTTTAGTTATGTAGTTAGTTCTTGAATTTTATGTTATGTAGTTAGTTATTTGAATTTTGCTTATTAACTACTTATTTAAAATTTTTGTTTACGGTTCCATTCAAATAAAGATCATATAGATGTTACTACTTTCTGGTAAATGTTTAGGCTATTTAATTATACCAAATACCATTTTAAGTCTTGTAAATTCTTTCTATACTGACATATTTTCAACCTTAAAAAGAAATTGGGTTTGTTTAACCATATTGGGTAACCAGTGCACTTTTAAACTTAATTGTAGGACCAGTATGAGAGAGAGGATTTCCAAATTAAGCCCACTGACAACCTCATTCTGGCTGGCAAGGCTGACAAGGACTGCTGCAACCTGGAGATTTATGGTCAGTTCATGCTTAATGGAAAACCTTTTTCCACTACCTTCTTTTTGACTACAAATGATTGTGTAGTGAATTTGAAATGATTGACATGTGTCTCTGTGTACTTAGTGTATAATTCTGAGGAAGACTCTTTGTATGTCCACCATGACATTCTCCTGCCTGCTTATCCTCTGAGTGTAGAGTGGCTAAACTTTGATCCAAACCCTGATGAAGGAGCAGGTAAAGTATAAATGGAATTTTATCATATATTATAACCTGTGTGTTACACTAGTTAGGACTGGATATCCAGTTTCTTGGACATGTATTTAGCTTTGTCTTGGACTAAACTGCTGTACAACTGGAGAATCACCATTTGAAAAAAGCTCCTGTATATTAACAACCCAATTCAGTATGAAATTTCCAACTTGCAGAGAATTAAAATACCATGAGAGAAACATGAATATCAAATTAGAGGCTGATTAAAAGAAGTATGCTGACAATCTCTTTTTTGGAGCATAAGGTAGCTTTAAATTAAAAATATATATATTTTAAAATGCTCATGTACCGAGAAAGAATAAAGCACAACCCGACTAACCCCCAATTACAATTATCATTTAATTAAAATAATAATTTTACATTATGGTTTAAGTCATTTGGTCAGTCGTACCTAGCTTTCATCTATGTGCCTAATAAAGATTTCTGATCAATAAAAAATAAGCTTAACTCTGGCGTGCCTTGGAGGAACACTAAAGCACAGACACGTAAACAAACAACAAAAAAAAACAATCGATTTTTACACTTGTAAGGTAAAATATAATAATTAACATCAGAGATAGCATGTTAAAGCATGTTTAAGTTTGGAGAACTTTAGTGATATTATTTAGCAACATAGTCTTATTAAGAATGGATGTGTAATAATGATAATTATAATAATAATAACTAACTTTCATTTATACGGTGCTCAGACCTCAAGGTCAAAATTATGAGGTAATGACAGATGAATAGTGGATGACGAAAAGGTACATTTCTATTGTAAATGCATGATGAAGGAACTGAACCAAGTTGGGGGAGACTAACCTTTGCGGTGCCTTGAGCAGTAGATTGTGTTGTTTGTGTAAATTAATAGGAAGTCAACATAAACAGAGTGCAATGGGGGGTAATAATAAATTTGGCATTAGTGAAATCCTTAGTGACCATATTATGAATATACAGCGGCCTGTTTATGGTTGTTGAAAGGAGACCATGGAAGAGGGAGTTTTCCAGTAGTCAAGAGGTAATGAGTGTGGACGAGCTCTTCTGTATCTTGGACACTGAGTATGAGATGGATATGAGCAATACCATGAATATAAAAATCTGCAATTTAAATGTATACGGAGTCTCCATCAGGGCAGTCCAGTGTTACAATCGGCAATTTTGGAAGGGAAAGGGGATTCAAGTATTGCCAATGAATTTAGGTGGATAATTGTAAACCGTGTTTCTATTTAGAAAACATTTGTTTTCTGTTTAGCTAAGCACTAGCTAAAGACCCACTTTTGAGATTTTAATTGGGTATTTACAACATTAAAAGAACTAGCATAAGAATTCATTAAAATAATTAAAAATAGATAATGTGATGACACGTTTTCCAAAGTTTGAGTAACAAACAAACCAAATAACAGTGGTTGAGATAGCAGACAAATGTCTGAGAAATGATTTGGATTTCAGTGGAGTCTTATTGGCCTCTGCCAAAATTCATAAAAAAATAAATAAATAAATTCAGTACTTCTATAAAAACTGCTTAATGCCTCCTCGTAACACCCATCAGCACTAAATCAGTTGTGCTTGTCTCATGTTGCTCACCATCTACGCCATGACAAAGTGTTCATTATTCTGTTCCATGTTAGTGGGAAAATTACACTATATTGCCAAAAGTATTTGATCACCCATCCAAATGACTGTGCACGAGTGCATAAAGCAAGGTCCATAAAGACATGGTTGGCAGAGTCTGGTGTGGATGATCTTGACTGGCCTGACCTCAACCCGATAGAACACCTTTGGGATGAATTAGAACGGAGACTGAGAGCCAGGCCTTCTCGTCCAACATCAGTATGTGACCTCACAAATGTGCTTCTGGAAGAATGGTCAAAAATCCCCACAAACGCACTCCTAAACCTTGTGGACAGCCTTCCAGAAGAGTTGAAGCTGTTCTAGTTGCAAAGGGTGGGCCAACGTCATATTGAACCCTATGGATTAGGAATGGGATGTCACTTAAGCTCATATGTGAATCAAGGAAGGTGCGCGAATACTTTTGGCAATATAGTGTATGATGATAACTGAATATTATAGAATATTATAAGAGCTATTTTCATGGTTTGTTTCAATTTTCTGGATTTTTATTTAAGCTCTGTGATGTTTATCTTTAAACATTTTGGTGCTTTCAAATTTTTATGTTTGTTTTGTCAGTGTACATACTGCTATACCTAACAGGCGTATTCTTATGAATAAACAAGACTGTGTTCTTTTTCACAGGGAATTATGCAGCCATAGGAAACATGACTCCTGTTATTGATGTATGGGACCTGGATGTAGTGGACTGCCTAGAGCCTGTTTTTTCACTTGGCAGCAAGAAAGCCAAGAAGAAAAAACGCAAGGTATTTTTTGTGTTTGTGTCTTTGTGCGTGTATTTGTGTGTTTGCTTATGACTGAAGTGGGTGCCATCATTTTCATAAAAATGACAACAGACTCCTACAGTGGCTACAGACTCCTAAAATCTGCTGTGTTCAGTATATGGATATGATTTTTTTTTTGAGTCCCCTAACACAAATAATAAGAAATATTTTGTCAGCATCCAGCATCACCCTCAACAGATTCAGCAAATAAAATAAATAAATAAATATGGACATATTAGGACAGCTAATGTCTGATGCTTTTTCCACTTTCACCCTGTCGGTGTTGATTGCGTTCACCATAAATGGAATTCTTGAGAACAGCTATTCATTATATATAAAATGCACCAATGTTTCACTGAGGCTTGTTTGCCTTGTTGATGTTCCGTGTCAGGCTGCAGAACCTACAGAGGGACACACTGATGCTGTATTGGATCTATCATGGAACAACCTGGTCAGGTGCGCTTGATTTTTGGACCTTTTGCAAAGGTGAGCTGCTTCTATTACTGCACATGATGATTCTGATGATCGTTAATTTGTTTCCCCTCTAGGAATGTTTTAGGCAGTGCTTCAGCAGATGAGACTGTAATTCTTTGGGATTTGGAGCATGTCAAGCCAGCAACAACACTAAGACTGCACACCGATAAGGTTTGTACATGCATATAGACCTCTCATCATTAATCATTACATGCAAGTGATAAATCCATGGTGCAGTTAGGGCTGTGACAGTGACGACATTACTGTAAGATCGAGGCCACATTGGTGCTCCAGACAAAAATTATCTTAAAGAGCCTGTGGTTCCTGAAAGAAGAAATCAGATGCCAATTTTTAAGTGCCAAATAATATGTAATAATAATAATAGTTTTTTATTGTCTTGTTTAGTATTTTTTTATATTTATTTGTTTATTTAATTAAAAGGACTTGACATGAAATTGGTGAAGGGTATTTCCTCTATCATGTAGGCTGCACTGAATTTCATTTGAAACTCTTTGAATTCTTTCTCTACCGATTTGTTGCATGCATGAGACATTGTTTTATCACAAAGGTGCTCCTAAGGAAACTTTTAGCATGTTCAATCGTGCATTTTTATGCCTTTTTTTATTTTTGTTTCTTGCTGTTTTTTTCAGTCTTTTTCTAAATGTTTCATTCCTGTTGTTAAATCCATTTTCCAGCTAAATCTGCTTACATTCAAACTCAATTCACAGTGGACATTTTTTATTTATTTATTTATTATTTTTTAAAAAACCATACATTTTTGTTTGCATCTCTCAATAATCCACTGGTGCTAACAAAGTCAGGCTTGAGTCAGGTGGAGCAGGTGGCATCTTAAGGTCTGACAGACATGTAGACTGTAATTTTTTCGCTTTTCCATTTTCCATGTGCTGATTGATGGTCCTTAGAAAAAGCTCCGCTCTGATCAGCAGCTTTGGTTGTTATTTTTTTTTGTCAATCTTGTGAGCACACAAGCGTTTTTTGGTACGTGGACATGTCCATGTGATTGGACACTATACCTTATCAGTTACCTTTTGAGTATTCTGTCATCTACAGATAACTGAAAATATACATGCAATATACAGACAATTGCATTTTAAAGAAAAACTAGAAGAATATAATTCATTTTAGCAGTCCAGTGAATAGCTGTACAACAATCACGTATTGTACGGACTTGTAGGCTAGCCTACATACCAAACATTACTTAATGTGTGCCTTCTTTTTTTGGTTGCACATAGCACTGTTGTTGCTGCAACTGATATAAATGCCCTGGGGTTTTCAAGCTGTGAACCTGTCAAAGTGGTTTGAGATCACCAGAGTTTTACTTAAATATTCAAAAAAACTATAAAACACCAGTGAACCTGTCCTGTCTGTCCTTAGCAATTCATTTTTCATCCACTAGAGGGAGCATATCTGATTTAATTTTACTGACTGCACACGGCACTTTTCTGTAATGCTCCTCACAGTCTTTCAAAATGGGGCTGATGGTGAAGATAAATCGCTTGAAGTGAGCGGCAAAAACATGGACTGCATTATATGGTTTACAGAACATTTATTTATATTATTTTAGCTTGTCAAACGTTTTCTCAATGTGTTTTGGACAAGGGTTGATGTAATTGAGGGGAGGGGGCACAGGTTCAAAGTAAAGAAAGGGGCCAAAAAGGTTGAAAGCCCTGCTAGCCTACTTGCTGACGGTCATTATTGCATATGTTCCATGTTGCACTAGCATAAACCACCAAACCATGGGGATATGTTGCTTTTTCATGGTAAGCCATTCTTTATCCAGGTTTACAATAATTCAGATAATTTGTTTATTTCAGGTTCAGACCCTGAAGTTCCATCCATTTGAAGCACAGACTCTCATCACTGGATCTTATGATAAGTATGCAAAACAAAGATTTTCCTTTGGGGTTTCCTAAATGCTTTGTCACTACACAAAGTCTCCTTTTTGTCTCCAATGTGGATTTAAATCTAATGAACATCGAAATTCCTTGTTTTGATAAACTTTGTTGGAATTAAAAACATTGCTCTTAAACGTTAGAAGTTGTTTGAGGCTCCATCATCTTGTAAAACTGTTTGCATGATGTTGCCTGTTGAGAATGATAAAACATGGACAAGTAAAGCTGCTTTGTGACAATGGCTGTTGTAAAAGGTGCAATATAAATCACATGACAAATATTTTTATCTTGGTGAGAGAGATTGAAGTCCAACACTGTCTCTTGATGTTTACTGCTTTACACTCAGCTGTTATGGTATTATGGTAGTTATCAGTTACTTTAGAATGGCAGGCTAGTCTGGTGAGGCCAGGTGACTGTCCCAACTAATGTAGTACATGTTCTTTAATAAATGCTGTGAAAAGTATAATTTCTCTTCTGAAGTTTATAAAATTCGAAATTTGAAAAACTAGGCCTGTGAAATGAACCACTTTTTCCTGTGAATTTAGTTGCACCCTCCCGGTTGGTTTTAATAAATATCTTTGTCAGTGACTCTCTGTGCTCTTTAGATCTGCTGTACTGTATGACTGCCGGAGTCCAGAGACCAGCCATCGTATCTGGCGATTCAGTGGTCAGGTGGAACGGGTGGTGTGGAATCACTTCTCCCCCTGCAACTTCCTTGTAAGGCTTTTTTCCCCCAGACATTACCAACACCCTGTGACTAGTCCCTGTGCTAAATCTTATTCCACACCTAATTATACAGCCTGTAGATAATAAGCGAGGGTTTACAGTTAATGAAATGATAAATGGTGAATTCCTAATGAGGCATGACATCCATAAATGTTTTGGTCTCTATTACATCTGTGCAGAGGTTACAATGGTTCTGTCAGTATGACTGCTTGGTATTTTAATTTGGGGTATAGCACCATTCAGGAACTTTTTAAGTGCTTGGCCAACATATGAAATTCCATCAGTGAAATTTTTTTGTTTTATTTTTATTATTTGTTTGTTTATTTATTTTGTTACTGAACAAATAGACTTTGTTTAATGTATTCATGTTCCAAATTAAGGTGTTCAAGTTGACAAAAGGATGTTTTCTCAGAGCATGTTATAGGCCTTCTTATGCAGGTCTAAGGCAAGACCATAGGCTGCTCATTACTAACATATTGCCAGTTTACGTTAGTTTGTAGCAGTTAATCTTTACTGGATGACATTTTCATTTCATACAGAGAGATTAAATGCTATTACCAACACCAGTTGTTGACGGGGTGTTTATGCATAGGCTACTGGCCTCAGTATCCTTGTACTCACAGCTTAATTTTTGTCTAGGAATACTTAGGATGGAAGGTAACTAAGGTAACTTGGAACATCTCCTAGGCTGTCCTAGGTTCTTTCTGAGTTAAATAATGATAGGAAAATCAGTAAATAATGCATAGCCTAACTAATGTTACTTGGTGTGGAAAAACCCATCAGCACTGAAAGACAGCAGCAGCATAGGTTGCGAACTAGCATACTTTAAGGAATCAAGGTATTTTTCTCAGCAGTATAATATGCTCGCGGAAAAGGAATGTGTGTGACCCATTTACATACCATACAGTTGACACTTGTATAAAACGAACGTGTGCAGTAAATGATGGTGGCAAAGCTAGGCTTAACCAGTTGTCTTTTTTTTCTCCCTTGAAATGATCAAGGGATCTCATGAAGTCTTGTTTGAAAATAGTGATAAGTGGGCACAAAGCACATTTAAAGTATGCAAAACTCGTATTTAGATGCCGTGGAGTTCTAAGCGTGGTTGGCTAACCATGTTGAGAAAAGTGTTGAACACGAGTTGTAAGCATTCTGTGCTGAACCATGTTTGTGAAACTGCATTTGGAATAGTTACTCAGTCTGTACTCAGAGCTGTTAGGCCTTACAGTGCAGGGAAAAAGTCTGTCAACTGTTAAATTTTTCAGACCTATTTGCTTGTCAACATGAAACACTAAGTGCAGTCTGTGCATTTCAGGCAAGTACAGAGGATGGTTTCATTTACTGTTTGGATGCCCGGTCAGACAAGTTGGTGTTCACATTAAAGGCACATGATGGAGAGGTGTCAGGTAGGATACTTTAAGAATAATCAACTGGTGTTGTGTTGCTACAAGTTTGGCATACTTGCGTAAACAGCCCTTCTGTTATCAAATAGAATATGACAAATTTCCTGCAAGTGGTTTTCTTTTTTACATAAAGATCTGTATTACTGTTTTTTCAAAGAGGGATCTTGAGAGCAGAATAATTTCACTCAATACTTTCATTCAAGTAAACTACCTGGGCAGGTTTTGAAATCGCTTACCATCGTTTGGGCAATGAAAAGAGCAAAATGTAGCTGAGGCCTGAAGAAGCTTAGACAAATTTACCATGTTAGGAAAATTTACCTTTTTTTGTTGTTGTTAAAGCAAACATTTAATTCTCTTAAATAGCTTTGATGTTTTGTATGGCCTAGGATTTTTTATTATTATTATTTTCATAGTTTGACTTTTGTCTGTTGTCTTGAGCTGAACACCTTTTCAAAAATTATGTTCCTGTCTCCCTTTGTAGGAATGGACCTAAGCAGCCAAGTGAATGGCTGTCTGGTTACATCCTCTGCTGACAGACATGTGAAGATATGGGACATTTTGGGAAACAAACCTCACCTAGTTCACTCGAGAGATATGAAAATGGTACTTCATAACAGCTACCTCTGTTTTAGTCATGTCAGCTTTACTGGTATTAAGAATATATTATATGACTATAGTGCTGTAGTAAAGGTTGAGGTACTAAAAATTGCAGTACACATGGCTTCCAGAGAAATCGTTCTTTCTGGAATTGTGGAATTATGCTGAGTGTTTCTAAAGCCTTATAATGTGAAACTGGTTGATGTATCCAAAAAATGGCCTCTAAGTACTATCTGATCAGAGAGTTACTTAAACAGCTGGGACATTGATACCATAGAAGCAGAGAAGTTGCCATGTCAGGTTGACTGACTGACAGCAGAGGTGGCTGACATAAGACAATCTTACCAATGAGCTGGAAAATGTGTCAGGTGTAATCATGGCGGCACAAGAACAAATACAAAGCTCTAAGTCATTTGAAGGAGGGGTGAACAAGGTATATAAACTGGATCCCCATGAGTCCAAATGAGAGTAGCCACAGAGAGAGTTGGAACAGCAAAGATTCTGTGGGCTGATTTGGTGTCTGGAAAAGCAGGTCTGAAGGACATGGCATTTGGCAGATGCTTTTATCCAAAGTGGCATAAAATTGTGACTTGATACATCTTGAGCAATTGAGGGTTAAGGGCTTTGCTCAGATGTGGGGCTTGAACTGACAAGCTTCTGATTACTAGTGAAGTGCCTTAACCATTGAGCTACCACTGTCCTACAGCATGTCTAAGTTCCTGTGGGACCTCCAGATCCAGACAGAAGTAGTAGTAGTGGTGAACGTGAACTCTATGTAGAGAATAGTATTTGTAATAGATGTGGCAGTCCCAGACAGTTCAATGAAAAGAATGTGAGAAGTTAGAAAGATACCAGGGACTGAATAACCTGTGATGATGGGGGCACTTGAGACTGGGAGCCCTAAGATGAAGGAGTGGCTCCCACAGATCCCATAAGTTACAACATCAGTCCAGAAGACCACAATCCTAGGAACATCAAAAATTCTGTCACGCTCTCAAACTCCCAGGCTTCTGGTAGAAGGCCCAAGTGTGAGCATTTAGTGATCAGCAGCATACATTTATGGACCCAACCTACCTTTAGCCAACAGTTCAGACTAGTTCAGTGGTGTATTGGCAGGAAATGTTTTGCAGGCTTAAACTGGGTCCCTACAGTATTCAACCCCTACTGTAAATTGGGTTTGTTAGAAAATATATATATATTCAACTCTTTGCAATAAATCAAACAAGGACCATTTAAATAGCTTCATTTAAATACAAGTAGTTCAAATTCAACACACAATGCTGCTTTTGATGACTGCTGCAGTCTCAGAATTCAACCCTGTGAACAGAAGTGGTGGTGTCTCAGACATACCTGATGCAAGTAATCAAGAGCTTTAATTGTTACATCAGGTGTGATTTGAAATGAAACGCATCAAATACCTGGACTTACAAGGGGTTTGTAATTGGCAGGTACATCATTGCCACCCATTTTCTTCACAGATGAGAACAGGTTCACACTGACCACGTGACCGATGTGATTGGATATGGAGACATTGTGGTCAGGGTTATGTAACCTGCATCATTCAGCATGACTGTTCCGTCAGTGGTGGTCTGGGGAGGCATGTTCTTGGAGGTTTGCAAAAAAAACTCCACGTGATGGCCAACAATACCCTGAGCTACTTTTAGGTACTGGGATGAAATCCTCATAGCCATTGTCAGACTTTATTTGCAGTGCAGGACAATGCCAAGCTTCTTTAGTCTAGAGTGTGTTGGGAATTCCTGGATGATGAAGGCATCGATGCCATTTTTGGCGCTCACATTCACAATACCTGAATCCAATTGAGAACGTCTGGGACGTTATGTACCAGTGCATCCAAATGAGAACCTCTGGGACGTTATGTACCAGTGCATCCAAATGAGAACCTCTGGGACATTATGTACCAGTGCATGTAATTGAGAACATCTGGGACGTTATGTACCAGTGCATCCAGTGCCACAAAGTAGCTCCACAGACCTGTCCAGGAGCTTGCTGATACTGTGATTCAGGTCTGGGATGAGATCCTTCCTGACACCTTCTGCTGATTCATCAGGATGGTGCCCAGACATTGGTGGCAGTGCATACAGAGACGTGGGGACCATGCACATTGCTTAGTTCTGTTATAATTTGTCGTCATGAAATTCATTGGAAATTTGACCTCCTTGTGATTTCAGTTTTTTTATTTAGACTTTTGGTTTGATGAACACAATTTATATCAGTAAAAATTTCTTGAATCTTTTTATCCAAGGCATCGTTCCAGTGTGTAGTTTGAATTACAGCACTGTCAGTATAATTCATCATAAATAAATAAAAAAACTAGACCTAAAGCCAAGAAAGTCATATATTTAAGGGTTCCAATTTTATAGTTAGATGAACTGATTGTTGCAGTCTCTGTGCACTAGGGCGTGATGTTCTGTGCAGCTTGCTGTCCTGACCTGCCATTCATCTATGCATTTGGAGGACAAAAGGATGGATTGCGTTTATGGGACATCAGTGAAGTAGCTGCTGGTATGACTCAGATGTTCTTGTAGATAATGTGTGCATATGTACATGTCATTTTATCTTTTTATCAGTGAAATTAATGCATCTTTTTTCTTTTTTTTTTCTCCCCAACTCAGTGGCAGAGGTTTTTGGCAGTCGTGAACTCTTGGTTGCTAACACAGTGTCTGCTACAACCAGAAATGCAGCTGACATGGAAATGTCGTAACGGCTTCTTGCAGTCCTGCACATTATCTGTGCATTTGGCTCATACAGCCAGCTGAACAGCCAGACAGTTATTGCCATCAAAGAAATATTACAGGTCTTTACACACTGTGGGGAAGGTCCATTCTCTGTATTTATGAAGTGATACAGGACTGTAAAAGAGAGAAACTTTTGTATTCAAGAAATATAGAATTTAGATAAGGGAGTTTTTGACCAGCACATAGCTATGCCATGCTGATCATGTTGGATATTAATATTTGCTTCACAATAAGGTGTTTTTTTTCAGCAGTATATATTGCCTTAATCCCAAAGGATTTGCAGATCACTTTTGTTGCGTACTAGAGCTGCATAATATTGCACAATATTATTGGCCCTTGTGATATAGATATTCCTGAAGGCAGCAGAGTGCAAATGAACTCTGACCCAAAAAATAATAAAAATCAAATATACAGGATGTTATATAGGTGCATCACTGCATTCATGAAAGCTAGCAAAAACTAATTTGGTGAACATAATGCACAATAGTCTTTAAGTAATGTCGCATAAAGGGTTGAGCAGTGTGTTTGAACAGATTATGGAGAGGCATAATTGCCATATGGTATCTTCTCCATGTAATGAAGCTTCATGTATTCATATCAATTCCAAAATTACATGCCGGTATATTATAATAATTCTTTGAGGGTGTCCAGATTATATTTTGTTAAATTCTTGTAAATGTAGTCAATTTGGGTTTTTACCTGCTGTAAATATAGCAATAACCTCTAAGATTCTTGGGGGTGTCTGTGATTATTAAAGTTGTCATGTACCCCTGGCTATATGTGTGGAGTGAATGTACAGTCATGCTGTGATTTTAAAAATAAATAAAAAATAAATATATATGTGTATATATATATATATATATATATATATGTGTGTGTGTGTGTGTGTGTGTGTGTGTGTGTGTGTGTGTGGCATGTGTTTGGCTCTCTATGAGGACCAAAATTCTAAA
>JAOYMR010000006.1:13515044-13527426 GCA_025802075.1 Tenebrosternarchus preto
CTAATTTTACCTGCAGACTTGCGCTAATTAGAAAATCCAGGAAGCTTGAGCAAAATCCTGGTGAGGACTTTTACTTTCTGAACCTGGAATGTCCACCTATGATATGTCGTTACACAACTTTAAATTCATTCATTGGCTCTGGCAAAGCTGTCTGTAATCAGACTCTTATTTTTTAATAAAATCAACTTTAAGACACATTACAAAAAAGGAAAAGAAAAAAAACATACAATTATGTGATGAATACATTTATAAACTGCATGGATATGGGATTCATCTACATCATATATGTCAATCTCACAGACCTGGTGGCTTGATGTGGACCCTGCTATTTTGGATTTGGCACCTGCAATGACAGTCGAATCCGCCTGCACTGCAGCTACCCACTATGGTACTGTGAGCTACACACCATAAGCTGTTCACCCCTGTGAAGTGACACATTCTGCTGGATTTGGAAAACACACCGTTGGTTCTACAAGATTTGGCCTGTACTCACTGAATCCCTGAGGAGATGAGAGATACACTGACCACCACCAGATCCAGAATGTTAAAGTAGTTACGACAGAAAGAACCCTTATGGAGGAATGCTCCACATGCCGTCATCTACACATACAAGAAAGAGAAATCAGTATGAAGCAAAGTACATGGCAAGGAAAATGTTTTAAGTTTGAGGACCAATAAAAGTGAGAGAAAGGAGAACCAATATAATGATAATCTTGGTGCAGTGAGTAAACAGATCACACATTTTACCTTTAATATGATCTCTATTGTAAAGAGACCTGTAAACACGTGATCTGCATAGCCTAAAATCTGCAAGCAGAAATAGATATGCCCATATGAAAAAACGTACGTAACGTGATGGAACTACAGCACGTCTGTGCATGAACATGTAAGCAGACGGGTACCTTGTTTCTGAATGAGTCACTCTTCACTGGGTCCTCTGCAGCCAGAGAGACGCTGCTCAGCAGAATGAAGAAGAGGATAAGATTGGTGAAGATATTGTGGTTGACAATCTTATGACACAAAACCCGAAACCTATGAGAGAAAAAGAGGAAGACAGAGAGAGAGAAATAAAGAGAGAAGGGGAGATAGAGGGTGAAAGAGGGAGAAAGAGAGAGAGAGTGCATGTGTCTTGAATAACAATGTCACTAGATTTCTATCTGAGAGTCTGTGCAAGCCTACATTTTTTAAAAGGTTGCAGTAACCATCTTTCTACTACCATACATACTAAATGGATGTGTGATGCTGATACAGGACATAGGACTGATGTGGGACTGATACAGAAGGGATGACGGGTTGGAAATACAAGGTTCCTGAACAAGACCACCTTACTTGTTGGTATGACTGAAGATGAAGAAGGCCCTGGCCTCAGGTATGGGAATGGCTTTCTCCTTTAGCTGAATCTCTGAAAGCGGCCGTGGTCTTGGACCCACTGGCATCTCTGGCTCCTCATCATCTTCCTCTCCTATGGTTGTAGGCAAGAGAAAGAAAAAGTGAACCCAACTACCTTTTTATGGCTGTCATGTTGGCCATATTATGGCAGCAGTTAGTTCTCAGCAATAATTGTGGTCACGGTACCAGTATGTTAAACCAGCATTATCTAAACACCCAGGGGAGTGCAGAGAAATACTGCAGGGTGCATTTGAAGGTAAAATCTAGGTTAAGGTTAAAAAAAAAAAAACTCTAGTGACTCAAGCAAAAAAGCACACAAGGAAGAATAACAGAACAGCAAATGATGCTGTTTTTGGTGTTAATTTGTCTGGCATACTAAAGAGGTTAAAGCTTAATAGCTTCATACTAGTTTAGTAATAGTTCATAAAAACATTGTCAAACACAGCTACACTACAACTACCATAAGGGTCCATCTCTATTTTGATACTCTTAGTGATCACAGCGGTACCAAGCTGTTACCAACCTATACATTTTACAGGTTGTAATTTGGGCAGAGTGTAATCCACTTCACCAAGAAGCGCTATTGTACTCCGAAGGCAGAAGAGTGAACATTATGTCAAACCTTACTGGTTTTTTTCATGATTGATCTGATTTTGACCAAAGTATGTGTATTAGCATTTATTAGCTGGTTGTTTTTAATATGCATTTACACTACTAGAAATGCATTTTAAATTGTTTATTTATTATATACTATATAAATACTGTTTATTTTAACACTTATGAATAACATGACAATATCAATCTCAGCCCAAGGGTGCAATCCTAGGAGAACTCCAGTGGCCCTTGGAAAAGGCTCAAGAGTGAGGAAAGAAGAATTGACCAAACATTGGAATGGTGAGACAGTATGTATTTAAATGTATACATATCGCATATTATCCAGTACTATACACATGCATACTTCCTAGCCATGTATAATGTCTATAGGACGATAAAAACCTTCATGCAGTCCTCCAGAACACTGTAGAAACAGGAAGGCTTCTCAAAACCAACTGCCCAAGTGACTGTAAAGTGTGAAATATACCAAGGACATGCAGTGATAGGACAAAACACCCTCAGCAAGATCATCAATAAGAGTGTGTATGGATATAGATTTACATATTAAGGAGTAGAACAGAGGTGAACACCTCCTGTACCATGAATGTCACCAAGCTGTATGCCAGCACAAAAAGGAACATCAACTTACTGCTCCATGTGTGTGAACTTACAGCAAGGACATTGGAATGCTAGTATGGCCAACCATTGGTAAAAAGAGAAAAGTGATTATGAGAGAAGGAATTAAACTACCACTATATATATATATATATATATATATATATATATATATAACATTATATACAGTGAATTCAAGAAAGGCCACTTGAAGAATGGCAAGTTACTATCTTCTGAGTACACAACAGTTGAATCCTAAAAGATGTGGAAGCCTATAGGTGCAGCTTTTACAGCAGGTGTATCACTGTGCAAATGCAACCAGAAGTACTCCACATGTGAGCCCAAGGTTCTAAAGGAATAAGGTATGGACCATATCCATATACATGGTATGGACCTTATCTTGTTTTTTTTAACAGTACTGTACATACACTTGCAGCAATGGTGTATTTTTTTTAACTTAATAACTATGGGAGGTCATTTAGGTATTATAAAACTGGTTTTCTATGTATGAACTCTCTGCCTGTGGTCTGTTTTGTGGTACCTGGGAAGTCGTTTACTGGATATGGATTCTTCTCCTCGTTCTCATCCCCTGTGTAGTCGTCAATGTTGATCTGCGAATTATACACATCATTGCTGAGGCTTACGCCACCAAGCCATTTTACAATAAAATTCAGTTTCATTTGTATCATGCATGCAATACCCATTGTATACATCCATAATGAGCACAGACAAATGCCTAATGAGCAAGCAGTCAGTGGCAACTAGAAGTCCATAAGATGACATCAGAAAGAAGTCTAGACAGGAGCCAAGAATTAAGTGGGCAATATATCCTCCTTTTCAGGGTGCTAGATAGTGGAATTATAATTATATATTTATTAAAGTTTGACTGTATTAAGTCCACATGTGTGCTTTGGATCATCATTTAAAGCTTAGAAAATTCCAGGAAGTAACTGCAGCATAACGTAGTAAAAAAATGTAGAGGTAGTCAAAACTGCAGTGAAGTACACAAGGTTTCAGAGAGAAACAGGACGTTTCAGACAGAGGTCCTTCATCAGCAAAGAACTTTGCTTGCACAGCTGATAAAGCCTAGCAGTAACAAAAGAGAACACATGCACACTCCAGTAGGTCTTCAACACATTCTTCCATTTTTCAAAGATGTGTTACTGAATCTGGATTAACTGAGAGGTATAACTGTGATATTCTGTAATATTTGGACTCAGATTTTAACAATTTTAATCTTTTTATTATGCTACTAATAAAACACTTTAGTAGTCATCTTCAAATAAATTGCTGATATTCATAATGGTACACTACACGTGATATTTAACTAATATCCCCATTCCTACCACAGTGGGAAAATCATATTTATGGCCATAATCTTAATTGATGGCTTTATTTTTTTTTTCTGTATGAGTGTGATCATATATCTTGCCTTGGTGGTGGTTGGTGTTTCTCCATCAGAGGTGATTGATTTCAGCTCAATCTTCTCTTCTCGTTTCTCTTCCTCTATTGGAGGTTTCTCATTGTCTTGCTGCTTCTCTGGACTGGCCATTCTGGAAGCCATAGAGTATAGTTACAGTCACACAGTGTAAACTCCCACAAATACTCCCCACCACACAGAAAATTAATTGCTGAGTAGACAATACCTGTCAACTTACAGGTTTGTACGTTTCTGTAATAACTTAATATTTCATTATATGATATGTGGATTTCCATATAAACAAATGGTCACAAGTAAATTAAGCTTAAATTTTAAAATTTTTAGATTTGCAACAGAAAGTCTGTACACCCTTTGGAATTATGTGCATTTCTGTATTAAAATGCTCAAAAATGTGGTCTGATCTTGAGTCAGAAAAATAAACCAAAAAAATCAGATCAGCTTGAACTGATAATTTTATCTATCTAGCATGTTATGGTTGTAACATCTTAAAATAAACATCAGCATTTTGCACTAAATGGAAATGACTAAATTACTACACAAAATGTCATTGAACCCAGTGAACACCCACCTAAAAATATTATTATCTAACCATATTATTGTATGACAAATCAGACCACATGTCTACAAATGATGCCTGCATATATCCAGGTAATTCTATGGGTTCACATATATCCAGGTAATTCTATGGATTCACAAAGGTTTTTTGCAACTGCATATTTGAGTGATATTTGAAACTGAAAACTAGGAAATTGCAGACTGAAATATGTGAGACAACTAACAGTCTGGTCAGATAAAATATCACATTTCCTGATAAAATCAAAGAATTAGAAAGTAATTGCACATTTATTTCTATTACTCAAGTCTTGTGTATTTTAATATATTTAAACAATAACATATATACTACCATGTATTTAATAAACAATATAAAATGTGCCAATTATGTCAAAATATAGCTTTAAGAATGTGCACCTTGAGTAACTAGTCTTTACTGCCCACAGGTATTTCTTGTCATTACCAAGTGTATTCAAACCTCATGTTTTCTAGTGTTGTTGGTCACTGTTCTAAGTTCTGGTTATGTGTCTCCCTGCCCCCGTATTTAGCAAGTATCGCTTGTTTACCAGTTTTGTGTCTTGCTTTCATGTTCGGTTCTGACTGTTTATTATATATTCCGCTTTGGTCACTGTCTGATTGTTCTGGCTTTTTGACACTGAACTGTTTCAAGATCACCAGTTATGAATTTGCACTTAATAAACGTTGCTCTATTCAGCGCTTGTATTGTGCCTCAATCCTTTCCACGTTACACCAGTAAAAGAGTACAACAGTAAAAGAACCTTTTAAAGCTGACTCATAACCAAGCAAAAATAATACATGTACCAAAAATGCATAAAAGCTCTCAAATTATCATATAGAAACAAACTAGAATTCGGTCATATTTTGGCTGTCATCCAAAAACAACAAGTCCTAAGACCATTGCTCTTGAGCTACAGAGTGTGGCACACATTCTCAGCTGGTTACCTAGCCAGCTTCCTCCTCTCTTTCTCCTCCTCTTCCTCTTTCTGAGCTGATGTTAGGCTTTCTGCATCTGCCAGGTTATCCACAGCAATGGCCAAGAATACATTCAGGAGGATGTCTGTTTCAGCTCAGGAGCTTTTTAAAAATAAATTAATAAATTATATAAATCAATACATTTTAATATAAATTCATGTAAACAATAAGATGGGGGAAACCTGAATAACAGTATGATAACTTTCACATGTAACCTACACAAATCTATATGAATGACATAGTAACTGATCCTGGATTTTGGAAAGGATGCCAGCTCGTAAAGCCAATTTAAGCGCTATAACTGCTTGAAGTTGAACGTGTCAAATGTCTATGTACTATGTGCTGTGATTACATTTTGCACAGCAGTGAACACTACTGGGGCACATTAGGATGAAGTGGGGACAGGGAAAAGTACAGGGAATGGAAATATGACATTGCTAGGTACCACAGGTATGAAGTGGGAACAGTGTTGATGCACATGGTGATGGGGTGGGGGTAGTGTAAGGGATGTCATAGGTGGGTGGGGTGGGGACAGAGTTTCCTTCCAGTACAGCTCTCTACTTAGAACTAAAACCTAGAACTATAGTTTCATAAGCCCACATCTGTCTGCAGCTAACAAAACCGCTAGGTATTATAAAAAAAAGTTGTTGCTTAGCTATCATCAGTTCAAAACTCCACAGCCACAATCCTAATATTTACCAAACAATAAGTACATTTACATCTTAAATTAGCTTCACTTCTTACCAGTTTGTTCCTGGATCATGTATAAATGTCTTCTAAAGGGCCTGCATTAACTCACTCCTGCACACCTTTCTGTACTCCTACATCTCTACAGTGCCCCTGGCCTCACTGTCTCTAGCAATTGACTTTAATCCATGTGGAAGGTCATTTAGTCCTACAACAGCAACACTGTAGAACTCTCTTCTATTACATTGCTTAAATATAAAAACATTCATATCCATTATTGTTATTATTATTAGTAGTAGTAGTTGTATTGTTCCAATCTAATTCACATGACCTATATACAAATGCTCTCAAAGCAGGAACTGCACATCCTTACTGCTGCATTTTACATTGGACTTCATTTTTATTATATCTTCTATCACTGTTTTGCTAATAGAGCTATTATTAAATACTTTAAAATAAATTAAACTTGGACAATTTTATTTATATTTAATTATATTATATTATTTTATGTCACATTTTATTTTATTGATATTATTTTATATGTTGACTTATATTACATAAAATTGTGAAAAACAGAGTGAATACTGAATACTGTCCTATATAAACTACAACTATGTGAATACTGTCCTAGAGAAACTATGAGGATGAACTGAGCCAGTGATTAATCCTAGTGCTGTAAAGGATACAATTTCCACAAATGAAGAGAATGATAAAGTAGATGCAAACAAGCATGCCAGGAAATGATGGCCCTCCATATGCCATAATCCCATCATACATCACTGAGTTCCAGTCCTCTCCAGTCAGAATCTGTAACCAATACAGAGAAAAACAAAACAAAACCCTAAATAGTCGGAAACTAGCATGTATTTCATATTCAAAAATAAAATGTATGAAATAAAACTATCAGACCTGAAAGACTGTGAGTAAAGACTGGGGAAAGTTGTCAAAGGTGCTGCGGCGCGTCTCATCAAAGTTGAACTTTCCACCGAACAGCTGCATGCCAAGCAAACTGAAGATGATGATGAAGAGGAAGAGCAGCAGCAGCAGGGAGGCAATGGAGCGCACAGAGTTCAGCAAAGATGCCACTAGGTTGCTGAGAGAGTTCCAGTACCTAAGAACCACAGCAGAGTGGTGGTAGTGTGAGTTGCCACTACTGATGTCACATAGAATGACAGAACACAGGCAAGTAAAAGTACAAACACACCATGCATGGTTTAAATTACAATATGTGTCCGACAGTCAGAGAGTCCAGTTCTGAAGTTACACACTTGACTCTCGCACTCACCTCGTGATTTTGAAGATGCGAAGCAGACGCACACAGCGCAGCACTGAGATGCCCAGAGGAGACATGATTTTTGTCTCCACCAGGATGGTCTCCAAAATCCCACCGCATACCACAAAGCCATCAAAGCGGTTAAAAAGGGAGACAAAATACGCCTGTAGTCCCAAACTATACATCTTCAGAAGCATCTCGCCAGTAAAGAGAGCCAGGAGGACCTTGTTGGCAATATCTGTGATCATCAAGAGAAAATCATGGGAAACAAAGATGAATAGGAAAGTTTCTGGGTACCTTTCTTTGGACATTATTAGTTATAGTTGATATTATATTATTATATTATATATAATTATTATAGTTATTTTAGTTATAGTTGAATAAATCCTGATATGTGACAAGATCCACACTAACCTTTAGGTTTCAGTGTCTGCATATGCTCATGCTAGTGTTCACTAACAACCATAATGAGTCATTATATATGGATGGTTTCCATCTTTTTCTGCCCATTGAGTTTTCTGAGAACATACTTTTTGTTACCTAGTAACAAAAGTTTACTGCTGATTACCTTGCACATTTGTGAGCCAGTCTGGTTGTTTGTGGTGTTCCGAGGCAATGGTGAGAGTGTTCAGAAACACTAAAAAAATCACCAGCCAGTAAAATGCATTCGACTTTACAGCAGCCCGACACTTACGCCGGCACAGTCGGTTCCAACGACGTGAATATCGACTACAGATAGAATAAGAATCGGAGGGAAAAAGGCAGAGAGTGTTAAGGGAAGTTTGAAGGAGTTAAACTTTAGTTTCCTATAAAAAATAATTGGTAAATCTCATCTATCAGCGCAATATAAAGAGGCTGAGTGAACCACCTAACTGAATAGATCGTTCTGTGCAAAGTGAGTTCACTGGGGTAGAAAATGCAGCAGTGAGAGTTTGAGGACCCAAGAAGTTTATTTTAATATGTCAAACCTTGATTTTATTGGCAAATGGCTGTGAGAGGAACTGTAGCAATTATCACATTATGATCAGGACACAACATAAAGGGCACAACAAACAAAACATACAATATACACTTAAACACACATATATGAAGACCTCTGAGGAGGGCATCAGACTTCAAACCTTCAGACAGTGAGAACATGTACTGACCTGAATTTGGATTTGGAGATCCTATTTCTGGAACAAAAAACAGAATGGATTATACAAACAGAACAAGGACATGACATCATGGAGGACATTGTCTCTGAAGGGAGAGACAAAAGGTTCAGTCAGCGGCTCCTAGTTCGGCACACAGACACACAGAAAATCGATATGTATTTGGTAGGAGCATTTATGAGAGTGCCCCCTTGTGGTTAGACCAAGCTAAGGAAGCAGCTGAACAGTACCCACAGGAGAGAAAGACAGAGAGAGAGGAAGTCACAGAAATGGCAAAAAGGTGAGAAATAACAAACAGTGACAAACATCAAATAGCTTTTCAAAATCAAGGGATGACGCAATCAAGGGGGAAGTGAGAGAGAAGGTTTTGCTGTATTTGTCAAGCTCTGCCATTGTCTGCACTTTTAGTTTTGCTAATATGTACCTACTGTTAGTGTGCAGCATGACTGCATGTATCCAATATATAATTTATAAGATCAGTCTATAATATAAGATCCCTTTCCAGGTTTTGTAACGATACAGTATAATCTATCAAACCTCTGAAACTATGATGCTGGGTTTTTTTTGCAAGAACATAACACTGAACAGGAGTCTATGAGCCTTTAGTTAAGGTAAAAAAGAAAACCAAAAACACAGAGAACATTGAATATATGCAACATGATAAGAAAATAATACTTGAACCATGTCTCTGATTGGTGATGAATATCAGCTAAAACTCTTAAATTTTCCCATGCAATTAATTAATCTTCTACATTGAGTTTCATGTTTCTTTCAACATAGTTTTGTGTGTCTTGCTTTTGTAATCTCTTTGTGAGATGCCTTTGGTTGTCATAGCAATAAAGTATTGACTCTAGAACAAAACATAGAACTAGAACTTAAAGTTAATTTGCTTAAAGGGTACAACATACACTGTTACAAAAGAGAAGGTTAAGAAGTAAAAACCTTGAACTTAACAGAAGCTAATAACTCAGTGGTGTATGGTGAAAAAATAATTCAAAGTAAAAGTCAAACAGAAGAAAAGAGAACAGGAACAGCAGAGGGGAGGAAGAGAGACAAGGAAAAAAAGGTGACGCGTAGGGACTTACGCTAGGCGAGTACAGCAGGTTTCTCCCTCCATGTCTCCAGCTGGAGCATTATCAGTGTTCACTGACTCATTCTCACTTGCTGGAATACTCACTGTGTGCATGAGAGAAACACAGGGAGACAGAGAGGGTATTCATTTACCAGTATGGATATGATTCATGCTCATCAAAGGGTGAATATTATAGGGTTTGTTCCTTCTCCACCTACTCTATGTAAGTTGGTAAATGCAACATCAGGACACCTTTTAAAAGCCATGTGTCCCTCCAAATCTGGGACACTAGGACTTCTACAGAGTTTATGGACAAGTTACAGAGACTAAACACAACACAGAAAATACAAATATTTTTCAAAAAGATAATCCAGTTCGTGACTATGCTAAACTGAAAATGACAGGGCCTGTGAGTCCTTTTGACAGTAATATGGTCTCGAAGTGCTATGTGGCAGCAATATGTACTGTAAACTTGATGTGAAATCTCTAGTCCTTAGTAAGCAGGAATAATAATAGTGCATAACAACACTTCCTATTTCAGTCTTTGTTTAAAATCTCCTGAGGGTTTTCCTGCATTCTGTCTGTGTATATGTAGAAAAAGCAAAAACAGTACATCAAAGGGAACAAGCTGGTCAGTATTACACCAACCGGATCAAATCTTACATAGATACGCAAAAGAAACAGCCAAACAGTTGGACTCCTTTTGAAACCTATATGACAGTTAGTAAAAAACAGAATTACCATTACTAGAAAACAGCTAAAGAGATGTAGAGAAAAGGATAAAACAGCATACAAGTTAAAAAAAACTACAGGAGAGTATTAGTGAAATATTTAGTGAAATGAATCAAATCTTGTCAACCAGCCTGTCACATGCGAATTTGGATCACTGTTTTTTCATGCAAGGTTGTGCAGTATCTGAGCAAAGCACACAAATGGTTCTTGGTGCATGCTGCATTCTCACACCCATTTAACTTGCAATTTATTTCATCAATATTTTTATTCTTTTAAAGAATGTGCAATTTCATTACTATGCTACCATTGGTATTATTTTAATGGGTATAATCAATCAGTTTAAAATCATGGCAAACTATGTGAAACTATGTGGAGGTCAAAATAAAACTTAGGTCAAACTTATAGCATAATTATGAGACACTAGTATAATGAATGTAACACTGTAGTAATTAAGTCACTGGGCCTTATGCAAGAACATTCTTATCCTAAATTTCTTCATTCACACCGAAGAACTTGTCTTCTCCAGACGTGGAGACCTACATGTGGTAATAAAAGGAATATACAACCAACTTGGCTGTGGGGTTCTGCCTGCTATACGCTTGTGACCATACATTCTTAATGTTGGAACTTTGGGCACTTCAGTAAAAGTAACAATAGCTAAAATCAAAGTCAGTGTGACTCGAGTCCACAAGTACTGAGTCCAACATGCACTTCATTCAGCTCCAGCATGCTTCAACATGCAGAATGTGCCTCATGTACATTTGTGGGATTTTCAGCTGACACATTTTATAATGCAACCATGTTAAAATCGACTGTGCAGCTCTGACTGTCTGTATGGTTACATAATGTATATTATGCTTAAGGATGCAAGAAGAGCAACATTCTAAGTTTAGAGGTTAAAGCCTTAGTTCAGACGTCAGTAAATGTTTTTAAACAATGTGAGTAGCTAAATTATCAGAGAATAGAAAAAAGTTACTTGTCCAATTCATGCTGTCTAAATTAAGGTTAGTACCAGATGAATTTTTTAAAATAAATGGTTCTTGCAGGAGGCCCATTGAATCCAATGTACCATTTTGATTATTTTGTAAGAGTTAAGGTCGTATTTATCCTCCCGCCGGTGTTAGCTTGATCAAAGCCCAATGGACAGCAGCCAGCATTATATTTACAATAAACTGTTACCTTTGTCCATGGAAACCTTTAGCTGATTCTCTGTTTGACAAAGTGAAAGAGCTCAGGCTTCCTGCCTATAATTAATACAGTGACTGGAGAGGTGCCTTCAGTGTGAAACCATCATAATACCATTTCTTATCTTTCAACCATCCCTAAAATCACGTGAATCCTCAGACATTGCAACCAACAGTATTAGTACTCATTATGCAAGTTTCTCTCTGAAGGTTTTAGACGTACGCCCAGTATAAAATAACTCCATCTCCAAATGACTCTATTCTGACTGTTAGACCATCTTTGAAATTGACACTGTTTCATATCAAACTAGCTAATGCCCAATACCTACATGACTGTAAAGGTTCATTTATTTGCTATAAGATATCTATATCTACATGAATCTGCGTATACAAATATAAAATGTCTACCTTACATAAAACTAGCGCTGACACTAATGATCTTTGCATTGTGGCAGTTAAAATAGCTCAGGTAGCAATGAGAATGTCTAAGATTGCTGAATGCGTAGGTGCTGAAAAGCTTCCAAAAATAAGGATTCAGTCTTCCCTGAATGCACCAGCAAATGCATCCTGGCTAGCTGATGGAACTGCTTCTACAAGGAAACTACAAGGAAAAATGACTTATGTGTGCATTTCAGACTTTTCAGACATTTCAGTTACATAAATGAGTTTCAGAGACTAAATAAATGAAGCCTTAGC
>JAOYMR010000006.1:13534940-13549476 GCA_025802075.1 Tenebrosternarchus preto
GGTCAATAACCCAAAACTATATGTAGATAAAAGAGGGGTCAGTCTCTTCTCTGTATGCAGTTAGGCAAATTACACCTCCTCCACAATTTTTCTTTTTTTAAATAAAAGTATATAACAAAAAGTTTAGCATAGTCCGTTCTGCATCTCTCATTCACCATGCTACCTTGTACCTATCTGTACGCTGTCAAGTAATAAAGAAAAGAAAACTTCAGTCCCCCCAGTCCACACAGCTGGACCACAGACAGAAAATGCAGGCAAAGGTTGTATCATAGCAAGAACGAATGGCCTTAAATAATGTTCGCTCAGATTCAGAATTGGTGAATTTGAGGGATTAAAACAACAAGTGTCATATTTGCTTCAAACTGTTTAGAATAGATAAAAGATTTTTCACCTAATTTATTGACCCAAATATGCCTGGTCATCACTAACCTATGATTAAATCCTGAAAGCCTGTGAAATCAGGCAATCCACAAATTACATGCTTAAATTACAGACCTGTCAACTCACACTTGACTCCTGAGTTTGGCAATATGTACAGGAAGTAATTTTGTTCATTTTTTAATTTTATGTGGCTGAGTGGGGTGGGTGGAAAATCATACAAGTAGGCTTCCCTATGTGAAGCAGTTAGGACAAAGTGTAAGAACACCAAGGTCATAGGTTCAATTCCTAGGGATTGTATATAAGACCATGCAAAGAAATATGTAAGTTTATCTAGATAAGAACATCTACCAAATGTAAATGTGTAACATACTAGCTTCAATTCCAAGATGTAGGCTTTTTATCTGGATGGACTTCCAAAAACCCTGAACTGTGTACTAACCTGGTCATTTTTCATAATGTAAAATGTCCTTCTTTTCATAATGTAAAAAGACTAATCTTTATACATAAGGTTCCAGGGGGGTCATACACACAGAGTGTTCTGAAGAACAGACACCTGGGATCTCTGTTTGCACACTGTTAAGGACTTTATGTCCCTAACATACAGAACTTAACGATATGTTCTCTCTTTGTCTGGCCCAGGCCAGCATACATTGCTACACTGCTGCTAAGTGGAGTGGCTCAATAACATTTCATATGTTTCTCCCTGCTTCCATGAAGAGCTTCAAACTACCCTCACTTCCCTGAAGATCACCTAACCTACCATATATTTATCTTTCTAACATATCTAATATTTCAGTAGGTCTGGATGACATCACTTTCTTTGACTCTTTCTATGTAATTTGCCATGTACTTTTCAGCATTAGGTAGGATGGCTCACAAATTCTGGAATAACTGGATTAGGAGCCCCGGAATCCCAGGCCCTAATTAGCAACCCTATTTTGTCTGTCTGTCCGTCTGTCTCTTACCCGCTCAGGACCCCCAGAACCAAGTTAAGAACAAAAAATGAGCCAATGATGATTAGTGTAACAAAATAAAGCCAGGGCCAGGAGTTCCCTACAGCATCATTCACCTGGGAACAGAGGGAGAGAGGGAACGAGAGATGAGAGATGGAGATGGAGGAACAGAGAGAGGAAGGACAGTTAGCAAATGACTGGTTCAAAACAGCATAATGGGCTTGTCTTGTCACTGATTGTGCCCTCTGTCTGTGTCTCTTTCTCTGCCTCTTAGTTCTTTCTCCTTGGGGAGGAAACCTGTTCCAAGGTTTGTTGTCTTCTGAAGCTAGATCACGATACAAAACAGACACATACACACACACACACACACACACACACAACACACACACACTTGCAGATAACACACGTGTACATGCTGCTTACCCGCTCAACACCCCCAGAACCAGATTTAGAACGAAAAAGGATCCAAAGATGACGAGACTGACAAAATAGACCCAGGGAAGTTCATAGCCCATTGCATCCTGCATCTGAAGGAAGGAGGAAGGAAGTTCAGTTAGGAAAAGAAAGGGGGAGGGTGGGAGTGGGAGAGCGTGAGAGCAGAAGAAAAAAAAACTCAAGAGGCAGAAAAGCTTATAAGAGGTGACTGCCTTAAGCAACTACTTCAGGGACACTTGCAAAACAATGATTTGAACAATTCATAATACTCTCACTCTGGCTTCCGTAGACAGCAGACAGTCTTAGAGAGTCCACTGGAGTTGAATGTCAGATCACTGTACCACTGTACTCTTTTATTAAAATGAGATCTCATAAAACTCTGAATAGACTATGTTGTTATGGAGGAGAGGAGACTACATGTCAGGAGTAAACTACTTATGACTGATACTGTTGTAATAGAATGAAGTGGTAAATAACAATAATAATAATAATAATAATAATAATAATAATAATACAGTTATTATTAGAAAACAGAAGAGATTCATGCATTAGTGCTATTAATTAAATGAAGAAGCCCAACTAGAAGCCAAGAACCATTAGGTTGGGGTGGGGGGGGGGTGGGTTGATGGCAATTGAAAGAGTGAGGTAGTTTAAGCTATTGCTGCACCTGACCACAGAAGAACACACAGGAGAAAAACAACACTCAAAATTAAAACTATATGCTGTGCTACAAATTATTGAATTTCTAGATGTATTACAAATAGGAAAAGTCATATGATCAACTTGAAACATTAAGGCCTTTCACAGAAAAGCAGGGAAATGATCTAAATGTCCAATATCTCATTCACATATTTTTTCGAGTGTAATTTCAGTAAGCAGAACTGGCTTATCAGATCAAAGCTCATAATGATGTGAAGTATGTATTTTTCTGAGAAAATGGAACTCGGTTCCAGAGATACTCTTTATTTCTGCCTTTTTTGAGTAGTACTTTTCTGAATAGTACTTGCAATAAATAGAGCACAGTGCAAGCATGAACTTTACACACAAATAGCACTGTTTATCGTTTCATGGTCTTAGCCACCATGAGGATGCAGCTAACTTCGCCTCCTTTGTTCGCAGACATAAACTTGATGGAGGTCACAACTTGTCTGTATGGGTTTTATTCCCCTGCACAATCTGCAAGAATGGTTCAACTGTTTCCACATCAGCAGTGGGCGCAGTTAACGTATGTATGTAATATTCAGACTATGGTCACACATTGCAAACCAATAGCAACGCGAGATCTGACACCAGGGTGGGCCAGACACATTTCAGGTGTGGATTTTTAAATCCAGACTTCATCTTGCGAGTGTCCTTGCTTAAAAATGTAAGCATCTCAGCTTGATCAGATATCCAAGCTCTCATTGGAAAGGCAGATGTAACCCTGGCTATTGATTTTGTTTGTAACTTTGTTGAATTTTTCTCCACAATTCATGTCAACTCAAACTACCCCACTTTCCAAAGTAAGCAACAAACATATGCAGACACACACACACACACTCACTAGTTTGGAATAAAATCGAATCTTATTTCACATAAGAAAGTAGTTTGCTTATGTATCACAGAAGTCCTAGCTTGCTTTCCTATGACAATAACACTTTACCCTGGCCATCTGCAGCCAGATAGATTTCTTTGGAGTGTATAGAGAAAGAGGGAGAAAGAGACTGAAACTGAATGGCACACAGCAGATGTTCCAGTGAGGAGCTCTCTGCTCTAGTGTTGCTGGTATGTACTAGGCATTATGTACTAAACTGTATAATTTACTACAGCCTACAGCGCAGTCTGGCCTCAGTCCAGACTCACCCAGTACAGGACGTCGGTCCAGCCCTCCATAGTGATGCATTGAAACACTGTCAGCATAGCGAATGCAAAGTTATCAAAGTTCGTGATGCCATCATTTGGCCCCTCCCACCCCATGTAGCACTGCGTGATATTTGGTGGGGAACAGTGTCGCCCATGGGCCGATGAGTTTGGGGCACAGGGTGCAGGCTTCTCCTCTGCTATAGCACCTAGGGTATGGGCGACACAAACACACATTGAGCTCATTTTTTCATCTGTACAAAAACAGTATATGTTAGAGCAATATAAGAATAAAGGAACAATTATAATCCATTCAAACTTAGTAAATTAATAAATGCAAAATTTCTTCTTGACCTTTAGAAACCAAGCTTTTTCCCAAAATAAACCTGCCAACTATAATTAGCTTTAACAAATTGTAAAAGTCTGTTAATGAGGAAAACATTATTTAGATGGGGCAGTAGTATTATAGCTTTTTTCACATGTCACACCTCAACACCTATGTTATAGTGGAGACTTTTTGTTGGCACCTTCACTACAAATCTACTATTTAATAATTGTATAATATAGTATGATTTAATTACTAAATTAATCATTATGAGGCCACACTGATGCTTATGTGGTTTCAGTAAGGTTGGCCACGTCGTGCGACAGCAAAAAGTGTCAGGAAATGAGTCCAATATTATGTCTGGAATATTATGTCTGGAACACTGACATAGCAAACAAGAGTGATCCACACCTAGCCTAGACACAAAAGGACTATACACATTCCAAAACCTAGGCACCATTTACTAAGTATATTTATAATGTAATATGTAAATTGTTGATTGTTTATTTCTTTCTCAGTTAAATTAATTTAACTTATTTCACAGGTTTCTAGAGGCCTTCAATTAGACTGTTTTTTTTTCCAACACATGATTAAAAAGTTAGTCCATCAAGTTTATCAGACCTTCTAGGGAGCATTAACTAACGTACATAGCAGGCCCTTGGAAACCTGTTTTCCCATGGAAGCCTGTCTCAAACCAAATTCCTTTAGAGATGCCTTCATACAAAAGTTCCTCCTAAGCCACTGACTCACAAGAGAGCAGCAGACAACAGTCAGCATCTTTCTGTGTTAGACACACCCATAGTAGCAGGCACATTCAAATAAGTACCAATGGCCAGTTAAAATGGCCAGAATTCTAGAAACCTGCTGCTCGTTTGGCCTGCTTGACTGTTATTTAAACCCACCATCCCGTGTCTTCATATTCAATTTCATGTTCAGTTTCCTAGTTGTTGTCTTTCATCCTCCTTTTCTTTGTTCATTTTTATTTCTCATGGTTTATTTGTATCATTAAATCTTTTGTACTGAAAAAAACTATTGTTCAGTGTTAAACGTAAGACATTTAATTACTAAATCCTATGCTATGCCTTTTGTTGAGTTTAGAAGGATTAAGTTAATGCCTAACTGGTGTTGGAATCTGCTGCGTGTAGTTCGGACGTCACATTAATATTCATTTTAAATGGTTATACTGCAACACTCACTCCTAACAGAACTTGAGGGACAACAAGGAATTTCTACATTTCTCTTAAATTACAGTTAACAATTGCACTTGGAAGATTTTTGTCACTTTGTTCATATGGATTTCTCAAACTTCGCCTTATGAACTTCTCAAACTCCTCTTCTCTCTTCTCAAACTGATGATACTCCCAGCAGTTGTGTTCTAAATATGAGTGGTTATCAGGTGTGCTAAGAAAGCAGTTTTCTCATTATTTCTCATTATTTTGAGAGAACTGCTGTCATCTTGTAACACTCCTAATTTAGTGTGTTAGTGAGGCATCTTAAGGTATGGTACTGACCTTTCTGTCCATCTCTGATGAAAAAGCATGTGCGGTGCATCTTCCCCATGAAGAGTTCCAGGCCAATGATGGCGTAGATGATGATGACAAAGAGGACGAGCAGTGCGATGTGCAACAGGGGAACCATGGCTTTAATAATGGAGTTCAACACCACCTGTAAACCTGCAAGCACACACAGGTGCATAGTGGTAAGGTCACACTGTGGTTCCAATTCTGTCTCAAAAAAGAATGTGTGCTACTCTGCAACACATTGGTTACAAGGCTGTATCACACACACATGTTAATACACATGTTTGTGTATTACTCACTGGGCACTCCGGACACCAATCGTAGAGGTCTCAGCACTCTGAATGCTCGCAGGGCCTTCACATCAAAGCCTGCTGCTTTTCCTCCAATTGGCGTTCCTCCATCCCCTTTTGTGGCCTGCTCTAATATAGCGCTGAACAACCTGAGAGAAAGAGGGTGATAAAGAATATGAGAAGGTGTTGATATTTGCTATTTTAAATAAAGCCAGCTTCCAGAAGTGAGAAAAACCTTCAACCAGAGTGTTAAGACAAGGGCAGTGATGCTTCTAAAGGGTATAACCTGATCGCCTACCCACAAAAACCATAAAAACTATGAAACACTCTGTTGGCTCTTTCGCCAGCCAAGACTCAGCCCTACATATTAACTAACATGTATTTACGAGAATACATTTTTATTTAAATATGTATGCATTTAACCTCAACGCACTGGCAGAATACTTAATTTCAAACAAGCAGCACAACAAATAGCGGCATTTCATTAGAGCACCAGTCCAATGTGTGAACTTGTAAAGTGACATATTATAGAGTAAAATGAACTAATCTCTCGCACTGAAATTGGGATTAGAATCCTTTCATGGTTAGTCCATACTTCATGACAGCCTGTTGCCGGCCCAAGCCAACCCCCTAACCCTCCTACCCTTCTGCGGTTTTGATATAGTGGGATTCTGATGTGTCAATGGCCACATATCCCCTAGTGTCCCCTACCCTCCTCATACCCTTCAGCCACCTGCATGTACTCAGTCTCCTTTCCTTTGTCCCTGTGGGGAGGTTTGGGGGGGTGTTGGAGGCTGACTGTTAATTTCTGTATGTAACTGGGCATCTTTGTTTGCAGCACTTTTTACTTGAAGAGGGAAGCTGTCACTGACACCACCACCTCCCTACGTGGTGCAAACCATCCTCCCAGGCCAGACCTCTGGATGGTTTGAAAATGATGATGGTGTATTAGGCATCTTGTTCTTCCATCTAATTTCTATTGACCACATCTGAAACGTATGGTCTATTACCACGGACAAGTTTGATTCCTAGTACTAACTGATGGGAATTCCATTGGCTTGGAACGCACTTATCACGGAAGCCTAGGGGCAGTTGCTAAAGCAGTCCGTAAATGTTTATGCCAAACATACCTTTTTGTAAAGCATTTTGATTTCATTTCAATTCCCGAAAGGTGTTTATAGATTAATCGGTATGAGTCATACTTTGAGATGAACCACATTTCCAGAGGAATGAATTTATGGTAAGTGTAAGCCTTCTGTAAAGCCCAGGCTCTATGTGATAAAGCATAGATACCACAAAACTTAAAACATAATAATTAACATTACTCAGCTGTACTGTTTCAGTGTTCAACATCCAAATAAAAAACATCTAAGAACAAATGAGACCTTACACACATGTATCTTTTTAAAATAAGTTAACAATTGAGTCCAGTCAATGGTTACTTTTTCTTTCCTGTCTAAGCAGTAAAATGTGTTAAATCTTAACTGTGGAAACTGATCATACACTATTGTCCCACTCTGTGAGCTGCTGGATTTCCCTGCTTCCAACACAGATCTCTCATAGATAACTCCTGGATCACCCCCCACCCAGCCTCCAAACCTACTGCCATGTAAACTTCTTGACCTGCCAATTGCTTTTGTGTGCTTGCTGGCCACCATGTGTGGATCTGAACTTTGGCTGCCCACAAGCTGGCTGTCCATACTGACTACTCTTGGCCCAGCACTTGGCAAAGATCCTAATCTGTCCTTTTCTGATGCTCCTAGTTTGAGCTCCACTCATCAACTGACTCCTGCTCCTGATTTGATGCTTGATCATACTCATGTCTCAGTCCCATGTCCTCTACCGTGGCCTACTCAGGACTAGGTCCCTAGTCAAGTTCTTGTCCTTGTAACAGCTTCTGGTCCTACCCCTGGTATTTTAATTTTTCTGGGATGAGATCAGCGGGTTGTCAGTTTACCAGTTAGCTAAGCTAAGAGGTAAGTTCAGTCAGTGACATAATCGGTCTGTTTTATGAGGTGCAACTGTTTTGCCAGACAGTAAAGAATTTCTGGAGTCATCCCTTGACACGGGCCTACTTAATATTTCTTTCCTATTTGTTTCACGTTTTAAATATTAGGATCTGGTGACTCTATTGGCTCTGATTCTATTTGGTGGTGGCTCATTATTCTATCAGCTGCTATTTTCAATAGGAAGACAAATAAAATTAAAATACAGTCATACTGGTATAGATAGAGGGTGAGGCTTCATGTGGAAAGAAGGAGGTAAACAGGAACACATGAAAACAAAACACATGGAATATCTATCACGTGGCTGAGGGAGAAGAGGCGAACATGACACCTTCATACCTGAGAATAATACTCTCAGCTTTGGATTCAAAATAACTTCAAATATCTGGCAGCCGCCAAATTAGACACCCAGAATAATCAGGGTAAGACATATGACTACTTAAAAGACTCTTTAGCATTCACATCTCCTTTCTCTCAGTCGTACATTCTCATGGTCACTGTGTACTCTGATTAGAACTGAAACTCATTTACAAAGTTCAAGGCTCTTTGACTGTTTCTTGTATCATTGCAAGACTAGAAACATCACTGTACATCTCATTCAAATACTGACCTCCAGAACGCTATCATAGGTTTAAAGTGTAATTATGAAAGAGGAAAACATTTGTGCCCCTGTAGAAAGGTTTGAGGTATTTTAAACTCATGAGGTTATTAGTAGGCTCCACAGAATATAAAATTACTTTCTCCTTCCACCACAGTCTCATCAATGTGTCCTAACGTCAACAACAAGCGGCTTTGCTTTTCTGACATTAAGGTACAAGTAGTAGAAGCTCAGTTAGTGCATTGTATAAGCCATTCCCTACAAAAGGTGTTTGCAACTTTAGCTCTTGGTGCACTGGGTACAACATTACTCTTTCAGGTGGCATATCCTGAGTAAGCATTAGTCTGAATCCCAACTTCCATATGCAGCAGTACTGCTACGTGTTGTGGTTGTGTGTGTGTGTGTTTTTAACCCTCCTTGTGGACCCTTTTATCATTGTCAGTGACCAGGACTACAAATGCATTATCAGCAATAATAAATGCATTATCTTGAAGAATGCGTTTGTGTTGTGCTTGGCAAGTCATGAGGGATCAGTCAGTATAGTTGCTGACTCAGTAAGCAAAGCTTCAAACTTGATGGTTCAGGATACCAGTTACGATGTCAGAAATCAAGTTATAGAGAGAAATGTTTAGGTCAACTCTCATGACCTTAGTGAGCAAAAATATAGCATCAACTGCTGAACTAAAGTATCCTGCTGTTTTATTTCAAACCAGCAGGCCACCTTTGAAAGGTTGCTATATGGCAATGCAGCTTTAGAGTCTGCATTTTCTGCCGATCATATTTTCCTGTAGAGAAACTTACTTTCCTATAGAGTCCAACTTGGTGTGAAATTCTCTCAAGCACTTAATTATTATATGAGTACAGTAGAGCAGCTGTCCTTCCAACTCGTAAGCACAGTGGTAACTGCACTAAAACAAAAAGAAGATAAGCTATAAACACATGGACACATCTGTCTTTTCTCATGGCTCTGTAGACACGCACTCTCATCAGTTTTCCTCAAGTTGTGCCTAAACAGAAAGAGCACATGGGCACAGGTACTAGCTGGGTAACTGTCTTGTTAGATAAAATAAATAAATAAATGAATTAATAAATTAAAAAAATAAAAATGATGTATTAGGAACTATTAATGTTTTAGGAACTGTCAGTAATCAGGGAGCATGAACAGAAAGATGTTCTCTGGTCATGCAAAATGCAAGACTTTCAAATGTCCTGCTATATTTTATATATATATATATATTTTTTTTTTTTTTTATTATTATTATTATATATTTTATTATTGCAAGCCTTCAGTACTCTGGAAAGGTGAAGTGGGGTAGAACAAAGCAGGTGCCACAGCACAGGCTGTGACTGAAACTCTCAATTTCTTTCACTTGGAAAGAGTGACTATTTAATATTAGCAGCAGTAATAATAATGTGAATTTCTTTGGCAAGTAAAATGGTCTAACCCTGCTTTTTATGTTTAGAAACTGCAGATCAGGTGAGTAGTAATAATTACTGCACTGGTACACCATGCACTGATGATAAAAATGCACACACTTACACCTCAGCTTTCAGCAGACACAGCAGTCCTGTCTGTGCAGAAAATGGAGAGCCAGAATAGCTGAATGGCAAAAGAACATTGTTATGAAGCCAAGTTTTGATTAAAAATAACACAATGGTGTTGTGTTTAAGACCACCTTTGGTGAGGTCAAGACAAGATCAAAACACTAACTAATCAAGTTTGAGTGAAAACCAAGATAGGCAGGGGGTCAAGATGAAAGAGGAATTACAATAAAATAATTAATACAAGAAAGAAAAATGTAATACAACTCACTGGTCATCATTTAGAAGAGTGGTCGATAACATCTTGGATAGCTAATATGGTGGTTGATTTGAGGCAGGCTGGTACTGCAGTTATACCAAGGAACACTGAGAGATGTGGAAGATATCTGTAGGTAGACAGATGTGGAAGATATCTGTATGTAGGTAGATGTGGAAGATATCTGTTGGTAGGAAGATGTGAAAGATATCTGTTGGTAGGAAGATGTGGAAGATATCTGTTGGTAGGTAGATGTGGAAGATATCTGTAGGTAGATGTGGAAGATATCTGTTGGTAGGTAGATGTGGAAGATATCTGTAGGTAGGAAGATGTGGAAGATATCTGTTGGTAGGTAGATGTGGAAAATATCTGTAGGTAGATGTGGAAGATATCTGTTGGTAGATGTGGAAGATATCTGTAGGTAGATGTGGAAGATATCTGTAGGTAGATGTGGAAGATATCTGTTGGTAGGTAGATGTGGAAGATATCTGTAGGTAGGAAGATGTGGAAGATATCTGTTGGTAGGTAGATGTGGAAAATATCTGTAGGTAGATGTGGAAGATATCTGTTGGTAGATGTGGAAGATATCTGTAGGTAGATGTGGAAGATATCTGTAGGTAGATGTGGAAGATATCTGTACGTAGGTAGATGTGGAAGATATCTGTTGGTAGGTAGATGTGGAAGATATCTGTACGTAGGTAGATGCTGATGGGTAAGTACTTTAAGAATACTTTGAGGTGTACGTACCATCAAGTCCAGAAGCATCATAGTTATTGACTCTTTAGAGTATTCTCAGTGTAGCCAGCATCAAATCTCACAAAGAAGTTTTTCAAAATTTGTGGCAGGGAATTAGCACTTACAATACAAATAAAACTAGACTTGTTCTCATAGTTTGTGATGGTATAGATGCTTTGCCATAAGTAAAGTGGGCTCCTTGTGGAGGCAATCACTGAAGAACAGTAATATTTCATGTTAATATTTTTGCAATGGGTGGCAACTTTCCTGAACAAATTTCAGTCAATTTTGTAAAACAGGAGTTCTATTTCAGTGTCTTGGAGATAAATTCAGACTTTTTGGGAGAGGGGAGTTGCCTTATTTCCTGTAGTATTTTATTTGATGAAAATAATGAGATTTGATCATGTTGTCTTAAGTGCGTGTCAGATACAAGCTGTGATTGAAAAAAAAATCTGCGCCTGGTGTTATATCATTTTTTTTTATTTGTCCAATTAAAGTATGTAGCAACAAAAGCATCTTCAGTCAGTGTGGTCTGCACACTGTTATCCAGAAAATATGGTACCAAGAATACGGTACCAAGAATGTGGTACCAAGAGCTTACTTAGCATTAGCGCTTGGGTGAATGTTCACAACTACCACTTTAGTAACAGTGAAGTCCCATAGTAGGGAAAAGCTCAGCACATTAATGCAAGCAGCCCAACTCTGTATTGGCTAGCCATTACAACCTCTCAACTCACTGAAATTTCTGGCTGCCTATAATCAAGCATGTGATTGTGAGGGCAGGTTTGCATAAATATTGGAATACAGTTTAACTAAATTCAAGTTATTACAATTACCTGCACATTTACTCACAGAACATTTTAAAAGCTGCATTTTGTAAATATAGAATTACAGACAATTGCCCATGTGTTAGCATGTACAAATTAGTTGTCCTCTACCCTGCTCACCAAAGGACAGTTTCTGACCACAGGACTATAGCTGACTACATATCTGGGTGGCACACCATTAACATTGTGATAGTGACATGGTTTTGGTGGAGTAGGTGCAGTTTTATCAGGCAGAACAGTGTTTGTCTTACATTTTACATGTCAGTTTCAAGGATTCAAGGATTCAAGGAGGCTTTATTGTCATTCACATCACATGTGGTACATGAGGTGGAACGAAACTAAGTACTCAAGATCCCGGTTTAACCCCAGAGCAGCATTGAGACATAAAAAATAGACTAAATAAAATAGACTAAAATATGAATAAATAGACTAGGATAAGCTAAGCATACAGTGATAAACAAATAAACAAACTATGATGAACGTTTGTACACTGATGAATGAATAAACCTATATAAAGTGCTATGGAGGTTAGTGGCTGTGCTTAAAGTAAAGTGGCTGTGCTTAAAGTGGCTGTGGTAAGTATTCAGTGTCCAACTGCGTGCTGATCTGGGGTTCACCACTGATCTGGGGTTCACCACTGACATGAGTGATCTGTCATTGGTAAGGCAGTTGGAAAGTGGCTGGCAGGACAGGTCCTTACATAGCAGGTCTGTCCAGATTGGAACCCTCTTCTGAGTTACCCTGGAGCCCAGGATATTCTGCTACCATGTGCCACCACGGGGGTGGGGTTGTATGGGGGTTCATGGGAACTTGTGATGGAGAGGCTATGCACTGGAGTGGCAAGACGTGTCGGCACAGCCAAAAAGCTGCAGTGTTTCTTTAAGAGGAGCTCACGTGGTGTGCGCATGTGTGTAGCTCTGATCAGGAGAAGAGAGGGAGGTTTGTGCTGTAACACGTCAAAGACTACTGGATTTATTCGGTTTCTGTTTGTGAGTAATGCAACCATGGTGCTTTGGACTAGTTCTGTATGAAGTAATATATGAAGAATAAAATAGTGACTGTGAAACCTGGCCTTACATGGTCAATGTAGCTAATAAACAAACTAATTGGAATACTGTGAACGAGTGTCTGGATCCTTTATTCAACACATACACCTTGAGGTTTGTGTCTTACCTATTTATTTTCTTTCCCCAAAGCTCTCTGCTGTCTGGCTTGGAGTGTATTTGAAGTTGAAAACTGACTCTAAAGTGTTAAAGCTGGCACTTGAACATTTTTTTTCTGGACCTGTCATTGCAAAGTGCCTGAAGAATTTTTTTTTTTTTTTTTTTTTGGAACTAGGCTCATCTGTCCTTAGAAACTAGAACCCAGAGTTTTCCTAAATCTGTGTCGCCCTGCAGCACAAAATGGTGCAGGACCACTTTTTTTTTCTCTGAACCTTTTTGTGTGTTGTGAACTTGGATTGCTTCGTGTGAAACTTGCTTTCAGCTGGACAGACACAAAATTAATCACAACTAATGGATAATTGTTCCCATTCATCGCATGAATTTTGAACAGTTTTGTGCTTTCATAGGCTGGTTGAGTGAGTATGTACCGCATACCTTTGAACTGTTCATGAACATTTACAATGTGTAAGGAAAAAACGATGAAAAAGTCGACTGATCTCTTGACAGCTCTCAGCTCTTCTGAGCAGTGGATTTTTGAGTGTGTTCAGTACCGTCTCATCTTGTGTCCAAAGGATTTTGAGGATAAACTGAAATTAAATGATCTTGGATATTAGCTGCATTATAGCTCATTTAACACTGGAATGGCTAAAGCTACATATATATACTAGTGTTAAAGTGTATTATAGCATTTGGCAGATATTATTGCTCTTTTAAATTAGCTGATTTGCCTCTAGAATTTGAGTCTGAACAAATACAAATGTCCAGACTAGCATAGACACACGAAAAAAAGTACAAAAAGCAAGGCTGTGACAACGACAGCATTAATGCAATTTCATCATATGATGCTATGGGTTGAGATCATTACCGTCATTGACATTGTTTTCCCCTCTTTTATTCTTTTTTTCTGATGAAAGTTACAGGAGTGCAGATGATGTGTAGTATGAAATATAAACACAATAAACAGTTATATTATCATTACTGATTCTATGCTATATTCAAAAGATTCTGAAGAAACAAAACTTGTCAGTTACTCATCACTTCAGCTTCACACATGTGGGGAAGGGACATTAAAACAGGAAGAACTCTTTTTTGTGTCTTAATATTAATTGTTTCTTGGCTTGAGTACTTCTGATATCTACAGATAATATACATACAATATACATACACAAAAGACAAAACTAACATAAATAGTTGGAGTTAGATTTTAGCAAATACACCTCTCTTATGTGGTTGTGCCCATACAGTTGATGCTAGCTGGTTTGAGATTATACAATTCAATGTCCATGAACCTAGTTCCTAAGTTGAATGATCAGCAATTTGGGCACATCCTGACTTTAGGCCAGACAACAAGGAGCACCTTGGCAAATTTGACTGGCAATGTGTGGCTGGCAATATTGTCACTCTGTTGAGATGCTTTAATCAGATAAAGTGAACATGTTGGATTTCCTGATGAGAAACATATCCTGAAAAATAAATCAGCAGATCATGCTGATTCACTTTAGACGCCCAGTGAGCAGTTGTCCAATGAGCACTTATTGTACAGACTCATAGGCTACCAACTTACCAACAGTTACTTAATGTGTGCGCTCCTTTTTATATTGCACTTTGTTATTACTGACTTATAGATAAGCCTACTAACCACTAACCGACAATGACTCAAAAAAAT
>JAOYMR010000006.1:13549576-13562721 GCA_025802075.1 Tenebrosternarchus preto
TTTCTGTAAATCATATAAACTTCATTTCACTTCTCAAATATCACTGTGTTTGTCCCCTATATGATATATTTAACTGAATTTTTTTATCCAAACAATCAATGATTTATTAAGGTAAATCAGGAAAATTAACAAGGCTGCCCAAACTTTTGCACCCCACTGTGTGTATATATATATATATATATATTCCCTTTTGATGCTGCACTTTAAAAAAGCCAAATCAGGCTTTATTATTATTATTATTATTATTATTATTAAATATCTGTACAGTCACAGCCCTGGTTTCAAGGTGAAGTATCTTACAGGACTGTGTAGACTTATAAAAGACATTCTTCAGTTCATTGGGAACAGACTGTTGGTTCGATGCTCAAATCTCCAGTAACGTCCATCCTGCACTGTTCTACCCTCCATTCTTCCACAATATTTGCTAAGACTGAGCTTCACTGCCAGACCCTTTACAACAGCGCTTCATGAAACAAACAGAGTTGCACGTGATGGCATACCTATCTTCTGTCACTGGTCGGGTAATGTATGAAACTGCACTATGATCTTGGTCCATGTAACTCTTCCTCCTGTTCCAAGCACCACTGCTGATTCAGACACTGGTGACACTAAATGACAATAAGTCTCATAGTCTTGATTATAAAGCTTCCATGTTGGTTGATGATGAGAAAGAAAAGAAAATACTGGCTGGGAAATGGTTGGGGAAACTTCAGAGGAGGGTGGTAATTTCACCGGTCCTCCCTCCAGAGTTGAAATATGCCTCGTTCTAACCTTGATGCACTACATGACCCACTTATCCTTGGCCGTGTTGAAGACCCGACTACTACCACATTCTGGAACCTCCTATTTGCAGTGAACGTCAATGTCAACGCTAAGGCACTAAATGATAAACTTGACAAAGATGCTTCTTTATCAGCTGTGAGACAAGATCTTGTTCAACAACATAACCAGTCAAAAAGAAAGACTCAAAAATTCAATTTTCAGATGACAAAATTTGTAGTCCTGCTGGTACTACTTGAATGGTGACTATGCAGTGTATAGAACTTGCTCCAACCACCATTACCCCTCATTGACAAAGTGGATGGTGCCTGTTTAGATCCAGTTAAGTCAAGCGATTCAGTCTTTTAGAGGAATTTAGAGAAATGTTTAATGTATACCTAGATCTAGACCTTGCTGACATAGCATGTTATACAGTGGATGCAAAACCAGTCAACCTCCCGTGATATTCTAATTAAAACAATTATTATTGGATTATTATTGGTTATTGTCAAACATCTTGACTTGGAACTTGGATTTTATTTGAAATATAGCAGCATAAGTTGGTTGATGCCTCAACCCAGTCCTTAAGGAAGATTCACTAGGAGGTCCTTACAACTTCAAGACGTTGCTTTCAGTGTAGCTCACAAATGCCTGATATTAAATTGTAATCTGCTGCCCAACAATGCAGTCATTATGGATATTCTCCAGACATCTGTAGTCTAGTCCTTTGTGCTCTTCTTCCCATCTCCCTTATGGCCACAGTTTGGGAATATCTACTGCAACTGCAGCTGAATACTTGTAAATGGCAAGTCACGATGTACCTGAAAGCCACAGAGAGGGGGAGGAAACCCCAAAGCACTCTGTTTAAGATGGTCTCCCCTACTATAATGTTCCAGAAACAACAAATACACTAAACCCAATGAAACAGCTGTAGCTCTTTGTTCCTTTCATTCTAATAGCAGATTTGCTCTAATAGTACAGATTTGTACTATCATGCTCACCCAAAAGCTCATTGTCATGATCTGTAGTCCATCCCTGGTTTTCCCTCCTGTCCTGCTTACCTACCTGTTTTTTTATTTTCTCCTCATTACCCCTTCTGACACCCGTTTCCCATTCCTCCCAATATCTCTGTTATTTAAGGTTCGTTTGCTTGGTCTTTTGTTGCTGGTTATTGCTCCTATGCTCTTGTGCTCTGATATGTGTCAGTTCTTATTTTTGAGCTTCTGCCTGATCTTCCTGGTTCCCTGTTTGGTTTGTTCTCATCTCTCTGGTTGTACATAGTATCTTCTATGTGTTCTCTCCTGCCTCTCCTGATGTTGTTTTTTGCTGCCTCCCTTTCATGTCCTAGTTTATTTAAGATAAAATAAAACATGAATCTGAAGGTTTACAACAGTCAGTAATCTGTAGGAACTGTACAGGTCTTTGCTTTGAATGACTTCAGCACATTTGCGGCCACAGGACATCACTAGTCTCTCACATTGCTCTGGCGTGATTTTGATCCACTCTTCTTCCTGTTTCTTCCACAGTTCTGTGACTGTTGTGGGTTTCTTGGCCATAACTTTGTCACCAAGTATTTTCAAGGAATTGCTTTACCCGTTTTGCTGTGTGACAGGGAGCATTGTCCTGCATGAAAATTGCTGGCTGATTGACTGATGAACGCAAGGAAGGAACCACGTGTGGTTGAAAAAGGTTGTAATACACACTTGAATTCACTCTTACATGTAGCTGTATGAGAGGTCCAACTCCTGCTGCCGAAAACATTCTCCAAACTATGACAATTCCTCCTCCACCTTTCACGGACTTCTTTACATACTTTGGGTTCAGTCTTTCCCCAGTTTGTTGACAAGCATAATGTTTCCCATCAGACACAAATAAATTAAACTTGCTTTCATCACTATGAACTCTGGACCTCTTCTCCTCTGTCCACACAACATGCTCCTCGGCAAAGGTGAGTCTAGCTTTTTGATTCTTTCTGCTAATGAGCAGTTTGGTCTCTGCAGAATGGGCTTTCAGTCCAAATGCTCTTAAACGTTGAGACACTATATGACGAAACAGATACTGTTCAGTGCTGAACTGGCAAGTGATTCCAGCTGTATTGAACCAATTACCCGTGGAGATTCTCTGTATTATCCTGTCTTCTCTTGCATTTGTCTTTCGTGGGTGACCTGCCTTCTTAGGGGACTTAAATGAGTTTGTGATGTTGCATAGATGCAATATTCTAGAAATCACAAACTTGGAATGACCAACGTCTCTTGCTATGGCTGATAGGGTCACCCCTTTGGCCTTCATTTGGACAACCTCCTGCTGGAGGGTTTTAGTCACTTTGGATCGGCTCACCAAGTCACTGCAAACTGGAAAGATAGGCTGCCAGTTAAATAGGGTTTGTCAGATAATTAAGGAAATTAGTACCATGTACCAGATTAACACCAATAACTTGCAGGTATCTGAAAGTGTTCTCTAATTTTGTTCAGTGTTGTCTTTCAATGCTATCATTTACATTTTTATGCTGTGTTTTAGAATATATACAATTTATGAAATAAGCTTAAAATACTTCTATTTCACTCCTGTTAGGATAATTTCACATAGGACAACACAATGTCATTGACATTTAGGAAATTGTGTGTTCTCTCATTTTGATCTCCAGTGTATGGGTGATAGGCATATACTGCACCACATGAAGTCCATCAACAATGTTGAAGAGGATACTCTTCTCAACCAAACCTCCAGGTGGCATGGTCTCCGCAATATACATATCCACACTCATGCAGCACTGGAAGCTTTTTGTGTGCTGTGAACTTATGATCTAAGCTGCTGTGACATATCCTACCATGTGGAAGATGTTCTCAAGGTGAAAACTCACCTAAGATCCAATGCTTTTGCTAATCTCACTGCTAGTGTGGACACTAGAGGAAAATACTGGAGTATTTTATGTGTTTAAGATGCAACTACTCCACATATAGGACAGACATACTAAGCAAACACAGTTTCCATTCACCAAGAGCTGGAATGCTGTCTACAGAAAGGGACTTGAAGCCAGTTTCTTGACTGTGCTGAGCTATCTATTGCTTAGAATTACATAGAATTCGCTCAGTGTCCAGGAGCTGTTTACACAGACTGTACTGATGCTATCTCACACCAAAATACACCAAACACTGTTTCAACTGACTGACTTGTCATGTCACGGTGGGCATGCAGACCTAGCGCCACACCCACCTCCACTTCACTTCGCTCATTGCCTCTGTCCCAATCACCCATTTATTACCTGCAGCTGATTTCAATCCCCACTAATCGCCATACCTCTGTATATAAGCCCACAGATCTCACTAATCCATTGCTTGCCTGAGGACTACAGAGCCTGCGGACTGCTTTGAAGCCCAGCCTTCATCAATGCCTTTACAAGTTTGCTCACTGTTTTATTCTAGAGTTTGGTATCACCAACTCTTGCTAGCTAGATACAGCCTTTTGCGGTCTTTTGTGTTTGACTCCTTTGAGGTTCACTGTTTGTCTGCATTTATAATTAAACGTAATGTTCCCTGCAGCCTCGCCTTCCGCTCCCTCATTGCCGCCGTCACAGACTAAATCCTAGACATGTACTGAGTGTCACTTCAGGGTGGTCAGAGACTATGTGGACTAACCATTAACACAGTGATAGGTTAAACTTTTGGTGACAATTTTGGTCAATTTATGACATGCTATATGTGAACACTGGAAGAACTCTTGTGTTATGTAAAAAGTAAGCTGGGTGCTGCCTTGAAGGCTTGCTAAAATTAGATGCAGTATTTTTATTATTTGGGTTCTGATGAGAAAAAAAACGTCTCCTATGTGTTTATGATTTCTATATAAAGTATGTACTGTATTTGCATGATCCTGTTCATATAATTTATGAATGTGTATGCGATTAATATGTATGGTGGTATCAACATTTCTAGGAACATTTAAACAGCCAAGAAGATGCAGAGGAGCTGTAGTGTGTGGCTCTATTCAGCAGAAGAGAGGTACTGTAAAAGTGGTTTTATGCTGTAACAGCAGGGACCACTGCATTGTGCTCTTTTATTTGTTTTCTGTTTGTAACCAGATGCTTGGGTCTAGCTGTAGTTCATGTCTGAAGAGAACATCAGTAGAGAACATTTGGAAGAATTTACATGTGCTGGTCATAAAATTAGACTTTTCATTAGTTGTCGGTTATAATAATCAAAATTAAAAGACATAAACATTTGAAATATATCAGTCTGTGTGTAATTGATGAATATAAAATACAAGTTTCACTTTTTGAATGGAATTACTGAAATAAATCAACTTTTTCATGATATTCTAATTTTATGACCAGCACCTGTATATAGAAACAATAACATCAAGGGGATAACCCTTGCACATATAAACAGAAACATACTAATATAAGTATATTAATCCATTAATAATTAGATTTTTAGCTTGATCATGAACTATATTGGTATAACGTAATATATTGGTACAAACACCTACATCAAAATTAATCGCTCGAAATATGTAACGTTATGTGGAGCGCGTAGCGCTAAATAAGAGGAACAGTGACGGCCACGGGAAAAAAAGCTTTCGTTTATTTAATATGGTCTCAACAACGAGTAACGTCGACAAAGACTGACAAACAAGCGGTGACGCGCTTAAATACACACACGCTACACAAGACACAGATGAAACAGATAACGATAACTAGACAGACATCCGCACGCCACGCCCACGCCACACACAACCGCTCACACAATCACATAACACACACGGAGTACAAACCTACTCACACGGACACACCCACACGAACACGGGACAAGGGAGGAGGTGACGGTGGCCACCGTGACAAAATAAACTCATTCTGAATGTAATTTGTATCTGATCAAAATATGTAGTTAACACACTCCTTTAAAAATACGAATTAGCTATTAATAGCCAAGCAAACCCATGAAACCTGCTTTCACAAGCCGAATCCTTTAATCTTCATGTTCATTTTCATTTGCTTCATGCTGGGTATGTTTTTATTTAGCACTATAGCAACTTAATTACTTTAAACCAGGTTCATGAATGCACAAAAAATCTATAACTGTGAACAGATACTTTCTGTATTGCTGTTTCAATCAGAATCCTGTTTTCAAGCAGATTCCTGTGATTTAGACTAAAATCTGGGCCTCTTTCATCCTAAAGTGTATACACAGTCTTATGCACTCCAACTAATATAAGAAAATAACTTGATTTACTTATGAACATATGTTGACCACACATATAATCTCAGTACCATAGGGTTCTATGATAGAGGGAAAAATGTGTGCAGTAAGCACAGAATTCAGTATACATTAATGTATTACATTAAGTTCATTAATGTCTCAGGACAAGAGTTATGAGTGACAAGTACTGGAGTGTTCAAAGACCTCTTTAAAAAGACTCTACATAAAAAGTGAAACAAATCTCAGATTATATATTTTTATAGGTACAGTTGGAAAAGCAATGCAAAGAACAGAGGGAAGACACAAAACAATGATATGACTTCAGTACCATCCATGCTGGTTATGTAGATTGTGTTTTTTTTTTGTTGTTTTTTTTTTACTGTTTCAAAGGTAATACTATCTATTGGAGTATAAGTAACCTAATGCAACATTGCTTACTGAATAACCTATTACTTTCAAAACAGTTGCTAGTTTTGTTAGCCTTACCTTCAATCATAGATGGCATGACTATGGTAGTTACTGTACCTTCAAACCTAATGTGAAATATATCGACCTATCAAGCTATGTGATGGCTTGCTTCTGCAAACCTACAGAGAAATTATTTTATGATTAGGTTTCTAATAATTTGCTCTTTTCTGAACTTTGCAGCCTTGTTACAGATGGCAACAGCATGTGGTAGGTAGACAGACAAAAATCTTGTATAATAATCAAACCCACTATGTGCTGGAATTGTGTTTACATGTACGTGTGTGAGTGTGTGTGTGGGCATGTGTTTACGTGCACACAGGTGAGTTTGTGAACAAGCATGTAAATGCTATTTGAGTGTGAGATTTGTTCAGATTCTCTTATAAAGTATGTAAAAAGCCCATCACTGTCAAATCTGGCAACCTGTCCAACAAAAAGACACACCATTCACCTCCACCAAACTCCAGACTACTGATGAATAGACACCAAGCAGTCCATCCAATTAGTGTAATATATTACTTACATCAGTATTTTTTAACTGTAACAAACACATGTGTAGATGAAAAGCAAGTGTTTGCACTAACTGGCAGCCAGGGTGTGGTGGAGAAGGACTGTTTCTTAGGGCACTGCCAAGGTCATAGCTGGCCCTGTGTACAGGAAACACATAAGGCTTAGCAGTGCTTACATGGGTAATCTGACTCTCACTCACCCTACGACCACGATGATAAAGTCCAGCAGATTCCAGCCATTCCTCAGGTAGGCATTGGGGTGACACAGCAGCCCATAGGCAATCACCTTCAGAAAAGCCTCCACTGTAAAGATGATGAGGAACAGATACTCTACTCGCTCCTGTAGAGAGAGTAAATACAGAGAGGGACCATCAGAAAATTTGTTCCTCTGACCTATATAAAAGTAATCATGTTAATGTATGTCCAAATTGAATCTCTAACGTTTACCTTAGACCACTAACTATCAATTTAAAACATCCTGTATTTCTGTCTATTTAAACCTTTACTTGCTTAACATTTTAAAACAGGAATTCTTGGTAATTGGAAAATGTATAATGTACTCAAATAATGCATGCACACAGACGCATGCTTTCTCGCTCTTCCACATTCTCACACTCTCTGCCTCTGTGCCATCTTTGGAACCTTACATCTGCTGCAGAATAACGAACTTCACTTCATCCATGAAACTACACAAACATGTAGTGTACTTAATCAGTATATCCAAACACAGATGCACGTCATCAGTGAAACTGAGAACAAATGTACCATATCAACATTACACAGCATACAAGTTAAGGGAAGAAGAGACACTCACATCTAGAGAGACTTACATATGCATTTCTTTACATTTTGATCATCAAACCCATGAAAACAATCCCATGACCTTGTAGCTGCTAACCCCTTACTCCACCAGGTGAAATACAAGGTCTGTATCAAGTGACGCTCCAGTGCAGAGAGGCTAGCTATGCAACTACATCGAAAATCTCATATTTCATATAATTTTTTTTTGCTTGATCTCAGCATGCACAGCTGGTCCCTAATGCAAAGATGCCTTTGCATCTAATACACACATACACATCATAGTACTGCTCAAAGATAGCTTCAGATATGATATACATAGGACAGTTAAGATAGACTAATGAGCCAGGACTCATTGACTTTGAAATGCTGTGAATCCAAGTGTTATGTGAACCCATTTCTGTGAAACCTCCACTTAGACTCAAGAAGAAGAATTAGAACACATACTGTGCTTTGAATTTCACATTTAATTTCACTCATCAGATATTATCTCCAGCCAGTCTGAAAGGCTTGTAGATATCACTATTACTGTAAATGTTTTGTGCTTGATAGAAGTTACCCTCAAACACCAGTTGCCCTCTGATTTTGCATTTTTCTCATTACCCAGGGATTTAGGTAAAAGTAGTGGATCATAGATCGGCATGACAGAACATGAATAAAGGTCTGTGAAAAGCACTCTGCAATTTAGTTTCCTTATTCTGCACTACTGATAAGAGCCATCAACCACTACTTAAATTCAAAGCCAAAGAACACTGCACATCCTTCTCTCTCTCACTCTCTCTCTCTCTGTCTCTCTTCCACCAATATAGCCAAAGGGTGTGTTCACTATCATTCATGTGAGCACACCACCAATCCACTTCATAGAAATATATGCTGTAAGTGCAATTAGACAATTTGTTATGTCATAAATTATAGGGACGGGTGGGGGGGTTCCTGAACAGCAAGAATACACAACTTTAAATGAAACTAATTTCAAGTGGTACTTACCTGGAACCATAACAAAACATACTGATATGCCATGGTTACAAAACACACACACACACACACACACTTTTCCAATTTTAAGTAAAGCAGTATTTTCTCCATCACCCTGACACTTGACAACTCTCAATTAGGTCTCTGTGAAGAGACTCTGGTTTTGGATTCATATATCCAAAAATATCGTGTAAGTATCTTGTAATTCTGGGTGCCCTGAAACAATATTGCTCTGGTTGCTTTTTTTATAAAATTCATTTAATGGTAAGTTGCAAATCTAAAGTATATGCTGAATTATTTAGTACATTCACCTTTTAAACCACATGCCATGCTACTCTGAGTACCGTGACAACAAACCAAAGCTTTGCTGTACACTAAACATTTTGAGGATTTCAAACATGAGCCCAGTTTCCAGTACACCAGCTGATGAGATAAATAATTTTATATATTAGATTATACTTTCAAAACCTGCTAAGAATTGGAAATATTTTATGTGATTTCATTTAAATGTTTTCAATGTGGGCTAAGATTTCAAGACCAGTTATGGGACTGTTCTCCATTCAGTTATGTTGTGTGTGTATGTGTGTGTGTGTGTGTGTGTGTGTGTGTGTGTGATTTCCTCCTGAGACAGATGTGTGGCTATTATTAGACCTGTACAGGCAATCAACACACCCACTGCTGGGATAGAGCCATGAGAATTTGTCATCTAAATAAGTGGCTGGGGAGACCACTGTTGATAGCCAGAAAGATGGTGAAAGATATATTAAAAATGAAAGAAAACTGTTCATTTTATTGTTTGTGTAGTAAAATATGTTATTAGACAATATTTCAGTGAAGTACACAAGGTTTCCAAAGAAACCGGAGATTTTGGGTAGAGGTTCTTTATCAGCCATGCAGACTCTTTCTTTTAAGTTACCAGTCGAATAACTGTGGTACTGTAACTTGCTCATTTACATTTATTACATGTACATTTATTAATTAACAACCACTAAAATAACTGACATGAAAGGATCAGTTGTTACCACCCATTCCTCCTCTTGCAGTACTACAGTAATTGTCTACTGTTTGTCTTGCAAGAGATTAATTCAGCTTTACAAGAGAAGGCTTGCTGATCATTTTGTTGCACATCTTCAGGCCATCAGACTTAAGGATATGTCGTCTCCAGTTGCAAGGCATTTTACTGCTAATGTGAAGTGAAATGCATTAATAACATTTATTTGCACTGTGCAACTTGTTACTCATGAAGTTAGAAAAGTTTGAAAACCTAGAAAACATAAATAAAAATAATTGATCTACAATCCTTGAATTTTATGGAATGGATGTTATAATTTAACCATTATTATTTATTATTATAATTATATATTAACATATTTTTATTATTATTATTATTATTATTATTATTATTATTTAATACTAATATAATAATATAAACTGGTTCCTCCACCTACAAATCCAGAAGCAATTTGCTTGGACAGCCGATGTAGGACATTTTTCTCTAAACATTGTGTACCTCAACACTATTTTGAATATCTATATATCTATATCGATTTTTCAATGTTTTCTTATTTCCGTTTTTTTTTAAATTGCCATTTAAGATGATGTCTTGTGAATAACCTGAAATGGTACAAGGGTAACTGTTAGGCTACCAGAGGTTTAAAACGGAACAATAACAGGCAACCTGAAAAATAATTTCTGAAAATAACTTTCAGAGATCTAAAAAAAGCCCTTTTTAGAAAAACAATCCAGTTTTAACATCTTACATCACTAATGAAATTAAGTGAAGGTTCGAAAAGAAATGTGTACGTTACGGTTCATGTTTGAGTGTACGCTACGGTTCATGTTTGAGTGTACGCTTCGATTCATGTTTGAGTGTACGCTACGGTTCATGTTTGAGTGTACGCTTCGATTCATGAAAATGCTGAAGAGCTCTGGTAATGTCTGGGGGGATAAAAACAGCATCATTCTATGTAAAATCAGCTTTCAGGGTCAGCATACACAACTTTATATTATATGGAAGCATCTGGTGAAGTTTTAAGACATGATAATGTATGTACTTCTATGAAAATGTTTATGATTTGTTTTTGTTTTTTTGGCATGCCTCGGTGCTGCACGCCTTTAGGGGCTCCTCTTTGCTCCCCTAAGTTTTGGTTTACTTCCTTGTTTTCGTTTTCCGCGTATCTTTGTTTTGGTTTGCTCCGTCATGGCCCTTGTTTAGTATTGTTTTCGACTTCGTGTAAGACGTGTCTATGGATGAATATTCTGGCTATTCGACCTCTGACCTATGACTACGGTTCTGGATTTGCCCATAATAAATCTCGCTTCCACCTCCTAATCGCTCAATGTCACAATATATATTGTAGAGAAACCACAGCATCATTTAAAGAGTTTTAGCTTCACCTACCCCAGATTTACCATAATAATACGAGGTAGGACATTAATATCAGCTGCTTAATATAAAAATAGCTTGTATGGAAATATACATACATATATACATACACGTCACCTTTAATAATTTGCAAAATGGAAAAGCAACATTGCCTCCTTTCTCAGATTACAGATTACGTATTAGGAAACAAAAATCTCATTTCATCTCCAACTTGATGAGTAACTGTTGCCAAAACTGCTTTCAAATAAAAGCATGCTTGCTTTAAAATGTTTTTTAATATATTTATATTTATATTAATTCAGCAGCAGATTTTACGCAATGAGCACAGTGAGCACACAACCTCCACAGTGTCAACATGAAGAGTCTCACATGAGTGCCTGTCCATTCACACATGCTTGGCATAGCACCAGTCAACAGTGAGCGACATTCCCCTGACAACAACAGCCATGCTGGTGCTCACCATCCATCTCCATAGATACCAAGATAGGTTTTGGTTGCCATGGAAACTGATTGCAGCGTGCAATAGGCTGAGCAGCCTGTACAGCATCCGCAGATCCCACTGAACAGCACTCAGCCAGGCCTGAGTACACCTATGGATATGAAATTTGGAACACTATTTAATCCAAAAGACATTTCAATATATAACACATCATATTTTATTGCTTTATCTTTCTCTATTTATTTATTTTATTGACACTAATTTAAATATATTGATTACAATTCTACAATCCTACAAGAGTTATGTCACTCTTTAAAGCTTCAGGCACTCATGTCTCCAGTGTAACCATTAGGCACTGGGCACATACACATACCCACCTACACAGAAATCTTGGCACCTAGACCACCACTGTAGGTTCCACTCTCACCCAGTGCATAAAGTAATGTGCATTACCTCACGTCCAGAGCACTGAGGTATTGAGACTCTTTGGCACAAGCAACCATCTTAGGCTCAATTACAGCAGCAAAGGTGGAGGTGAAACTTTTAGAAAAATTATTGTGGGGCATTTTTTTCATATCAAAAACACAACACAGACTTCTGTTTCACACAGACCATGAGGCAGACAATGTAATCATCACTTAGCTAACTTAATTCTGTCATAATTGCACAGTAAAGAGCAAAACAACTCTTACAATTGCTATTTAGCACTTCTAAATCATTTGCCAAATGGCAGAAGTCTGACTGAGAAAGATGATCTAAACACTTTATCAGCTGCTATAGTTTGTGAGCTTTCTACTTGCTGCTCTTCTTACAAAACTTCGCTGTTTTCGTTTCTAAAGTCTAAAGGCTTTTATACCGCATTGATATTATGGAAATATGAAATATATAAATTCTTACCTCATATTTGTATTTATGATAACAGCTAGAGGGAATAGGTATTGTTCAGTTATTTGAGGGAGATTATTCCAACTGAATAGTATGCACAAGAATTTCTGCCATGAAGTAGCAGGTAGAAGGTGTTTATTTCACTGCTTTCTGATGACTTTGTTTTAGAGAACAGTTCACCAGCTCTCCATGGCTGCAGGTAAAAGTGATTCATATCAGATTTTATGATCAAATTAAATTTTTTGGTTAGACTGATCACAACACCTTTTTAATGCGAACATTAGTCAGAACAGTCCTCACTCCTAAACTGAACCACATGCACAAAAGAATGCTTCACATGTTATGCTCATGCAGAGGTAAAATAATTGAAGAAAACAATAACAGCCTCTAGCCTAAAGTTAATAATCATGTTCATTTGCAATGGAGGCCTGCTGCAAATTTAGAAACAAATTATGATGAGAGTGATGAGGTAAAAGAGGGCCAATACTTTAATGATGGACTTCTATGGAGTCATGGCAGCTACTGCACCCCAAATGTTTACTGAAATCCTCCCTCACTGTTCTCCATCTTACCTTCCCAGTATCATTAAAACTGACAAATGCCAAGTTGGATTGAAGTAAACGTCATATGAATTCCAATCTACCTGTTTAGGCGTATTGCCACATACAGTGGTATGCAAAAGTTTGGGAACCCCTGATCATTTTCATGATTTTCCTTTATAAATCTTTGGTTGTTTG
>JAOYMR010000006.1:13563545-13577898 GCA_025802075.1 Tenebrosternarchus preto
GTTGACACCTGCACTAAGAAATATTCCTTGTACTCCTGTTACTTGGCGAATAAAGATTCTGATTCTGATTCTGATTAAATAGTGCACAGACTAAACAGAATTATGCATACTTTGAGCACACACATCCACATGAACAAGCTTGAGCTCCAACATGGTGTTCATAAGGAACAGTGAGTAACAGGTCACATACTACAAACGTTTTTTACCCTTACTTTTTTAACACTGACTAAAATTCATCTTGCCACTTTAAAAATTTTGTTCTAATTATTAATTATAATAAAGCAGTGTTTGTTGTTTACACCTTTTAATCTAAGTAAACTAAACTGAACTAAAGCTAAGTAAACTAAAACTAAGTAAACTTTCTCAAAATCAAAATCATCATAAAACAATTAGTTCCTACCAATTCCTTTAACTGGACATGAGATATTCCACGAGATATTTCATGAGATATTCCATGCCTTAATTCCATGTCATAAGAGTAGCTCTTATTTCACTGCTTGCATAACAAATGTATACAAACAGAAAAAAATATACACAATACAAAGAAGCATGCAGTAATATAGTCCTACACAAAGCAGCAAATTGTCCAGTGAAAACCATGGACAACTGAGACAAAACAAACCAACTGGGACCCTTCAAGTTCTAGCTAAGGGATTTGAGAAATGACTGTCCTGCCTCTCTTTCAAGTTTGATTCTTGCCTCATAACAAACATGTGGCCTATCATTAGAGATTTAAGGAATTGACACAATTAGTGTCTGTTAACTAGTATTTAATAACATCCATGATGGCTAAATGTGATTAGAGTTGGATATGGATTTTACTTGCTGAACAGTGCTATTTTCCAATTAGTCACAAGAGATTATTATAAGCAAGAATGCACCAAAGGTAGAAAACTGTCATGTCATGGTTTATTCTTATTGTAAGTAAGGAGCTGTGTAAAACTCCAAATGTAGAAGGGTACTGAACGTCTTTATTTTTGCTTTACAATGTCATGAAGAAATGTCAAGCTCAAACTCATGTGACACCCAGTATGACATGGAATGGTGATAGATGTCAGTGTTCCTGTGATGATGAATCTAGATGACTCCCTCACACACACACACACACACAAATTGTAATTGAATATTATGTTCAATACAGTGATTGAATGATTAAAGCCATCTAAGCTATACTAAACTATATGACATTTCACCAGTGTGTAGTGAGAAAAAAAAGACAAACTGTTGCCATGTTACCATTTACCAGATAAATTCCAGTGCTCTGGCTTATATGAAGAGCTTTCAGTCAGCTGTTACCTTCATAACAGTGTCTGCTGCTGTTGATTCTACAATTTAACCCTTAGGCCCAGCTTTCTCCTATTTTACATTTGAGTAGTCTGGGATTATTCCTTACTAAAAGACACGTCTGCCTACATGTCCAGTCTCAGGAAGCCTTTGTGACTTTGGAAATAACTCCTAAATAAGTGTGAGAAGTAATATTTTAACCCGTGAAACTATACATGGTTATTTTTTTATATGAGAAGAAATATATATTTTTAAAGATGTGCATTAACGCTATTTTGAAACAAACTGCAACATTACACTAATGTTTAATTTTGAATTTACTTGAGAACCGACACAGAAGTACAACAGTGACGTGGTTGATGAACTAGTAAAAAAGTCCCTTAAAAAATGATAAAATTACCAACTCACAAAAGTGCAATTTATTTAAAAAAGAACTTGTAAAGGCATTCATGTAACGCAATGGTGTGTGTGTGGGTGTGTGAAAAGGAGACACGAAGAGAGCAAGATGACCGCTGTTGTTCATTACCACTTCTAATTGTGTGAGACAGTGACAGTGGTATTCTAGCCAAGGGGTCATGCCACAAAAGACCTGCGACGACCCTTCCTCCTTCAACACAGGCCTCTCAGAAGCTTATAGCTTTATTGTGACAGAAATTATATCTGCAGCTGTATGTCCTTCAACAGAGCCAAAACACCAAGGGCAGCTTTACATGTTCCCATAATTCACTTGTTACATGTTCAGCTTCCTTCTTCCTGTCCCTCACCATTCTGCTCCATTCTACTACAGTACCTGACCACAAGTTATGTCACTTTTTGTGCTAATTAGTAGAGTAACACCCAGAATAACTTTCATTACATAAAAAAATTAAAACCTTAAGAAAATATATTAATGAAAAAACAGAAGCATACATACATATGTGCAAATAACCCGACACCTGATAATAGAAGGTTCTGTGTTCACTGTCAGTGTCAGGAGAAAGGACAGGAAAGTTCATTCTAGCATAGGTTACATTCTCTGTCTTCCTGAAATTCCAGGGCTTGCTTGTGAAGTTAGAGCTTGTCAACATAAGAATGTAACCGAGAAAGTGCGAGAAAAAGTGTGTCTTCCTCCTACTGTCTTTGACGACAATGACGGAGGAGAATGTGACTAATGTTAATTGGAGCTTGGAGAGCTGTATGGCACTTCGGTCCCTCAAAGGGAAAACGGAGCCACAGTATCTCATTTTCAGAATCGAAGACATAGCTGCGTGTCCCGTTTGGGATACTAATGGAGACTAACGCTAATGACTGGTAGCATTTCACACATGGGTGAAGCTGGCATGCATTTCATGAAAAAGTCCAGAGGTTTTTCACGCAGTCTGCTTCAATGCATAGTCTAATGCAGTAACTACAAAAACAGAATCAGCAGATGCCGCATTCACTCATGATCCTTGTGCTTTTTTAATAAAATAAAAGAAAAAATCTTATGCAGAGGTACACTGATGCAAGACCAACTGTCTCTCATTTAATGCTCTCTCTCTCTCTTTCTCTCTCTCTCTGTTCTGGTGTCCTCTGCCATATGACATCAGCCAAGCTTTCCCAAATGCCTATTCTGCTGCCCATGCACAATAAACCACATAAGAAATGATAAGAGCTGTTTCACAATTTTGGAGCAACATGTTAAGGAGCAGTGGCAGGCCGATAAACGCAGACATTCACTCAGGGGGATAAGCTGTTACATGCTGCTAAATAGCATTGGCCACTAGCATGGTATATGTATCTCTATCCGAATGGCAAATACACTCAACTAGTCTTACTCATTTACATTCGATGGTACCATGGCAACACACTGACACCACAGCTAAAAACAGAAAAGAAATATGAAGAGAAAAAAAAAAACACTGCCAGGCACATGTAATGACAGTGAAGCAGGTGAGCATGAAGATGAGAAAATAACAATGGGAGTATAACTAATAATTTATGCCAATTTCTAAACATTTTACGATATTAACATAAAAAAGAAAAAGATGCTTGTAAAAACCATTTCACTTTTTTCAGACTGATGTGAAAGTTTCATTTAATAAAGTTCATACTCTGTTTTCATCTTAAGGTTATGGTGATATGCTCCTGATATGCTCCTAAAGTCAGTCACTTTGCACATTTTACCTATCATTTACAGGGTGATATTTCAAACAGATTTTACATTTCAACACATCATGCACAGATATGCTCAGATGTGACTCAAAACCCACACCAAATATGGGTTCGCAGTGCTGTCTTTTGCCTCTTGACTATAATATCTAGAGAGCGCAGAGGACTAGATAAAGTTACACTAAATACCCTTAACTCTCACCACAGTAACTGAGATTCCCACATCTACATTACTCCCACGTCTATACTAAACATACTAAAGCATGGACCTGGGCTGCCCAAGGAGGACGGGCTCCCTCTTGAGTCTTGGTCCCTTAGTCCCCGTTTTCTTCCAGTGAGGTCAGGGAGGTCTTCTTTCCCTGTTTTCTTCCAGGGAGGTGTTCCTTGTCACTTTCACTTCTCGTTTGCACACATTAGAGATTAAAGCTGCTTTATTATGGTAGGTGTTGTAAAAAAAAGTGCAGTATGAATAAATAAATACATTATTTCAACCATTCATTTTACCAGGCAAGTCAATAAGAGCAATTTCCAACTTACAGTCACAATCAGTAAATGACCTGCTCATTTCCTCTATACTACCATGTCCTATGTGAAATTCTGAGATAATTACAGGCATTTCTTTGTCATTTAACATTTTTCTGCATTGTCTTACACAAGCCTAGTATGGGGAGAGTTTAGCCTATATTGCATGTGCATTACCTGCTAATCTTTTATTTGTATTAGTAATTGTGGCTCTGATTCACTTATTATTTAATGACCTCCAGCAAGGATTGGATATTTAAAGTTGTTTAGTCAACTAGCGACTACAATGCTACTTATTCTGGTTTTCTACATAACATCATGTGATCTGTTTAATGCGAGTCTTAAATGCTTACACGTGAAGCTTGCTGTGTATCACAAGCCTATTCTGAGATGTATTAAGTGATTCATTGAAGTGTTAAGTCTAAGATTCATTGAAGTGTTACTTTTTTAATGAAAATGCTAACTGCAGCTCTTCTCAGCAATGACTTACACAGATGACCTTTTGTGTAAGACAGGATGTGCTCAGTGTACTTTCGGTGTGCGTGTGTGTGTATGTATGTGTGTGTGTGTGTGTGCGTGCGTGCACGCATGTGTGAGTGTGTGCGTCCGTGTGTTTGTGTGTTAAGGCTGAAGGGTATATCATTTCCATTGCAGTATGAATACATGTAGTATATACACCACAAAAGATATTTACAGTAACATAGGTCACGCACGCGCAGCATGAAAACCTGCCAATCACAGATGTCTTTCTAACTGAGAGAAAACGAAGGAAATGCAAATAAATGCAAATAAATGCTTTGAGAGAAGCAAGTGAGGAGAATTAACGGTTGAAATCAATGCAAAAAATGTCAGTGATGCAGATTAGGTTCTGAGAAGGAAAGCACACAGGGGAGAACAAAGCCCACAAAATGAAGGAAACATTAGCACCATGGGCCTTACTCAAGATGAACAAGTCTGCACAACAACAGATAGCACGTCCAACATGATGAAGGGACTCACTGTGAACAAATGCATCCATCTTCAGTGCTATGGCTGAATCTGGCAGTTGGTATGGCAAATTAGGGTAATTGTGATTGTATTAAATTGATTGTTATTTATATGTACTTCACTTGGACTTCACTAACATAAAAATGTAGGTCATTTTTCATATTGTTTGATATTGTTGTGCTTTGTTCAGTATAATTAAATGTGATGGACGTGATCAAAACTTGCATTTCAGCCCTTTATTTTAGCAATGGAAAGTTTGATTCAATATCTCAAGATGACTCTTTTGAACTATCAGATGAAAAGAATCGATTCTCCTGTCCAGGAGGTGAAAATTAATAAGTCGAGAAGGTCAAATCAATTCTTTTTTATTGAATAGTTCATTTGGCTCCATTACTTGAATCAAACCACCTATCTCTTCTTTATATGAAAAGACAGTAGAACATTAATACTACATTAGAACATTAATACTACATTTGTGTAAAACTCACCAAGCATCCAAGCACATATAATGCATGTTTAATCTCCTAATACTGGAACTTGCTGTTAATACAAACTTAAGATTGGCACGTCTCGCCGGGAGTCCACCTCCCAAGCCACGCCCACCAGCCATTCACTGCCGCGGTATCAATCACCTGCATATTGAGCGCACCTGGCGCTCATTCCAACGGACTACATAAGCGCACAAGAAACACACTTCACTGCTGCACATTACAGCCCTGTCTGCCCGTTTGCCTCTCAGCAGCTCGTGTTGTCTCGCTGTGCTGTGCGTGTTGCAGACTGCTCTTTTGCTCAGCCTCACCGGTGATACCGGTCTCTACTGTTTACTTTGCTCATTGTTTTATGTATGTCTTTTATGCTACTGGCAACCCTGCTAATAACCTCGTTTTAGCATGTTACCCGTAGCGTCTGCCTCTGCTCCCTCCAACCCGCCGTCACAAAGATGTATATATACATACATAGTTATGCATTTTTTCTTTACATTTTTTCAACAAACATTATTATGTGGTTATTTGATTGTTTGTAGCTTTATAAAATAAAATGAAATGAAAGGTGATGATGACAATTTTTGCCACAAGCCTTTGCATAAAATATGTTTCAGTTTACAAATCCATGTTATAATATAATTATGCTGTATAAATAGACTATATTTAATCATCACTTCAAACATCAAGTGTAAAACCATAGTCATATTCATATCATTATCAAAGTATTTAACATAATTATTGAGGTGTGTGTGTGTGTGTGTGTGTGAGAGAGAGAGAGAGAGAGAGAGAGAGAGAGAGCATGACTGTGTAGATGAAAGATGCCATCATGTAGAAGTCTCTAAAAATGGTTACTAACAATGTTATTTAATCAAATCCAAAGCAAAAGGTTGATCCCTCCTTTATGAATTATTGTATGTGGTTTAATTTCTGAGTATTTCATTTATTTTCATTTCTCTCATTTCATTTATCACAGTGGGAAGGAGCGGGGGAGGCTTTTAAGAGCCTTTAAGAGTCTTTAAGAGCCATTAGAAAACCCCCAAATCTAATCATGGTGTTGATTTGAGTTCCATTCTGTTAACAGAATGGATTTAGAGGTTAATGACAACATCTATTGTACTAAAAGGGTTGCTAGCTTAACAGTCAAGTGGCAAGACATTTGCTATTCTGTTTGTGTAGCATTTACTTTTTCTGTTTTTAAAATATATTTTACTTGAAAAAACAGATTTAGCACTCTACTACTGACATTTTCATCTTGATGAATATATTTTAATAAATACATTTAAAGCAGTCGTTTATCTGCTATTACAAACTTTATTCTGGTCCTGTCAGAGGTGCTGTAAACCAATTTGCAATACCTTATCATTCAGGCCGGTCACAAATTTTCCATGTTGTCTGAGAAGTTCGAGTGGCCTGGTCACCTGTCCCTGTTATTCATAGTTTCCATATTATCAAAGCAAACTCAAAATGGGCTAGAAAAAAATGGGCTAGAGGGAGCTGACATCTTGCTGCATCTGCAGGGGCCCGTGGCTTCGAGCAAGACACCAAGTGGAGCTAATGCTGATACTTCATCTATCATCACTGTAGCAACGCTGTGTGAAGGAATGTGTCCTGTGAGGACCTCTCTCTCTTTGCCTGTGTACACATCCACACAGAACGGGAGTGTAGCAAAGCTTCAGGGAAGTCAGGGTGACCAACCTTGTCTTTTCAACATGACTTCAATAATTGCATCAGCCCGACTAGATATCGGCTGCGGTCGCGTTGGTACGTCCACACATGGCGTGCAGCATGTTATTTTTCTTTTTTTAACTTATTAGGGCAAATGATAAGTGCAACATAAACTCTTCTTTGTTTTTATTTCTTGTAAGCATTTCATTGCGAAATCTGAGGTAATGTAAGGAGTCATCCTCCTATTAACATTTAAGTGTTATATTTTCCTGTGGTAGTGATGCTATGTTTGGTCTTAACCCTGATTTTCCATTACCCAAAAATGGGCTTAATTCACTAAGAACTGTTTTGCCCTTTGGAGCCACATTGCTACGAGACCCAGAGTCTCAGTAGCAGACCACAGCTTGCTCTTCCGTGTTTCTCCATGCCTGCTGGGAAGTGTGCAGCTGCAGTAAATGAATTGTTGTTATATCCAGATTTATGTCCACACATAACCAAGGTCCATTAGCAATATGAGCCAGGCTGCTTCAATGTGTGGTTTTTCATACTGGACCTCAGTGCAGCCAAGATTCATCCCAAGCGAACACCCTTGGCAGCTGAAACACTGTGGCATAATAAGACATGCCAGGTCCTATTGAAAAGACAGGGGCAACCCTGGCCAAGCATACAAGGGAGGGGATACAAAGTACAAATTATGGCAACCATTTGGCTGATGCGAACAACGATGGCCGTAAGGCGCAATATAATATTCAGCTTACCAGGAGATATCGAGAGCACAAATCCAGTCAAGTTCTTTTAAAAAATTGACCCTGAATACTTCGATACTGATCCTCAGGCAAGATGAGAGAGCAGATAAAGTCTCGCTGCTCTCTCATTTGCTAAACCATGGATAGACGATCAAAATCCCCATCCTGTGGTGATTTATTGTCCAACAACAAGCAAGCAGTGTCAGATGACTGCAAAATCTCATTCCTCTATGACTAGAGCAATAGTACATACACAAAGACCTTGGTGAGATGAAAGCTTCCCATAGGATAAATAGAATATGTACTGCTTTATCCTGTTATGCTAAGCACTGGAAAAGCTACCTTCACAGACTGTACAACTGCATCATCTTGTGCTCATGACATTTAGCCTGGAATGTTGCAATGTTTGATAAAACATCATTAAGATTGTTGGGATCTGGGAGTTAAGTAAGAAATGTGAATGAATTATGTGAATATATAATTTATATCAGCACAGAAATATATATCGCATGAGTATGAATGACAACACTCATTAGAGATGTAAGAGCAGCTATGTATGCATAACTTAATTCACATATTTTCATCGTTAATGTTATCTTTGTGCTGATGCTTGCTCAGGTATCTCATTTTTTAGGTCAGGGATCTGCGAGGATGCTACTGTGTACCCATTATGGCGTCCTTCCTTTGCTTGAGGTTATGAATTATTTTTGATATTGGCTTTTCTTTCCATTTTAGAAGATGAACCGTTTTCTTAAACAGTAATTCTGCTTTACTGCAATGACAGACTGTATGTTAGTGGATCTCTTTTTTGTGTGTGTGTTTTTGATGTTAGCCCGTTTTCTTTACTGTTTTTTTTTTTCTCTAAATACTTAATGGGTTAATGTGATGCTCTCCCGCAACTGTTTTGGTACATTGAGAATCAATGTGCATTTGAGTGAGCTCTGGAATAATGGCTAATGATACATTGTGCTTGTGTACATGGAATGTCTTTGTACCAAGGAACCTGGAAAAGAACAAATAAATCTTATCTTCTTAAAAAACTTGAGATTGTCTATATAATATTTAGCTCTAATATTTAATAGTATTACTTCAATTAATATTTAATATAAAAATATATTTCTTTGAAATTTTTTTTAAAAAACAGCATGAAGACTGTAAAAGAGTACAACACCTGCTTCATAACTGGAAAATGATCTCTGGTGTCTGTGGTGATTGAGAGTTTATAATACTGTCATTGCTAGCCTGAGATAGACTACTTTATGCATGTAGCTTTAACTGTTTTAGCTTATGCGTAGCCATATAATCATTTATGATTATGTAACGATGATACAAAATGTACTGTGTCGAATACTGAATATAATGAAACTGAACACAACTGTTGTCAAACAAAAGTCTTTTGGATGACACTTTCCTTATACACTTAAGGCATTCTATAGGATTAACTCACATCCCATGGAAGACTCTAAACTTTCATTGTAAACATGCAAACACATAAATAAAAGACCTAGTTAAGTCATATTCAACCACTATTTAGCTTTAGAACAAATGAATAAAGAAAGATACAGGATCTGCCATCAGGCAAATGAAGAGAAATAATGCATCAACACTACAGATAATATGGCAAAATAAGAAAAATTATCAACAGCATATCTACTCTCAGCAGGTACTTAGCTTGCCTCAATAAAAAGAAGAGTGATTACTGTGCAGAAGCCTCATTATGTGTTTAAGATGTTTAGTAAGCCTTCTACTACTACAAATGTCACTGGTTCCCATGATGCTATTAGTAATTGACCAGTCTAGGTTTTTCTGATGCCGATGCTGATATTTAGAGAGCAGGGAGGTTTAATAATGCCAATGTCATGTTGTTGTTTTGTCTGGGGGAGGATCTGGATCTTAATTATACCAAATAAGGCACAAAACTGCTGAATATTTTGATGAAATTTGATGAACATCTATTTAACACTGCTATTGCCTACATGATCTGCTTGTAGATGTGCACTTGTCACGCCTCCAGTCAAAACGGACTCCATTTCCCAGCATTCCACGTGCCTGTTCCATAGATCATTATCACAAGCCTATTAGCCTCACCAGTTCCCCATCAGTGTCTGTCTATTGCCAATTTCTTTGTGGTTTGTGTACTGAGCGTTTTTCAGATTTATCTTCTGGTATCTGCAAGCATTTGACCTGTTACAACACTAATTTGAATTAAAAGTGTATCACATAAATAAATGTCTACATGTAATCAACCACCCCCCCAAAAAATGATATAAATATAAATCTGAAATTTGTGATCTCACTGATTTGTGAGACAGTCATTCCAGCTAAAACATGTCCAGTATTGCTGGAGGCTAACAATACTTCCACTGTGGGTCTTTGTTATTTATTTATTTTTTTTAAACTTTCTACTTTAGCTATCCGGGGATAGTTTCACTTTTTCAGTAGGGAATAAGACTGATGAGTTATAATATCTCTCTCACCATTTAGTTTCTCTATTACACTCACGCGCTGTTTGCATGCTTAATGTACCTGACCCATTAGAGTGTAATTTAGCTGTGTAATACATTTTCCTGCCTGCTCAAACACTTTCTCTCACCCTCTGAAAGTGTGGTGGTAGTGTTTTTTGATGCTTATTTCATGAGTCCAACATTGCAATAACATCAGGAATAAATCTGGAACAATTATGAATAAATAATGAAAAATACAATTTGAAGAGTACTACATAGCAGCCTGTTTCTAAGTTTACATTATTGCTTTTTTCCTCCAACAAGGAGAATCTGCACCAGATGCCTCCATAATGGTGTATCACCTACATAGTTGTGTATGCTGACCCTGTAAGCTGATTTTACATGGAATCATGGTATCAACCGTAGTGTACACTCAAACATGAACTGTAGCATACACTCAAACATGCATACAGGTCATTTTTGATTTTGCCTCTTTTGACTTTTTGTTCTTGTTTTCTGAATGATATATATAATGTATATACTGTAGTAAGTGATATTGTAGCACAAAAAGTTTCTAAAGAAACCAGACCATAGTCCTGTATCACTGTATCATCTGTGCAAGCAAAGTGCTTATTGTCACGTCGCACCGGACTCCCAGCTCCCAAGCCACGCCCACCAATTACACATTGCCCAGATCACAATCACCCACATATTGAGCGCACCTGGCGCTCATCAGCCCGTGGACTATATACACACACACTTCACCGCAGTACAACGCTGCACATTGAAGCCCCGTTTGTCCGTTGCCTCTCAGCAGCCTCTTTTGTCTCGCTGTGTTTGTGCGCAGCTGGGTCGCTCCAGGAACCACCGTCCCTCACAACCCAGCCCTAAGGAAGACACCAGGGTGAGTAGAATGCCCTCTGATCTCTTCAGCTTGCCCATCTGCATCATTCACCATGGGAAGTCTCATTTCCTGTCAGCCGTTGTGGACTCGGGCGCGGCCACAGACGTAATGGACCAGGAGTATGCCCACCGGATCGGCGCCACCGCCATTCCTCTCCCCTCTCCAAAGGCGGTTGTCACCATCGACGGAGGTCCCGTCGGCAAAGGACTAGTCACTCACAGAACCTCACGTATCAGAATAAAGATCGGCAAGCACTATGAGCGTCGGTCCTTCTTTCTGCTTTCCTCCCTTTCCCAGCCTGTCACCTTGGGTCTTCCGTGGCTGAAATGTCACGATCCCCACTTCTCATGGTCAGAGGGTCGTTTGGTGAGCTGGGGACCGGGATGCCAAAAACACATGAGGGAGGAAGCCTGTATTGGATCGACGTCGGTGGAGAGCCCTTATGCCGGTGAGTCCCAATGCATACCACCCCAGTACCAGGACCTGGCGGAAGCCTTCAGCACCCAGCAGTCCACACGACTGCCCACCCACCGTCCATGGGATTGTGCTGTGGAGCTGAAGGAAAGCGCGGTCCCGCCAAGAGGTAAGGCCTACCCTCTGTCCCAGGAGGAGGAAAAGATCATGGCTCGCTACATCCAGGAGGCTTTGGCTCAGGGGTACATTCGTCCCTCCACCTCCCCGGCGTCTGCGAGCGTCTTCTTCGTCAAGAAGAAGGACGGAGGTCTACGCCTGTGTGTAGATTACAGGGGTCTTAACACTCTGCTCAAGCCCTACCCTTATCCTCTCCCTCTAGTTCCAGCGGCTTTGGAGCAGCTGCGCCAGGCCTATATCTTCACCAAGCTGGACCTCCGCAGCGCCTACAACCTGGTGAGGATCCGGGAGGGCGACAAGTGGAAGGCCGCGTTCAGCACGGCCACTGGACACTACGAGTACCTGGTGCTCCCGTATGGCCTAGCCACGGCGCCCTCGGTCTTCCAGGCTTTCATTAATGAGGTCCTGCGGGAATATCTGGGTAGGTCAGTCGTCGCTTACATCGACGACATATTGATCTGCTTGTCTTCCCCGGACCAACATGCACGGGACGTACGAGCTGTCCTCAGTACGTTGATATGCAACCAGCTTTTTTGTAAGCTTGAGAAGTGTGAATTCCATCTCGCAGAGGTCAGCTTCTTGGGTTACGTTATCCGGAAAGGGGCAGTAAGTATGCAACCGTGCAAGGTGGAGGCGGTGACTGAATGGCCACAACCCTGAACCAGGAAGGACTTGCAGCGCTTCCTGGGGTTCGGGAACTTTTACCGTAAGTTCGTTAGGTTGTTCAGCACCCTGGCGAAACCCCTGACCGACCTCCTGAGGGGTCAGAGGAGGTCTCTGCATTGGGGCCCCGAGGAGGAGAGAGCTTTCAGCGGCCTGAAGAAGGCCCCGGTACTCTGACAGCCCGACCCTTCACGCCCGTTCGTTGTGGAGGTGGACGCCTCGGACGTGGGAGTGGGAGCAGTGTTCTCCCAAAAGTCCAAGGAAGGAGGTAAGCCGAAGCCCGTGGCCTTCTATTCCAAGAAACTCTCTTCTGCAGAACGGAATTACGGCGTGGGCGATCGAGAGCTGCTGACCCTGGAGGAGTGGCGGCACTGGCTGGAAGGCGCAGAGCATCCATTCACTGTCGTCACCGACCACAAGAACCTGGAGTACCTCAGGACCACCAAGCGACTGAACCCGCGGCAGGCTCGTTGGTCTCTGTTCTTTTCCCAGTTTGTATTCCAGGTCACGTACAGACCCGGAGACCAGAACACCAGAGCAGATGCCCTGTCACGCCAACACTCGCCGGAGGCTCGATCCACCTCACAAGAGCCTGTGCTGCCACCTACCTGCTTCGTGGGCCACATCAGTTGGCAGCTGGACCGGGTCCCCCACACAGGCTCTTTGTGCCCCTCCGGTGCAGGTCCGCCCTGATAGCTTGGGCCCATACCTCCATGGGTACTGGACATCCGGGAACCGACGTGGTCCATGCCGTGAACTCCTGCCCGGAGTGCGCCCGTAGCAAAGTGCTCCGAACTCCTCCTGCGGGGAAACTGCTACCTCTGCCCACTCCAAAGAGACCCTGGTCTCACTTGGCTCTGGACTTCGTGACCGACCTGCCCCCATCCGAAGGTAACATCGTGATCATGGTGGTCGTGGACAGGTTCTCCAAGATGGTCCGATTTCTACCCCACCCAGGCCTTCCCACGGCGTGGCAGACCGCCGACATGCTCTTCCGCCACGTCTTCAGGCAGTTCACGCTCCCTGAGGACGTCGTCTCGGACCGGGGGTCCCAGTTCACCTCCCGGGTATGGCGGGAGCTACTCAGCCGCCCCAATGTGGTGGTGAGTCTGACCTCGGGCTACCACCCACAGGCCAACGGGCATGTGGAGCGCGTCAACCAGGAATTGGGTAAGTTCACACCGGGGACCGGGTGTGGGTCGCCACTAAAGACGGGAGGCTGGGACCCTCGGGGAAGCTTCGCCCGAAGTACGAGGGTCCCTACATCATCACAGCCCGCGTAAACGAGGTCACCTATCACGTTGGCTTGCCGGGGGGTAGCCGCGCCTCAACGGCCTTCCACGTATCGGCCCTTAAGAGGGTGTGCCCTGGTCTCCTGGAAGAGGAAGGGCCCACGGGGGCCCTTCCTTCTCCTGTTTTGCAGGACGGGCCGGTGTACAGGGTGCGGTCCCTGCTGGACTCCCGGAGGAGACGTGGTGGTCTCCAATACCTCGTTGATTGGGAGGGATTCAGACCCGAGGAGCGGAGCTGGGTGCCCGCATCGCGAATCTTGGACCCCGGACTCATCACCTCCTTCCACCGCTCCCGCCCAGATCGCCCGGCTCTGCGAAGACCTGGAGGAAGACCCCCGTCGAGGAGGCGGCCGGGGCCCGGGGGGGCTCTGTCACGTTGCACCGGACTCCCAGCTCCCAAGCCACGCCCACAAATTACACATTGCCCAGATCACAATCACCCACATACTGAGCGCACCTGGTGCTCATCAGCACATTGAAGCCCCGTTTGTCCGTTGCCTCTCAGCAGCCTCTTTGTCTCGCTGTGTTTGTGCGTTGTTCACACTGCTCATTTGCTCAGCCTAGCCGGTGATACCGGTCTCGACTGTTTGTTTGCTTATTGTTACTTGCGTACTTGTTACTCTACTGGCAACCCTGCTTA
>JAOYMR010000006.1:13577998-13615155 GCA_025802075.1 Tenebrosternarchus preto
GCAATGAATCTAAAATATATGAAAGTTTAATTTTTATCATTACATTATGGAAAAGAATGAACTTTATCACAATATGCTAATTTTTTGAGAAGGACCAGTATATATATCATGGGAACCTGCATCATGGGAACCGCTCTCCTGTGATTTTGGTCCACTCTTCTTCCAGTCTCTTCCACAGTTCTGTGACTGTTGTCAGTTTCTTGGCCATAACTTTGACACCAAGGGTTTTCCAGAGGTTTTGTACTGGGTTTAGATCAAGACTCTGGGATGGCCATTTCATTGTTTCACTGTTTTCAGTTTCAAGGAAGTGCTGTTCTGATACACACTTGCATTCACTCTTTCATGTAGCTGCATGAGAGGTCCAACTCCTGCTGACGAAAACCTTCCCCAAACCATGACACTTCCTCCTCCACCTTTCACTGACTTCTTTACACACTTTGGGTTTAGTCTTTCCCCAGTTTGTTGATGAACAAAATGTTTCCCATCAGACCCAAATAAATTAAACTTGCTTTCATCACTAAAATGAACTCTGAACCACTTCTTTGTCCACACAACATGCTCCTCAACAAAGGTGAGTCTAGCTTTTTGATTCTTTCTGCTAATGAGCAGTTTGGTCACTGCAGAGTGGGCTTTCAATGCAAATGCCCTTAAATCTCGAAACACTGTATGATGAGATTCTTACCCTGTTCAGTGCTGAACTGGCGAGCAATTCCAACTGCAGTGTTGAACCAATTACCCATGGAGATTCTCCCCATTATCCTGTCCTCTCTTGCATTTGTCTTTCGTGGGCGACCAGGCTTCTTGCGGTACTTGAATGAGTTTGTGATGTTGTAAAGATGCAATATTCTAGAAATCACAGACTTGAAACGACCAACTTCTCTTGCTATCGCTAATAGGGTTATCCCTGTGGCCTTCATCTGGACAACCTGCTGCCGGAGGGTTTCAGTCACTTTGGAACGGCTTACCATTTTTGTAAAGTCAGTGAAAACTGGAAGGTTAGGCTGCCAGTTAAATAGGGTTTGTCAGATAATTAAGGAAATTAGTACCAGGTACCAGATTAACACCAATAACTTGCAGGTATCTGAAAGTGTTCTCTAACTGTGTTCTTTTTCAATTATATCATTTAAGTTCTTTATGCTGTGTTTAGGAATATATACAATTTATTTAAAAAGCTTAAAATACTGCTATTTCGCTCCTGTTAGGATAATTTCACATAGGACTACACAGTGACCTTGACATTTAGGAAATTGTGTGTTGTTCTCTAATTTTGATCTATATTCAATTTCACTAACATTAACACACTAAAAAGTGTTCATATACATACGACAACACAGAACAAGGACCTTTAGTTATTCCTTAACGTGGTTGCTATAGCTACAAAATACAAAAGAGTTAAATCTTTTTAACCTGTGCATCTTAGGCATTTAACCACGTATCATACAGCAACAGCCTTACGATTTCAGAAAGTCATTAGTAATCCCCCATTGCCACCCCCAGCACTGCGGTTGTTTGTGTGTGTCATGCTGTCAGTGGGCAGTTGTGATGATGACGCCCACACTGTAGAAATTCACTCAGTAATAGCACAAAGATGCCACTCTCTGTCTCTGTACATTGTAGCTGAGCTGCTAACTTGCTAACTGTGTGTGTGTGTGTGTGTGTGTGTGTGTGTGTAGGTGTGTGCATGTGTGTGTGATGGGGTAATTGTGGCTGATGAAGACAGCTCTCAGTTACAGATCAATGACTCTAGCAAGCAGACAAGCAGAGAGCAAGAGAAATATGTAGCAGAACTGTGAATGTAAACAGATTAATTAAAGAAGGTCTTTGAACTTAATAGTTCATCTTACAATTACACAACCTCTGCAGACACTATGGATCTAAATAAACAAGAAGCTGAACCTGAAGAAGTTTCTTTTCACAAATACCCAATGAACATTTTAGCTACATGCTACAAACTACAGGCTGAGAACAATAATCAAGAGGTTAACATGCATCTTGAGTATGTGCCTCCACTGCTGTTCAGCCCACTTTTTCTTTGCAAATGGAGACCATCCCCTGAGGGTCATTTAACACAAAAGAGGACATGCTATATTTTAGTCAGTAGCATACTCTAGATGGATAGGAGAAGCAGTCACTTAGCACTCCACAGGGAAAAATAATTACTGAATAATGTATCACCTAATCAAATATACTAATACTTATCTTGTAGCTTCACTTCTGGCTACTTTATTACTTCCACCAGTCACCTGTTGCCATGCACACATACCCCACATTGATATGAAATGCTGTAGCTCACTGGTTCTCTTCCTGACTTTCTGTAAGCACTGCACAAAAAAAGTGAAAAACATGTAACAAGTGTTTCCTTCGATTTATTTTAAGATGACTGTTATCTGTAATTTTCCAGATGTCCAGTGATCCAGTCAAGCTGTAGGTCTCGCACTGTCCACATGCACAGCCTAAATAACCATCAGCATTCTATTTGGGTTTTATTGATAGAAGGAATATTGATGGGGTGGGAGGGGTTAAAGGAAAGTATGTATGAGCCATTCTAACAGAGAGAAGCACCAACAGCAGTCTGCACTGTGCGACAACAGATTATTAAAAACAGACACTCCTTATTAGCATGCTTTATTTTTTTAGAGAAGAAATCCATAACCTCTGCTTTCTGACACTTTTTACCCTGGATCTTTTGGACCCTGAACCATAAGAAGCATCAGGTATGGTGGCATCACACCAGAATACACAGAGCACCATGTTCTTGAGAGGATCTGCCTCCTTTTATTCTCTATTAATTTACCTCAAGTAAAAGAATGTAGTAAGCTTAATGCCAACTCACTAGCCCTCACACCTGTGTCCTCTAAACATGTTTTAACAGTATAAAAATACCGTTAAAAAAAGGTATATAAAAAAAGAAGGGTATAAAAATAAAAAAAAGGAGCGTGTGTGTGTGTGTGTGTGCACATGCTACACTGACTTCAGCTATCCAGCCTCTCAGCAGGGGGGAAACCTGGAGGAATCCTGGTACTCCACACCACTGATCCTCTCCTTTCTCCTTGTGAACATTGCGCATCCACATAGCCCAAGTTCATGAAGTAGAAGTGTGAGTGAGAATGAGAGCATGACAGAGAGAGAGAGAGGGAGAGTGCGTGTGAGGGTGTGACAGAGAGAGAGAGAAAAAGACAAATTGTGTAAGAATGCACATGTGTGAGAGGAAAAAAAGTAATAAATTGTATAAGAGGTAAGAGTGCCTGTGTGTGTATGCGTGCATATTTAATTGGGTCCCTGAATGATAGTGGTAATATATCAAGTTTACTGGGCATCTCTGTTCTGCAGCACAAGGTGACTCTCTACCCCTGACACATACACGCACACACACGCACACACACACACACACACACACACATACAGTTTCTGTCTCAAGAATGCCCGTGTTTCTCCCTGCACATTTGTCCCTCACATTTGTTACATCCACCTACCTGCCAAGACATGCTTAGCATGATAAAACACCAAATAATGCCATTTGTAGATTTATTACAAATGTAAACAATATATGTAACAGACAGACAGACACACACACATTATATATATGAGTGTGTGTCACAAGCAGATGGGCAGATAACCTTTTACCAAAGCGGTGAAAGCAGCTTTAACAAATATAACATATAACAAAAACATCTCTCAACTCACAGGCCAGTGTATCATCTGCAGCGAGCTGTCAGGTCCACTGCTCCACCTCCGACCTTCCTCCCACGTTCCAGCTCACCGGTCTTTTAACCTGTAACTTTCTGTTCCCCTCCTACCATACCTACAGCTAATCGTTGCCTTTTTGAAAGCGCTACATTCACTCATTTACTCTGCCAGTTCTGAAGGCTTCGTTCATCACTCCTTTTTTTGTTGCTATGGACCTTTTTGAACCCTAGCCTGTCTAGCTGCTTTGTGTTTACTGCTGTGTTTCCTATATTGCTCTGGTTTCTCGCATTCAGACCTTTGGCTCTGTGAACTGTTTCAGATTTTTGGGCTTCTGTTATTGTCCACCTTGCATTTTTTGTTTGTTTGTTTGTTCTTCTTACCTAGGACTGACTTTGATTTGAACGCTAAAAACTCTTTGCTTTTGCATCCTGCTTCAGTATGAATCGTGACAGAACCCAAAATAACTAGTGAGTTCATCACGGGGAAATAGAGGGACATTTTATATTAGCCTAGTCCAACCCAATTTTAACCCCAACCTAATCTTTTTTAAGATATTCAAATGTTATTCATATTCAAATAAGTTACTTCGTTCTTTCGGTCAAATTCGAATGGAGAAAAGGCCATGCAGCTTGGTTCAGCTTGGGGTTGGTCTATAATTTTACTGTCTTACTTTTATCAAACCTGTGCTCTCGATCTCATTGTTGATCACAGCATTGTTGGTCACAGATGCCAGTATGCCAGGTGCAGGGGGGAAAGTGTTTAAAATGACACCTCCTCTATCTTTGCCTTCTTCTTGCATGCATACTGAGCAGCTGCACATAGATCCATCTATATATCTATCTCAGCCATAGCTAAACAGCTGTCACAGTAATCCCCCCAATGCTGTGCCTTTGTGATTCATAACAGAGTGGGGTATATTTGCTAAGCATTCTTATAATATTCCATCAAATGGGCAATAATCTACAATTTACTTTCCATTATATATTATAGTATTGCCAGATTAAGCATGTAAAAACAGAAGTTAGTCCATACACATTTTGCATATATTACCCTGCCTTGATGTACTTTGTCATCTGCCACTACATAATAACATTTAAAGGACCAAAACCATTAAGATGCATAAATGCAGACAAAGCAGATAAGGATAAGTAATCTCAACTCATTTTTAATCTCAACACAAGCATTTTACCAATGTCACTTGCTGTGTTTAGTCATTTCTAATGCCTGTTAGCACCTTGGCCTCTCACTAGAGTTCTTCTCTAGTTAATGTGCTTGTGTATTCTCAGGAAGGAGTTATTTCAACTTACACAGCCTTGGTGAAAGTTTAGGACCCAACCGCAACAACTTCCTTTAACTCACCAAAGGATTTACCCAAGCATTCTGGGAAATACATTAAGAAAAGCGAGTACACTGTGCCAGAAAACCTAAGAGTAATGAGCTATGGGCTATCATATTCGAACTACTGAAATACAAAAATGAAGAGGTGATAGCATACTCTTAAAAAAAGATGTTTTCAAGAACCCTTTGCCTGCAGGGAAAAGCCCATACATTTTTCAGGTTAAGAAAAGAAAACATAAAGCCTTTAGGTTAAGTACAAAGGGTTCTACATTGCATCCTTTTTCAAGGAGTGCCTAGTCAAGTGCAAAAAAAGCCACTACGGCAAATGTATGAATATCTTTTATATATTTCTAGAATATCTCTTACTGGGATTTTCCAGCTATTTCCCTCATATTTCAGGTGTAGTCAGTCAGAAGCTCAAGCTACTTCAGGCAGACGAATGTGCCAGCTGCGCTAACTTGGGGGTAGGACTAATGAGAGGCTCAGGTGTAACATTTGTTATAAATACAAGCTATCTTGTTGCTATAATATTCATAACAGTCACGGGTTTGCATTAATGTATGACATGGTGCCAAGGCAAAGCTCACCAACCCCTGCTGAGACGTTTGTGGCCAAAGCCCTATTTTGCTTTCTTCTGGTCATAAAATCTAGTTTGAATCAATGTGGAAATGACTTTCAACAAAATAAAGGTAATTTAATGAGGACTTTTTCAATACTATCTATCTATCTATCTATCTATCTATCTATCTATCTATCTATCTATCTATCTCTCTCTCTCTAGATCTCTCTCTAGCATCTACTCTTTTCCAAGTAAGGTGCTTGGAGTGTTATAATAATAATAATAATAATAATTATTATTATTATTATTATTATTATTGTTGTTGTTGTTGTTGTTGTTGTTATTAGTCTTTTCAGACCACCCTCATCACACATGGGGTATGTCTAGAGTATTTTTTGTATTTGTTTCCAAGCTGGTTCTTATTACATTAATACTACACGAGCTCAAGTTCACACTAATGATTTTTTCACCCATTTATGAAAGTCAACCACCTTCTGTATCACTTCTCTTATGTATTTTCTGACCTTCCTGACAGATGAAGACAGGTGTTTTTTGTGCATTTATACACCTTGTATTTATACATGGGTGAAACACAAATTCATGGAGGACCAAAAGACTCAGACTAACATTTAAAGGAGATATAGTATTGTATTTCTTTTCAGTATTGTTTAAATTTCAATCTTATTTTATCTTCAGCTTTGCGTATGGAGCAAATGATTCTGAAAGGTAATGTAAATATTTTACTATTAAATAATTCAGAATAGTTATTATTTAAATACAAATTTTGTACTATGGATGTAAGTGTAAACTAGCTTATGTCTAATATTAATGTAATTATTTGGTAATATAGTTATTTGTATTAAATGGATTTAAATGTTTTCTGAGTAAACCATATATACAAATAACTTGCAAATACTGCATGATCCAATAATAATGTAAATGTTACTACTGGTGTCACGTTCGAGAGGTGGAAGTAGCACATCGTGAGGTGAGTCCTGTTTGAACACGTAACGTTTATTCAACAAAACGGAAGTAAACAAAATGCACAGAGCGGTAAACGGACCGAATTGTTGAAGAACACCAACAAAGACAGACACGAACACAGGGAGTTAAATACATACACCGATAACACCCGACAGGTGCAACAAGTAACAATAACACACGACAGGTGCAACAAGTAACAATAACTAGACTCTGACAAGCGGGTGTAACGCATGATACAGAACGAGGGAGGGGCGAGGCACATCGGGAGTCTCACACACACACACACACAGAGAGAGAGAGAGAGAGAGAGAGAGAGAGAGAGAGAGAGAGAGAGAGAGAGAGACGACGCAGACTTAAGGGGAGGAGCAGAGGGAGGAACCATACATGTGGTAATTCTTAGATACTGGTATTTTTGAAGTGTTAATTGATAATTTAACAATTTTTTTATACTTAACCATAATGTAATATAAGTAATAGTTACCTCATAATATTATGTATACAATTAATAATAAAGTAATATTCTAAATATAATATAACTCAGACATTAGGCTAAAAGGTTTGTGGATTTCAATCAATTTGCAATATTGTCTGTGTATGCATTGTATCACTGAAATATTCATCTTCAGTGAATAAATAATGAGAAGCAATTGTTCAGTCCATTTTCATATATAGTACTTAAGACAAGAGCGTGATTAAAGGACTACTTTAATGAATGCAACTGCTTAAGAAATGGTAGGTAAATGAATTAACATCTGGACAGGCATCTGTTTATCTTAATGTATTGTGTGTGTGTAGAAGTGTGTATGTTTGTGTGTGAGATAGCAGCTGCCTCAAGCCCTGACTTACACTACTCAGCCGAATTGCCCTAGCAACTGCCTTGTTGCCAGGTAGCAGTGCCCAGCTGAGAAAGAGAGTGAGAGAAGAAACGAAAGATGTTTCAATCACTAGCAGTAGGGCCTGACAGAAGGTCTAGATCACACTGATCTGGGAGGATATTACTGAGAGGCAAATTGAATTTTATTTCATTTCCTCCTTCAGCTGTTCTGTGTGTGTGTGTGGGTGAGTGGGTGTGTGTAAAAGAGAGAGAAAGCTTAAGGCAAATGAATATGCTTAACAGGTGAAATGGCTAGGATGAAAAAGAAGGTATATGAAAATGAAGATATTGGTGTTTGTTGGCTTGTATGCCTATTTTTGTCTGGATAACTATGCCTTCCAGTTCATCTACAGTCTACAAGGCAATGTAACTATTGCCCCTCGATCTCTTAACCACCTACACCCAGATCTTCCTAAATACTCAGCTATTATCACATTCTCTCATAAGTGATCACAAACTCATTTTTGAAAGTTGTTTTATTAGTTCATGCTATTATATAAAGTTTAACAAACTCAGCATGACATAAACATGCCTAAATAAATGTAAGTGAAAAAAACAAGCGTTCTTGCTGTTCCTGAGAGGCACGGGCTCCACTTCTCCCTGTGCTAAGCAAGCACATTAACCCCTGTCTAACATTCAAGATAAACAGCCTTTGCTCCTTGTTGCCTTTCAAACATTAGTTAATCTTAACATTTCTACCAGTTGGCTTATTAAAAAAGTTTGAACTGCTTCTTAAATTGTATTTTTTCAGTTTACTATCATTATATAATCATTATATAATATATTATATATCATTAAATAATAAAACTAAACCTTTTCCTGTTAAATTAAAAAACGCATAGGTTCATTTGTTTCTAAAAGTCAAAGAAGCTCTTCTCTTACATTTGCATTTATAGCATTTAGCAGATGCATTTGTCCAACTAAGAATGTTTTGCTGTCTCCACTGGACATATCTTAGAGCGGTAACTAGACCAGAGCTTAAGGACACCACCAAGCTACATCCCGAGACAGTGCAAAGTTGGTGAGATTAGTGAACCCTTGGGTGCCTTTGAAGTGCCTAAGGATAGTTCAATGGCTTTGTGAAGAGGTGGGACACTAGTCTACATTTGAATTTTTGATACTGATTTTTTATTTTGATATCATTGCATTTAGATGTACTGCATTAGCACATTTGACATTAAACATATGCCTAGCACTTACTATCCAGCCAGCCTTGTGGTTGAAATCCTTCAGGTTTTTCCAAAGCCCCTCCTTCCACTAAGTGCTTTGCCTATGTGCTACTTGTGCATACAAAATAACTAACAGGGAGAGAAGCACAGCCTTTTTGTACAGAAGTTTCCCAAGTGGTTTGCACAGTCTGACCATGCTGAAATTTAGAATTATTACATAGCCCAGGGCAGGCACAGAGCCTTTTCCCCTTAGAGTATGTATTTTAGTGTGAATTGCAAACAATGTAAAAGCAGATTAGGATGTTATTAAGAAATGCTTTTATTGGTTTAACTGCTTGAATAAAGAAACTAAAATGTATGCTTTCTCTTACTTGTTTATGTCCTTTGTATTAATTAATGGTAATATTCAGGTAAATTGCTTTTATGTTCTAACTCAGCATTTTACCCGAATGGTTTTCCACTTACAGAAAAAAAAGATTAGAATAACAACAGAAGACCTCTGTTTTGCTTGAATACACGTTTTGTGCTCTCCAAGAATAACTTTGCTGACTCCTTCCTTAATTCATGTTAACATTTATGAGTTTGCAGGTCAGAGGTGAGTTTTTGAAAAACAAGACAACCGTAAGATGGTTAAGATGATCATAGCACAAAATGTAGTATTCAGTCACAGTGCAAGCACCTGTATATTCTGTCCTAGAGTAAACATGGGCACAAATGAATTATTCAACCACAAAAACAAACATGGAATAAATTCATAATCCAACTGTTTGTAGCTTTATGCACAGATGGGTAATGCAGCAAAAGAGATCAGTCTGTATTGCTAAAAGTAGTTCGAAGAACATCTGTGAAAACTATATTTGCATAGTAGTAATGAGCATGACAGTCATAAGCTGTTCACTGGGATTAAACAGTAATGAACCGTTTATGTGGCAATTTTAAATTCTAACCCATCGTATGTCCTGATGACCTGTGATGATGCCTTGACTGATGCAAACAGTTATGAGAGCAAATACAGGTCACAGAAATTGGAGACGTGATCAATGCAGTGAATGCCGCCGGAATGACAGACTGAATACAGGGAAGGGATCACAGGGAAAGGTCACCTGATGCAGGCTAGTTTCTACCATAAGATTTTGTTGCTATCTGAGCAGAGCCTTGCATAGTCAACAGGAGGTGCCATGCTTTTGATTATCGTTGACCTCACAGTTATCAGCACAAATTTGCTGACCTTCAAATAAGTATCTAGCATCGGTAAGACCCCTGTTGGTAATATAATAATAAAGCAAGAATATATGAATCATTTAAACTGCTTTGTGCACAACATAAAATCAAAGCCATTAGGTCAAAGTATATCCTCTTGACTAACAATCATTTATGTTGGCATCATATAAAAGCATAATCATAAAAGCGTAATCATATAAAGGGGGGTTGATAAAAGGAATACATGCATTTTTACCTTCTGTCTTTACAGGCTGCCAGACAGCAAATCTGGCAGCAACTTTTGGGATTAAAGTTTGTTTGGTTGCCAAGCAATAGAGTGTCTCATTATATTTGTCTTGAGCGGCTGTCTTTGAGACTGGCCTGAAGTCAAGACTTCCTAGAGGTAAGAAGCAGCTACAAGTTCTGATTATACAAGCTACAGATGGAGAAACTTAAACAAACGTAAGTAAAGTGATTCAAGTCTGCAAAACATTAGAATATCTTATACGCAAAGAAGCAAAAGGAGTGATATCTACTGAGATGAATGTTTATGCCAAGTGCAAGATCAATGCAATGGGTCAAGTCTCTACTACAAAAAAGGCCACCAGCTAAAAGTTACTGACCTACACCTCAGTAGAAATTGCCGTCCTGTGATAATTCTATTACACTGGTTATATTTCTATTACACTGCTTATATTTCCTTGCAGTGCTGCATACTTTACATTCACAGTCATTTGATGAATTGATGTCTGAATTTAATTGACCTCAGTTTTGTACAGAACAACCAGAGTGAAGCTCACATGTAAATGCCACACTGGACATTCAAGAGCAATAACAAATGGTAATAGTGGAAAGTTTACCACTGAATTCAAAATGAGAAATCCTTTCAATAATGTCACTTGCATTCACCCCTGGACAGTACACAATGCAAACACTCACACACAGACAAACACACACACACACACACACACACACAAGCACACTCTCACTTACACAGCACTCTCTCTCTCATTCTTTCACACACACACACACACGCACACACACACATTATCACTGCTGGTTTGATAGAAATTGGAAACCACAGAGAGATAGAAATGTGATGTGTGTGTGTGTGTGTGTGTGTGTGTGTGTGTGTGTGTGAAAGATGGGGAATTTTGTGTTCATTATTATACTTTTATGGCAGAGTAGGAGGTCTAATGGAGTGACAGTGTTTATGAAGTTTACACTAGAGGCCAGTTTAACAGTGGTATTACCTCTGACAAAGACCTGTGACCAATCAAGCTGCAAAATACAAACCATAAAGGTCATTCAGAGCACATGTCCACAAGACAAATGGACAGTTTATGACATGAACTCATGAAATTTAGCAGTGATGCATTTATTTGTAAGGACAGAAGGGAGGTCTTTGTGCATTACAGACTCACTCTTTCTCTCTCTTTGTCCTTATTGGGAGGACAGGAAGATGAAACGGAGAGGAGGAAAAAAAAAGGAGCGCGAGAGACATGCTGCTTTGGATGTCGTTGCTAGGCAGCAGACACAGACAGCTAACTATAGCTCAGGGCTATGGGGCAAAGGTGGTGGAGGTGGTGATTAAGGCTGGCCAATAAACCATGAGTTTACCATTATCACAGTGTATAATTCATAGAGATACCACAATTCTTATTGTTCAGGACCATGCCTATTTTCTACAGTCAGTGAAGTTTAGTTACTTTTTAAAGGACTTTTTAATTTGGAAGTTTTTTATTTGTACAATACAGATTGTACAAAAAAGTGTTATTAAAAGTTAATTGTAGTTGTGTGTGTGTGTGTGTGTGTGTGTGTGTGTGTGTGTATTTGCATTTGGGGGCAGAGGTGGAGTCGGGGTGGTGTGCAGAAATGATTGGCTGAGAGCATACAGCTGTTCCATATACCATCATCCCTCTCTCCTTTATTCTGTTTTTCTGTTTTTTCTTTTTCTCTCCTTTATTCTATTTTTCTTTTCTTCTACTCTCAACATTTAGATCTTTTCTGTCTTTCTGATAGTGCCAACAAATCTCCTTTTTTTACCTTTGAAAGTTCTAAACAGAATGGAGAGTGCTGCCCAAGTTACCTAGCAATATCCATCTTTTCAGAAGGAAAGAAATCAAATTTACCAGCTTATTAACTCTGCCCAAACTTCATAACATTGGACTAGATGCTGACGAACAAGACATCCAACTACTACACATGGATCATGTCACACAAAAACAAAATGTTCTGAGAGTAGTAACAAAAATAAATAAATAAAGATTATATTATTTTATGGGTTGCCCTTGCATGCCACTGTCTGCACTCAAGGTTGGTACAATGTAAAGCAGTAAAGACACAGGGTTCCATTTGTCAAGAGTGTGAAATTCACTCTTATTTCAGGGTTTTCATTTATTGCCCTGGGCCAGTTTATTGCCCACGGTACACCATGTTCAGCTTTGACTGAAATCCATTTGTAACGCAGGCACCCACATGGCAACCCAAGACACATGCAAATATTTTTCTCACGATTTGTTCCGTTATGAAGATTTGTGTCATATTAGATGGACTGAAAGTGCCACAGTCCATTTAAATAAATTGATATTACTGTAATTTAAAATTTTTCTTTCATGTTTGTTAAACTTTCTCTGTGTCCGATATTCACCAAACTGCCTGTTGGATTTCGATTTCAGTCTGACACTCCAGGCTGCCCACTGAACACTGAGATTACTCCATGTCTAACACACTCCAGGCTGCCCACTGAACACTGGGATTACTCCCAGCTCTTGAGCTGGACATTGGGTTACAGCAAATGGAGGGCTTTATATCTTCCCTTAGATAGACAGAGGGCTTTATAGCTCCTCTTCCACCTGCTCTACTCCATTTTTGGTAGTGTCTTCTACTACCGCTGAACGTCTTCTTACGATAATCTCTCATGGCCGGATGAATAACCATCCCTTCACAGTTCTTCCTGCCTCCCTGTCTCTCCATCACTCCGCTCTGGCCAACAGTGCTTGTTATCTTGTCAGAGGAACAGTCAGTGAGAACAGTGAGAATGGAGTTGTTAGCATGGCCTGACTGATATTGCACAGACTCACCTTTTAAACAGTTTTTTCTTTTTCATGCAAGCATAGACAACTAACATGTCTGTAATGAAATGTTATACAAAGCAGCCATCTTTTAGGAAGGCTCATGGCAGTATTACAGATGTGGAATTAGGAATTAGTAAAGACAATGCTTTTGACATTTCACTGTATTTAGGTGTTAGGCACGCTTACTTTTATGTTTCGATGAAACATGATGCAATCTTAATTTGGGATATGGCTTGGCCCCTCTATCCACACGGACATCCATTTCTTCTGCTTATATCAGATCATTTTAATGTCTTCTACTTTCTGTTAACCTTTATCTTTGAAGAGTCTACTCACATCTTTAAACCTTCAGCAATGTTCTTAGAAAAGTGTTTTTGTGAGAAAGGAATGCTGGGAAACAGAAATCATTCTTTTGTTTTGGCAAACATGGTGTAGCATGTGAGAACTTTAGTTTTAGGGTTTATATGTGTAAACTGTAGATACTGAGCTTTAAATATTGGTCCCAAAACTTAATATATTGATTACAGTTGCTCCTGGTTCTTGTCCAAGAATGCAGTGTTAGTGTGATGGGATGTGCTCACTCCACTTGACCTGGCTGACATCTCTGAATATGTCAAATAGCCCTTATGGGACTACATTCTCTTAAAGGGTTCTTAAAAGGATATACTCATTAAAAAGAGTGTAACTGCTTCCCTGTAGTGGGAATTTTTGTTGGTGATGAGCTACGGGGAGGAGGTGGCTGACTGAGGATGCGTTCCTGAGGACTCACCCCTGCCAGGAGAAAAGTTCCTTAAAGGATATAGCACTTTAATGTTCAAAGATGTTAAGAGAGGAAGTGTTAGAGAGGAATCCAATACAATGATGAGAAAAATATCACCCCAAAACTGTTCAGTACTTGCCAAATATGCATAACGCACCTACTGAATATGACAATTATGGATGAGTTTGGTCCTTTCCCTGAAGGAGTTTCACATTTTATGATGGTAACAGGTAAGTAAGAGGTCACTTCATGCTTTTATATAGGCTGGGCCATCTTTGGTACAGTAAGAAAAGTAATTGTGTGTGTGTGTGTGTGTGTGTGTGTGTGTTTTCCACAACATACATGTTGCGAAAGCTAAGAGAAAGGGTCCAGAATTCTTCTCCTCCCCTCTTACTTTGCCTTTAAATCCTCAAGAATATGAGTTGTTTCATTATTCATGCTGCAGTCGTCTACTGTATTAGCACTTCAGTCTCCCTTCCTGCTTGCCTTCCACCGGCCACAGAAACTGGGTTACCTCCCTCGAGCATGGGGGAGATGGAGGAGGAGCATACAACACCGGGGGGTGGAGTTACCTCCCTCGAGCATGGGGGAGATGGAGGAGGGGCATACAACACCGGGGGGTGGAGTTACCTCCCTCAAGCATGGGGCAGATGGAGGAGGGGCATACAACACCAGGGGGTGGAGTTACCTCCCTCGAGCATGGGGGAAATGGAGGAGGGGCATACAACACCTGGGGGTGGAGTTGGGGGGGGGGCAAAAAAGAGGAGCAAGAAACTCTGAGACAAGTGAGAGGAGATAGAGTTAGTAAAAAAGGTACGTGTTGGGAAGGCTACTGGTTTGGCTTTTAGCCTCACGCCTGTTGGCAGCACGGATGTCCTTCATGACAGCAGGTCAATGAAAGCAAGAGAGTACAAAGAAGGAGAAGCAGAGAGAGTGAGAGAGAATGAGAGAAAGAGAGAGAGAGAGAACTATTTTTTCACCCGTCCTAAATCTGAGATTCCTGTGCAGCAATGTGTTGTGTTGGTGTGTGTGTGTGTGTGTGTGTGTGTGTGTGTGTGTGTGTGTGTGTGTGTGTGTGTGTGTGTGTGCATCAGGGACAGTCATAGCTCAGTTCTCTGGCTCCAAACAGCAGCCTTCCCTTGTAACGTACGCTACAGAACACCAAAATGAGTCACTGATGCCCAATGTGAGCAATAGCACACTTCAGCAGGCTTCAAGACACCAAGGCAATAGTGTAAAAGACTGAAGACATGAAAAAATGCTCAGAACAAAGAGGAAATGAAACAGGACTTCCACACTGTTATTTAGTATTTAGTAATCATACTACAGCCCTAAGAAACACTGTTACCAAAGCAATATCTTTGCCACGCATTTTATTTTGTTAACTAGCTAGTCAGTGTAATCGTACAGTGCCCTGACATGGTGGGATGATATGTGGTGATGATACTCTGTAGGGCATTTACATGTAAGGCAACTCCATAGGGAGATTTGCTAAGTAGATGACGAGTGACATGTAATTCTGCATCTCTCCTAATGTTGCTGTTGTTTTGTGTCCATGGTTATGTGTCAAGTTGTAGCAGAAAACTTGCATCAGATATGGGACATCTGAGAGCTGAGAATATCTTTATTTTAAGAATGGGCCTGTATATTTCAGTGATAGCCCAGGAAAAAAGACCCAGTTGAACAGCAAAAAGAGAGTATATTTGCTAACAGGGCAAAGCGAGTTTATTTATATTATGTTTCATACACAATCTACTCTGAAAATAAAATCATAACAATAAAAACAAAAATAAAATACAGCGATATGTATCAGGCTTTCAGCAGTGATACATTTAAATGAAATGGAATTACAAACATGAAGCTGGGCTGTTTGTTTGTTTGTGTGTGTTGGCCACAGCGGAAGCCTTGAATCAGCATCACTGCACATGATTACCCAGTGTTTTCTATAGTGCAGTATATGTGTGCTTGGACTGTGTGAGTGTGGATGAAATGTATGTGTATGCTGAAGCTATGTGTGAGTGCAAGGATTGTGTGTTTGTGTTAAACTGTGTGTGTGGTTGTACTTTGTGTGTGGTTGTATTGTATGTGAGTGCCTGGACTGTGTGTGTGTGTGTGGGGGGGGGGGGGTTAGAATGCATGTGAGTGGTTGGATTTGGACTGTGTGTGTTTGTGTGTGTGTATGGTTGGACTGAATGTGTGTGGCTAGACTGTATGTGAGTGGTTGGACTGTATGATTGTGCACTTGGACTGTGTATGAGGTTGGGCTATGTGCGTCTGTGCATGTGTGTGTGTGTGTGTGTGTGGTTGAACTGTGTGTGTGTGTGTGTGTGTGTGTGCATGTGGTTGGACTGTGGGGCCAGCAGGCCTTCACTCAGCCAAGAGTGTCACAGGCAGTAATTACATATGGCCTCTTGAATATGGCAAAGAGAAAATTGCCCCCCACCCCTCTGTCTCTTTTACTTTCTCTCACACACAGACACACACACTCAGTTAAGCAAATCTACTCCCATCTCTCATCAAAATCAGTGTTCTCCATATTCTTGTAGTGGTAGTTTATCTCTTTCCCTCTCTCTCTTTCTCCCTCCATCTCTCTCTCTCGCACCCACCACCCCCTCACCACCACCCACACATGTTCGTGCACACATATGCGCGCACACAAACACACACACACACAGCATGATCATCAGCATCCCAAAGCCCTGAAACAAAACTAAGACCCAAAAGCAATGCAACTGTTTCTATGGGAACTGGCCATTTTTCGCAATGTGGGTTCATGTGCAGCTACACACACAAACTACAAACACTCTGTTCATGCGGGGGAGTGAGAGATGAATGTTGGTAGAAAGAGATGGGGTGACATATACTTTCTGGTGGTGGCAGGAAGGAGACCATAAAGACAAAATAACCAGAGCTGCAATATTAGTTGATGTAAAACTTGAAAAAAATTATGGCTAGATTTTCTTTCAGACACTGATGTACATATTTTGTTATGACTACACATTTGTACATATTTGTTATTTATTTCATCTCATAAGTCCTAACTAATGGTTCGTCTAAGGGGAAGTTGCTCTTGCAGCTAATATAACTTTGGACAAGTGTTAAATGTAAGGTGATAATAAACTTTTACCACATGTGACCTGCTAAATAGTTTTCAAGTGCCATATCTTTATTAGCAACTGAATGCATGTCTTTCGAATTAAGAATATTTTAACTGCGCATCATTACAGTTTTTTCTGTGTGTGTTTATGGTAGGCTTTCAGAGAATATTTCTGTCAAACACATCAGCCAGCTGAAAAAATTAATGAAAATGAGGCAAACAGACTTCACACAGTCTCTGTAAAATACACCAAGGAGAGCTGTGATTTGGTTCTACAGGTAAGTCCTCAGCAAGTTCTGTCTGTGGGGATGAGTTAAAGAGCTTCATTCTCAGCTGAGCTTAAACACAGTAGGACTCCACAGAGTGGAAGCAACATGAGAAACATGGTGGTGCAAAGCAACAGAGTCTCAAAAAGAGTGAGAAAGTATACATGAAAACAACAAGAACAGAAAACCACAAAGACGATGCATAGAAGGACAAGGAAGTGCAGATTGTGTGTGTGGGAGAATGTTCTACATTCTATTCTCAAGCTTTAACATTCATCAGGAAGCAATAGTGTGCAGCTGTCTGAGAAGCTTTCCGTTCCTATTGTTCAGCCACTCGCATATACTCGAATGCTAGGAGAAACGTCTGCTCGCTGCAGTGGCATTAGGGACATGAAACCAAAGTCTAGCCTGAAGGTTTGTAGCGATGTGATCTATCAGATGATCTATCAGATGGGCATACGGATCTCTGAGTGCCTGTTGGTGAGACACTGGAAATACACCAGGGACAGAATGGCACTAGGTCTGACCTGGAAGGCATCAGTCAGGGACCCTTAGTTTCTCCTTGGCTGTCACATCACTCATTTTGGCAGAGAGAAGTCCAGAGTTGGAGACTCTTCTGTAATGGGATGGAAATTTCCCAGTTTCTGTGGTTCTGTGGGCAAGGTGACAGTAGTGGCAATGTGTATGCTTTGAATGAATATTCTGCATGAGGGGCATAGAGAGAGAGAGAAAGATAAAGAGAAAGAGAGGGAGAGGGAAAGGGAGAGAGAGAGTTGCCGGCAGTGTATTTGGGTCAGTCGCTGTTCTGATGGACTGTTTTTAGCCTGATGGGTGGGGCCTGTGATGCAGGGCTCGTGTCTTTGAATATGTCGCCCTGCTCTTCCTGGAGAAGGTACAATGGTGGTAACGCTCTCCAGTGGTGCACTGTCTGGTTTTTGATGTACTTCAGCTTTCCTCTAGCATCACTTTGACTGGCTTTGTACTGGATTCAGTAGGAAGAATCTGTCAAAATATTCTCCCCAAAGCAGGGTCTTTTAACTGTCTTGTGTTAAATCATAAATTTGATGGTGTAGGTCACTGTGAATTCTCCAGATGAGCCCAGTTTCTGATAGAGGGTGCCTTTGATATGACGTCCACACTCCTGTGCCACGAAGCACAGTTAAAATAGCGCTGCACATTAATGCCTTTAGTAAGGTTCCACTTTTGGACATTCCAGACATCAGAAGACCAAAGACATCAGAGCAAAGACCAGTGTGTGCCTGGATGCATTTATCAACAGACCATCCAGGGGAGCAGGCACTACTAAAGTACAGTAGTAAAAGGTGTTGCTGCAGTGGCAGACCATGGAAAACACGAGGGATTCTTTTAGTTTGAGTGTCTGACTGTCTGACTGCTCAGCAAACTGAGATTTCGAGGGCTCATACACATACTTTTCAGTTGCCTATTGTAAAGTCATTTATTAATGACACAGAAAAAAAAATCAACCAACCACTGTAACCTGAGCATGTGGAAAGCTCAAAAGCTTAAGAATGTTTTGTATCAGGCTGGTGTGTAAGTGTTTAATATTGTATAGTTCATGTTGTAATAGGTGCTCTAGTGTCTTTTTTTATGAATAACAAGGTTGTCACTTTCATTTAGCATTTCATTACTACCATAAAACTAAGCACATACATGTTTAAACGCAATGTGACATCCACTTTTATAATGAGTCTCCTTGTAAAACACCACAAAAATCTCTCAGGACTAACAAAGCTTGAATCGGCTAGGCAGTTCCCTACAGTTGGCCACTGTACTGATAAAGTAATGATTGATGTAATACATGGCGAAGCATCACTTGACACTGAGAGGCAGACGACCCTTGTCTAAACACGACGGTTGAGCTGATAAGAGGTTTGAAGGAGTTCCGGACTCAAAGCCCCAGTATCAGTGGTGCTCTCCTTTTCCTAGCCTACCAAAAATAAAGCCCATTTTCATTACAAATCCCAAACACCAAGAGTTCACTCAACAACTCCCACTGTCAGTGCACAAAAGCTCAGAGGTGCCCTGCTGTATAATTCTATACTCAAATCTGTGTACTCCTTATGTGCTCTGTTTGAAAACAAATGACCGTTCCCCACAATACAGTGCAATACTCATCACAAAAAACGTGTTTTTTTATTTAGTTGTTTATTGTTTTCATTAGTTTGGTACCATAAGGACAAACCAATACCGGGATGGGGTGGTGTTAGCTCACTGGTTAAGGTACTTGATTAGTAATCAGAAGTTTGCTGGTTCAACCTCTGCCAAGTTGCCACTGTTGGGCCCCTGAGCAAAGCCCTTAACCCTCAACTGCTCAAGATGTATTCAGTCACAATTGTAAGTCGCTTTGGATAAAAGTGTCAGCCAAATGCTGAAAAGGTTAAATGATACTGCAAAGATGTGTTTTCTACATGTATCTCTCCTGCCTTTTTTATCCTCCTGTTATGTTTTTCTCTGTGTTTCCATGTTCCTTGCTGTAAGATTCCTGTTGTAATTCTCAGCCGGGGTTCCATGTTTCTTGTTGTAAGATTCCGGTTGTAATTCTCAGCCAGGGTTCCATGTTTCTTGTTATTGTAGCTTCTCTTTGCTCTATTTCGGTTACACTATGTTCTTTTTATTACGTTCTGTTCTGGTTCTGTTTTCTGAACACTAGCTACACAGTGTTGAATTGGAACATGGATTATGTTTATGGATTTGCTCCAAATAAATGTAATTAATCTCAGTGCTTGCATCTTCCCTCCATTCACTCTATGCCGTTACAAAGATTGAGGTTATTCTCCTTACATTGGAACTAGAGAGGGGTAGAGGAGGTACAACATATTGCACATTAATTGATATATCACAAAGTCAGCTCCTGGGGAATGATATTATAGAAACAATGCTATGAATGTTTTGAATTAAAGCTGACCTTTCTTGGTTCCAAAGTGGTACCAGCAGTTCCCACGATAATGATGCAGATTGCACACTGGACCATCTTTCAATATACGTCCCTACTGAGTTTTACGTGAAAAAGCATTTTCTTGGTGTAACAAATGTACAGTGTCTTTTAGTGTGGTTCACATTCAGTTACTGCAACCATATAACTATTCTTCACCGCATCACTTGCTCTTCAACCACATCTCTAAGCACAACACAAGTAGTTCCTGAATAAGAAAGCCCAATGAAAGAAAATTACATAAAATATTTTTCCTGTTCCCCTTGAGTACCTTGAGTACAGTATTTTGAGTGCAGTTTTTTTTGGAAGTGTACAGAAGTGAAATAAATCTAATAAAAAATGTTTGTTTAATGTTGCTAATTTGAAGAAATAAGTCAGAAATAAAATAAAAAAGTTCCAACGTTTAAGTTAATGTTAAGTTAATATTAACTATAAGTTACATTCATTCTTCTATGGAAAAAATAGTTCATATAGATATAAAAGAGTAAAGAGGGCTCTTAGCAAAAAATTGGTCTTTATCACCAGAATGGGGCTATTAAAAAGCAAAGAGAGAAAGCAAGAGAAAGAGAGAGAAAAATAGAGCGTGTAAGTGTGTAATGAACATAGCAGCCATTCTGCTGTGTTTTAGAGACTCCATCTTTATGACTGTTTGGGAAAGAGAAGGTTGGGAGGAGGGGCATAAATCTGGCACACAGAAGTGCTTTGTCACACCAGGGCACAGAAACCATACCACACACACACACACACACACACACACACACACACATACCCTGAGCATAGCCTTGCTCTGTCTGGTCTCTCTCCCTTTTTGAGATGAGTGTACAAAAACACACTGAATGTGTTAAAGGCCAAATCATTATAGCCCTTATCAAGAGCTACTACTAGGCTCAGCCCTTGCTGATCTATACATTCAACTGACACCAACAATTTAGTAAAATCACACCACTAAAACATACATTTACCATATTGGTAAACCGTAGCCGTGGAGTGACTCTTCAGCGGGGGATTAACACAATGTTCCTCTGCCTTCTAGCCAAACATTTCTATAAGCAGGAAGCTTATAGTTGATGTTGACCAATAATAAAGCCAAGACTTTATCTAACACTGAAGTCCTATTATTCCAGCTATTGCTCTTGATGTGAAAATAAACCCTGGGAAAACCATTGCTAAGAGGGACCAGCTATAATAAAGGAATTACTCTATGGACTGCAACCTGTGTGGAGTTGAATGGCACATGGTCCCGATGTAGGGAAACTGCTGGATGTTGCAGATGATGTCCTCTATGACCATTATAATCATGACCCTTGCTGTGCTGTCCTTGAGCAAAGTACAACAACATCAAATCTCAAAGGTCCTATCATGAATGAATAGATACAAAAAGACTGTTAGCTCTCACTGAAACTTGTGATATGGGCACAGTTGTAGTCAGCAAATTGTCAGCAATTTTTCTTCTCATATTTTTTGTTTATTTTTGATGAATAGCTCTGTATACATCTGATGGAGCAAATATCTGCCATAAAACATCTGCAAAAATACCGGCAACAAAACTAGCAACAAAACAAATTTAAAATCCTTCCTTGGCCTTATTATGAACCAAGTCGACTAATAATAGCACATGCAATATCTGGCGCTCCCATGCCTGCAGGATCTGCTCTTGTTACATCCCAAGCAGCCCGTCCATGCACCTCCTTGTTGTCAAGGACCTTTAGCCTGCTGACGCACACAGGCAAAGTTTGTGAGCTCTACAAATCCATGGTGTATAGCACAGGCCTCTAGTCCACACTATCACGAGTAATAATGCAGCTGTTTTCATACATTTTGCCCATTCATCCGCACTAAAACGGCACATTTTCCAAAAACCAAAAAACATATATTCTGCTCTCTCTAGTGGATCATGCCAAAAACACAGCATTGGTGTTGTATTGGCGGGGCAGGAAAAACATAGCTTTTTTTTAAACTCTCACATTTGTTATCTGTCCAGACAAATAAATTGTCTTTTGTTTGCAATTTTTCATGTATTTAGCTGTCATGTTGCACGCAACCGTATGTAATCTAAGTACTCTGACGTACCTGACATTGGAGCCATAAATCAGATGCTCATACATGCTCACCATTCACCTTGTACATCTTTTTTGTGTGTTTTACTGTGGAATGTTAAAACAGAATGAAAATGCTAGTCTAATCAAAACACAAAAACCATTTCCAGTTCACCCATGTGAGTTTTGAGCCTCAGTTCTCAGATTTTTTTTATCTATCTGTAATTATTATGAAGTTGACTGTGTATGATTTTATTGTGATAACTGAGACTTTCATTTCAAGTAAGCTCATTTCAAAATGATGACAAGCTGAAATAATATGCTATGAAGCTCCTTGCAGCCTGGCTGAGACCCAGCCTGTGGCAGACAGAGCTGGGGTAGTTAGCCCTCCATAGGGCTTCCTGAGTGCCTTCACCCCACTGGCAGCACAGCTGTCTATGAGTATCGATGTGTCATGGCTCTGTGGATAGCAGATGGAGAGAGTTAGCTTTGCCGCGCTGTGTCGGCCCGTTGGTTCCTGAAGGCAGATTCATTCAGCGTGAGGTGTTCACTGGATTCCACGTTTCCTGCAGCTCAGAGTTTGAATAGGAAAACACATACAGAGGTGGCTAGCAAAGGGAACAGCTGTGTTTCCACTAAACAGCATGTGTTAGTGAGGCGCTTTGAAAGCAGCGTAGCTCTGCGCCTCCGTCCGAGAACTAGAGAGGGGATCTACAACCAGCGGGCTGTCTGCCATTGTTACAGTGTACCCACGGTAGCTGTGCATTCTAGAATCACCAAGGATACCATATCCATGACAACCCCTCGCCTACGAATGATTCCATTCATAGCCCACATTGTTGAATGTAGGAAAGCATATATGAAGAGTGGTAAGCTGCACATCCAACAGTGTTGTTTAGCAAATATCTTATTGCCGTTCATTCTATACAACATGTGTTTATTATGGCTTGGCAACTTAGTCTGACCACCATTCTGTGCACATAGACATGCAGGACACACATGGCTGTGCGTTTTCTGATAGACAGGAATGTAACTAGGAATTACATGTGTTCCTCATATTTCACATTTGTGTTTCGAGGGTATAACACCATTAAGATGCAGAGCAATGGGCTGATGGATGCCTTATTGAGTTTCACATGATATTGCTTCTGCAGTTTCATATGGAATCAACAATTCCTGGGTGTAGCGTAGAAACAGAACCATACCCCAGAATAATGCATCCACAGACAGGTTCAGTAGTTTCCAGAAATTTTCCCCACAGCAACACATGATGTAATATCAGTGGAATAATAAGCTGCACCAACCATCATTTATGGCTGTAGCAACCAGACTTCATCATCGCAGCAAAGGCTCCAGTAGAAACCAAATACAAAAACCAAATACGAAGGCCACTGTTACTACTCCTTGTGTAATTAATTTGGAACACTGAATATATTCACATTACAGGTCAGAAGTAGCCCAAATCCTTTTCTTTTTTCTGTATTTCTTCGAAGCAATGTAAACTCAAAAATTAGAATTTTTTTTCTCCAATCAGATCTGAGCCACTTTTATACGTGATGATATCCAGTCTAGTCTATGACTTGGCAAACCCCTGTGAGAACTCTAAGAGCTTTTTTGTTTGTTTTGTTTGTTTGTTTGATTTTCTTTTACATCATATTTTACTGTTCACATCCTGCTTGCACTACTGCTGGACCCTCTCCCACACTCACACATCTTTCTGCACAGAAATGCCAGCAACAGCTGCTACAACAGTAACAACAAGACCTTTAACCTTTTTCATCCTCTCACACTATTTTTCTACAGCTGACCTCCACAGCAAAGAATCTTTTAAGTGCACCACAACTTAATTTGTTTCACTATTCCACTGATGTTCGTACAAGCATTCAGGTCAAGCATGTGGGATCATAGTTTTTGCAAGTGTTCACATGCATGTCCTTTCACGGCCGAGGGCTGTTCATACTGATGACAGATATGGGTCACTTACAAACAGGAATAAAAACTCAAGGGAGAACTACTGGGTGGCAAAAACTCCTGGGTGGCAAAATCAGAATTGTGCATTAAGCTTGTAAGATGAACTCAGTGACTATGCACTCTATCTGTCTTTTAGAGCATGTAAAATCTCAGACAAACAAAATCTAAGCAGATGGTCTAAAGTATTGTATTGCTGTTCAGTGGCCTTCGCACAGTTCGAACGATTTCAATGTACATGTTCACAGCAGTGAAAAATGCCACCCTTAGAGAAGACTGATTGAATGAAAAAGTAGAAGAGTGTTTACAATGGTCCTAAGCCCTCTGAAGTAAAGGTCAAAATATATGCTTTCCTGGTCACTGTGGAAGTGTAGAAATGTTGGCTAAAGAAAACTAATCCTTAACACTGACGCTCTCAGTCTGGATCATTACAGACTTGGAGTCAAGTATCTTTAAAGCTTTATGTACATAAACATGTAAAAAAAAAGACTTACATATAATTGCATCATCAAAGTAAGTTTAAACAATTATTTATTAGCAGCATTTGCTTGGCCCAAATATCCATACCTACATGCAAGTTATTTTATTATGAACAAATTATAAAGAAAAATGACATAAATGATGACTGAAAAATATAATTGTCAAAAAACTAAAATGCATACTAAACACTTTTCCTCATGGTAAAATACTGTGTGGTGCATTAACATCTACAGTGTTACACTATTACTGGGTTCATTTGTGTCTAAACAGCACACCTGGTCAGACTAGACTGTCAACAACTCAAATACCATCAAACAAACATCCTCAGTGTCAGTTCCAAGCAAGCATGATAATCATCATCATTACCAACCATCACCACCACCACGACTATGACCATCAGCATCTTCTCCGTCTGTCAGTATCAGCACTCTGAGCATGACCATTGTGGAAGGACTGGATGGAAAGCAGCATCATCTTTCTTACCAGATTGAAGTTGGTGGCATTGGAGTCATCCTCTGGGAAGGGGATGTAGACAGCTAAGGCCACGCAGTTAGCAAAAATAGTCATCAAAATGATGATTTCAAAGGGTCTGAGGGAGCAGGGAGTTAAGGGTTAAAACAGTTGAAGGTTATAAAGTCCACTGCACACAGTGTGGACACAGAAAAGTGCTAAATGCACCCTGCTAATAGATTTGGTGAGGGAAAAAGATGTCAAAGATGTTATAAGCAATCCCATATAACTGAGGTTTATATAGACAATCCCATATAACTGAGGTTCATGTAATCCATATTTATGCTACATAAAAAGGAATGTAAACTTGATGAGTGTGTACACGTTTTAATGTCAGGATTTTTCAAGTCCTAAGATTAACAGCTTAGTTTTTAACTTATTATTATTATTGTTGTTGTTGTTGTTGTCAATATTGTTGTTTATTAAAACTAGCAGCACAGTATCAAAAGTGCTGTGTTGGCTAAATGTCTCCTTTAGGGCATGGCTTGAAAGGTCACAGTTCTTCTGTTATTATCTTGAGTCTCTCTCTACTTTTCTCATTTAGCTCCTCATCTCCATTCAAAGGTCATGGGTTCTTTCTGGTGTCAGAACACTGAAACCATTCTGGACTTCACTGAGACAACCATGATCACTCTCTGTCCCTCATCATTCCCTTGATCACTCTCTGTCCCTCAACATTCCCTTGATCACTCTCTGTCCCTCAACATTCCCATGATCACTCTCTGTCCCTCATCATTCCCATGATCACTCTCTGCCCCTCAACATTCCCATGATCACTCTCTGTCCCTCATCATTCCCATGATCACTCTCTGTCCCTCAACATTCCCATGATTACTCTCTGTCCCTCAACATTCCCATGATTACTCTCTGTCCCTCAACATTCCCATGATTACTCTCTGTCCCTCATCATTCCCATGATCACTCTCAGCCCTTCATCATTCCCACCACCTTGTTTTCCTCACCAAAATGTTACACACTTCTTCCTTCTTATTAATATGGCATTTCCCACATAAGTGTTTAGAATAGGGTAAACTTCCTGCATATGTTGGAATTACAATACACGTTTCAGTAGATTTTGTCACTCATTATTAAAACCCATATTATCTGAAGAGCTTAGAATAACCCCTGGTCTTAAGATGTAAGTGGCACTTTGGTTAAGGGCACCTCACTGATAGCAGACAATAACGCATAAAACAGTGCAAATTAGCTCTACAACAATTCTTTATGTGATTTGAGCAGCCTGCAAAATTGCTGATGTTCCAAATGTGTGTTTTGTGGTTGTTTTGATTAATCATGATATTCACGTGATGAAACAAACAAATCAATAATACAACAAATAAAATAATTTAAAATTATGCATGTTTGACAAAATAAACCTTTATCAATCTTTATCCTTGTCGCACCAAAAGGTCAAGAGTGTGGCTTTAACATATTGCAAGAAATCTCATCATGTAATAGCAATGTGCTAAAATATGGGAGAAACTTCACTGCAGTCACAAATGTAGAGATAATAAAAAGTTTAGTGCAGCACACAAGAACTTCTGAGAAGCAGAGCATTTCAGACAGAGATCCTTCATCAGCTGCACAAGCAATATGCGTTTGAAGTTCTTGGAGGTGAAACCAGTTTTATGTTCAAAAAAGCAGATGTTTAAATAAATTACAATATTCATTCCATGGGGTTTTATTATATCATGGGTGTCATTTTTTTCTAACTTCACTGCTGCCATAGCAACAGCTGCCAATGCAAACAGATCACATCATTATAGAAATGTCCATTAGCATTAAATTTCTTAAAATTCAAAGGTTCAACAAAATGATCAGCAAGCCCCCTCTTAGTTTCCCCATTGTATGTCAAATTAAATCTTTTACAAGCGAAACAATAGACAACTCCTGCTGTAATGCACAAGGAGATGTACTATTTATTAACGCAGCCACAAAATAACTGGCATGAAATAATCAATTGTTATCACTGATTCCTCCTCATGCATTACTGCAGAAGTTTCTACTGAAGGATCTCTGTATTAAAAGTCAGAGAAAACCTTGTGTACTACACTGAACTTACTTCTAGACATGTATGTATGTATGTATATAGATAGGTAGAAATACAGCCAGACAGAATGAGAAACAGACAGACAGACAAATAGACAGACAGACAGACAGACAGATAGAAAGATAGATAGATATAAAGAATCATTCTATTCTTACTCTATCCCTGTGTGTAAGATCTAAATATTACAGAACGTTTTAGGCTAATGTTTTAACTAAAAGAACTTTGGTGGTATGCAGATGTGGCAGGGGGGATGGCCATGACGCGGCACATCAGAATTCAGGTTCTGCATGTTTCTGAGCTGTTCTGGATGTTTCTATGCTGTTCTGTTCACACTGACTCCAGCTGCAATGTTGTAAAAACTAAACTGTGATTCTTCAGACCTGCGTTCACACTTTTACAATGACAAAGCAAGCCCAGATTCCCTCATAAAGAAGAACATGGCCATAATAACATGTGCCTGGTTATATCAGCAATGTGGAGCAAGAACAAACAGATGTGAGGGCGAGTAAGAGAGAGGTAAGCATGATTTATCACCTTTGTACTTTTATTTTTACTCATTTATCACACCCTGTTAGTCATAATCAGAATAGCCTGACAGTTGACTAAACAATACCATGGTGGTATGTGTGCATAGTGAGGGTGTGCAAGCGTGTGTGTGTGTCTATGCACGTGTGTATGTTGATCAAGGGAGTGGAACAGACTCACTGGTCCTGGAGCGCATGTACAAGAGGAAGAAATTTGAGGTACCGCGATGAATACTGAGCTCTGGCTGGTCTTCATTGGGCACACATTTAATAGACAGTATCTTCATTGGGCACACACTTAATAGACTGTATCTTCATTGGACACACACTTAATAGACTGTATGCACTGCCTGGGGAATTTCACAATACTTGACTAAGAAAGCAAATGATTTCACATTCTAAAATGCATTTCCAAATCAACACAGGAACAATGGTTAGCAGGAAAGAAATAGAGAAAGATGTGAAGAGAGAAAGTTGTGGAAAGGTTAACTGTGTGTGTGAGAGAGAGAGAAAGAAAGAGAGAGAGAGAGAAAGAGAGAAAGAGAAAGAGAATGAGAGAGATATCATGCACACAGGTGTATGTTCTTTTTGTGTACATTAGCCTTGTGTCTGTTTGTGCTCTGACAGAATGAATCAAGTGGACCTTGTCTTGAGCAGGTCCTTGGATGGTTAATTTGGGATGCCAGTGTCTCTATGACTCATGGATCATCAGAGTTTCTGTTTTTTTTTTTCTTCTCTTTCAAGAAATTATACAGAGATCCATACACTGAACATTGTACATATGTGTCAGACTGCAATTCTATAGTTTAGCTGCATGTAGGACTGTCATAAAAGACATAAAAATACATATGGACATAACATTTGGCTACAATTTCTGTCAGAACTTTAACATTCTGGGGTTTAGTCTGATGAGATAAGTGAACATCAATGTTTGGCATATAACTGGTTGGTGCTGTAATTTTAGCTAATTTGCTCCTTCTGCAACAATCCCTTGATTGGCATCTGTGAAAGAGGTTTGCTGTGAATGTTCTTAGTGGCATGTAAAGGAAGGCTCTCCTCCTTAATCAGCTCATTGAGTCTATAGTCTATAGTCCTACAGTCTATAGTGTCCACTGCACATTGCTTGTGTTCGCATATAAACCCCTTCCTCTCACAGCCTGTTTATCAATTCATCACTCACTGTCTCTGTTTCAGGAACTGCTTTCTATATTTCCCACTAAGCCAGCAAAAACAACATGGAATCCATATTTGCTAACATAACATGCCCATTCTCTGATCTCAAGCCAACTTAACCCTTTCTCCAATTGAGGACCAAAGGATACTTCCATTCCACAATGTTGATGCAGGCTCTGCGGATGGGGTTCTTGAGGGTGAGGCAGAGCAGTGCGCGTGGGGGCCTTGTGGCCGCTGTAGTGGTCGGTTTCTTGGGCTTGTTGTAGTGCTGCCTCTTCCGCTGGGTGGAGCTGGCCGTGGAGATGGGGGCCCCGGCGTTGCCCATCAGCTTCGCCTGCCGCGCGGCGTCAATGGCCGCCTGCCAGCTGAGAGCGGCGCCTGGTGTGGGGATGTGTTCCGGAGCCAAGCCTACCACTCCACCTCTGCCACTGCCGTGCTCCTGCTCATTCAGACTGGCCACCGGAGCCAGAGATGGGCTGGAGTAGTTGAAACCTGCAAAGGGAACACAGGTTAAAACTCTCTGTCCACATACAGCACAGTAGGAATCCAATGAGTCACTGCAGGTCAGTGTGATTTCACAACACAGGTCAAATTATGTATATTCTGATAACACACCATATATTCTATTTATACGCAATTATAATCTATTACATATATTTGTTTAATGTTGTCACTGGTGGTGACAAACTTTCTAAGTTCAGATACAAAAGTAACAAAAATGCACATACACTTCACTTTTAACCAGTGAGATGAATGTGCATTCGTTGTGCTTCATCTTGTCATGGTGAAGTGTGATGATATACAAAGCACAATATGAATTCTAGATGATATATCTACAATATGAATTCTATATTGACTAAACATAAGGTAGCATCTCATGTCTTTATCTAGTCTTTGGAAATAAGGATTTTGAACTGTGCCCTTTCTGTAAGATAGATCTATACAATAATCAATAATACAGACAATGTCAGGAAAATCATACCAACTAGCATGATTTTTTTTTTCCACCCAGTATCTCCCTAATGCTCATTGCTAGTTCCCACCAGTTATCTCCTTTCCTATACTGAACAATAGCTACAACATCTGGGAGACAAAGAGCCTTTGGTTTAGCCTTTGGTTAAAGACTGCAACACTCCATGGTATATTCCTTCCTTATTTATTATTATTGAACATTTTTTTAATATTATTTTTTTCCTTTGATAAGAGACTACCTTAATCTGATTTGAGAGTTATTCTGAGTGGTCACTTACACAACAATAAAGCTCCATAGACTACCTGAAAAAACATGGAAACAAAATGTGTTTCTGCACAAATTTAGTTTTATTCTCCTTATCTAAAGCTGCATCCCTCAAACACAGACAAAATATGTGTGTGCAGCACATCAACACAATGTACAAAAAAAGCCTCTACACAAATCCAAGCAAACAGGACCTGAGTCATCAAAAGTGACACATTTTCAAATGTTGATCTATGAGCTCTTCAGCTACGATTTCCATAAAAAGAACCTGATGAATGAAGATTGATGGCACAGCCTCTGGTGGGACAAGTCCAATATTTTTTTAGCTTTCCCTTTTTCCCCCCAACTACACAGAAAGAGAGCCATGATTGGTGATGGATATGACAGATAGGACTCTTGCTTAGCTGAGACTGTTTAAGTTAATTTTGAATGTCAGATGTAGTGCTTTCACAGTGGACATATTCTGCCACCTCCCCCCAGAATTAATACATAGCAGTGTAGTCCTGAATGACTCAGTGGCAACAACGCTCTCAAATGGCTGCCTTACCCTGCTCAAATACCACCAGATAGTGGTGTCTTTGTTGCCAACTGGTGGCAAGTATTATTTTTAACCTGAATTGAAAGCTCAAGTGTAAATGGCGCTATGCTAGATGTGGCACAGTCCAGTTCATATTAGCAAAAGTAGGAAGGTTTTGGTTTGGTCTAAGAGTCCTGGATACAATATGTAGGAAGCCCAGTCTTGTTGGCAGTAGATCTTTTTTTGATTACTAAGTAGTCAACTTTTGGGTAAAAGTTTTAGACCTTGATTTTTTTTGTAAAAATCGAGTTTTTAACTTGGTTACATGTCCATGTGATGTTTTATATGTTAGAAGACAAATACTGAGTGAAAGAAACAGGCAGAGCCAAGGCTGAGCTTTTCGGTTTTGGAACTGCAGTGTATTGATGATAGCCTCACATACATATAGGGACAGCCAGAGTTTCATACATCACAAACCAAAGGAAACAATCCTGTCAATTTGTAGGGTGGGGTTTTCCAGATCATTAGCATAAAGCTACATATAAATGAGGGATAGCCAGTGTAGAAAATATTGTATTTTGAAACTAAAGTTTTGCTATTCTCAAAATGGTAGGAGAGATATGCTGTCATTTCTGTAGCAAAGTTGCAAAAGGAGAAATTGAGAACCTTCATGTTTTCTTCCAAAAGATCTGAAAATCAGAGAAAATGGGTGCAGTTTAGTTGGGAAAAATCAGACTGTCCCAGCCAAACTTAAAAATCCCCCCAAAACTTCTCATTTGCAGTACCCATTTACAGAAGACTGTTTTGAAAAACTTATTCAAAAAAGTTTTTGTCACAAAACTTATACTGAAGCCTGACGCTGTACCATCCACTTATCCTGGAAACACGCAAGTACAAATCAGCATGTCAGTTTATTTTTCTTTTCTTTTATCCATTGACTGTGTACAGCAAAGTGTGCCAAATAATGTTAGACAATGTCAACCTGTGAAGACTGTATACAATTTGTTGTTTGCCTGAGTTGGTTACCAGTTTGAACTTGTATGGCTGAATTACTCAAACATTACTAAGTACCACTGTCCCATAGCTAGTAATGCAGAAAACAAGTAGAGGTTTGTGTTTGATGAGTCAAAGAAAACAAGTAGGTTTATGTTTGATGAGCAGAGTCAAAGTTTACCGGGTAAACTCAATTTTCAGGCAAGCAGAAGAAGGATAGAGGACCATTTGCATATTCATAGATCTGTACATAGTACAAAAAGGCAAAGGTTAAAGTTAAATCTAAGCCACTTTAAGGGACACAACTTCTAAATATTTAACTTTGATAAACAGAAATTACTTTTAGGGTTTATTCAGGGAAGATCTTTAAGAGCTTTTCAATCTTAGGTGGAGCCATATTTTAATGGTTCTTTCCAGATATTTTGCGAAAGCCAGTAACCACATAAATTCTTCTACCCAAAGCTTTTCCTTTTCTAACAATTTAAGGGGTATATGGAGGCATACACTAATCACTAATAAAGTGTACCTACTCTAAAGTTGTGCACAGGCTATCAGTCCTTTTCAGTCAGTTATATGTATTTGGAAGTTATTTGAGTGGCGATAACCTCAAATCTTGTTCTCTGATTAATTGTGCCATGCACATTTAGCCAAAAACCAAGTCACTTATGAACAAGACCAATTAAGACTGACACAGCATGCTCTGTGTCAACTCAGAGCTCAATAGCAGTCAATGGTAATAGTTGTCAGCAGTGGTGAATTACAACAAATAATTGGCTGTAAACAGTGCCGTCATGCAGCCATCACCATTCGAACTTAATGGTCACTGACATAAGCCAGTCCCACTGGAGCACTCTGACCCATGCCTTGTCCTCATCAGACACACACACACACACACACACACACACACACACACACACAGCACAGAGACGCACAGACACACACACACACACACACACACACACACAAGCACACAGCTTATCATTCCTTCTGTCTTACTTGCTCTCTGACTTTCTGCCATGCATGGAGAGCGGACGAGGACATAAGAGAAGGTTCACTCACGGTCATTGTTAAAATGTCATAAAAACAATTCTCAGTTCAAATATAAGGAAGGGTAAATAAGATGAGAAGAAGGTGTGTAATGGAATGACTCGTGACAGCCAAAACTCCAAAACTCTTCAATGTTTTCATTAAGTAAGTCTTATTTTCATTGTCTTCCTCAAGCCTGTCAATCTGCCACTAACTGAAGCAGAGGGAAAGCTCCTCAATTTTAATACACTGCGAGAAAAACACGATGATTCAAAAAAGTATGCGGCTAGGAAACTTAATAGGAAACTTTATAATTCTCTTTCTTTCTTCCACTCTCTCATCTCAGCAATGCCAGTATAGACATATACACCAATAATGCAATCCAGGGCTCACATGCACAGCTCCACACACAGAAACACAGTATGCCACAGGTATGAGGGTTTTCTCATGTAATCAGACATACTCTTTAAGTCAACAGATATGTAAATGAAGTCCACACCCAGCCACACTAGAGGCTACTGTACAGAAAAAGGGAGGGCTCTACAAAATAATTTAAATATTAACAGACATGCCAACAAAAGGACAGAATTCCACAGACTGCAGTTCATTCTATCGCAGTGCTACCAAAAGTATTCAAAATAAGAGTGGCTATCCATTTTGCTGAGCGTTATACCATGGTAGAAGTGTAGCCCAGGTTTGCTGTTCTGAAATGTATTGTTCATGTACAAATGTTTAAGTTACTTGGAAAAAATGGGTGATCCCTTCATAAGCAACAGCAAGAAACCTTTCATGAGGCTGAGTGCTTAACTCTGCTGAAGCTGCTGACGTGCTCATGGCAGCTAATCATACCCACAGTGCTCCCTGTCTACGAACCAAGGCATGGGCACGCTTCAGCTACTAAAATTACATTTGCTCCTACCCTGAAATGACAATGGTAGTGTTACCAAACATAGTATGACACTTTTGGATTCATGTTTACTGCCATTACTTTTGTCCATCCCTCCATCATTCATACAGAAGGTGTAGTAGCATTATCTGCACTAAACACAGACAGCAGTCGGCCATACTCACTTACTGCTTGTATGTTAATATTGATGCCTTTTCTTTTCTTTTCATTATTCCAAGTACCTTCTGTCTTCCAGCTTAACAGACAGGTCTGAAATTGTACCTAGTATCATATTAAAAAAACATTCTAAAGTTGTTTAACATGATAATCAACATAATGACAATGTATCAGTCATAGCTTTACTATTGAGAAACTTACAATTCCACTGCAGCTTCTTAGTGGCCTTTCATTCTATTAGCTCAATGATTAAACAGCTTATGAAACAGTTATGCTATATTCAGTTATACATATTTAGAAGCAACTATTTTAATAAGCCTTGTGTCTGCAAATTAAAAGCTTTGTACTTTGTTCTCCAAAGACACATAGCTTGACAGACAAGCTTGAAACATGTCGAAGACAGAATGATTTTAAGTCGTTATTTTTGGGGTTTTAATGTGCAAGTTAATTTCGTATCAAAATGTTTAAGAAAAAAATATATTTGAGAGAATAATATTCAGGCAAATGAGGTCAACAGTAAATTTGCATAACAGGAAACGGGCCTTTGATTTACTCTAAAACACGCCTTCCTGTAAATCTTGCTCAACAGTGCCCTCCATGTTCAAAACTCGTAAGAGCAAAGTGCAAATTCACATCCCTCCCAAGTTGTAAATCTGATCCATGGACTCTCTTCTCAGCTAGAATTTTGACATAGACCTTTCAGCACTGTACCTCAAGCAGATTTACAATTTGAGAGAAGAATGTGGAGAGCAAAAATAGTTTGCATGCCCTTTTGATCATGGAGCGCACAATGAGCAGGCTTTCAAGTTTTAATGACCCTCTCCTGCCATAGATTAAAACCCTAAACTCATCTCTGTGAATCAAAATGACAGTTATTTTCAATATATTTAGTTATTTCCAAGAAAAAAAATCCCCTAATGCCCCCTAATGATGTGTGGATCTATCAATATGCACATAGTCCTTGCTCTACCTATCCCTCCACTGCTCACCTTCAGCTAGAGCTTACCTGCTCACCTTTAGCTAGAGCTAACCTGTTCACCTTCAACTCTGACACACAAAACTCTGAGTTTTACCCTACACATTGGCAAATGGTCATAATCAATATAGCCATCATCTAATTCAGCAGCTTCACTATCTGATAAACTACTTTGAATATTTGCCCTACTTTTGTCAACATCCTCAAGCCATATAAAATGTCCTGTGACATGAATCATCATGTAACTTGGCAGGCTATGTTAGATAACATTATCTAGCACACTTTATTTGCTGTACACAGTCAATGGATAAAACACAAGAAAAATAAACTTATCAGTTGATTAACATGTGGGCTCACACTTGCAGGCCTGTTTCTTGAAACAAAAATTCAAAACAGTTCTTTGTAAATGGAAATGAAAACAAGAGTTTTTTTTCTGGAAGCTTGGCTGGGACAGTCTGATTTTTCCAACACATTTTTGTTTCCAACCTGTTTTTCTGAACCTTGAAGTTAAATACACAAAGGCTCTTATTTTCAATTGCACTTCTATTGCAAAATCTGCCTAGACTCTCTTCTGACATACCTCATTTCTATGTAGCATTATGCTAATGTTATGAAAAACCCCACCCTGCAAGTTGACAGAATTGGTTCCTTAGGTTTGTAATGTATGAAACTCTGGCTGTCCGAATTCGTGTTTGTGAGACTGTCATCGATACACTGCAGTCCCAAAGCCGAAATGCTCAGCCGTGGTGCTGACTTGTTATTGTCATAATTTGTCTTCTAGCATTTAAAAGTTAAAAACTTGATTTTCACTGGAGAGTCTTGAAATAAATGGAAGGTGTGTTGCTGAGTACATGCCATCCGTTTGCCTGCACACTCAGACCTGATAAATGTGCTCATGTTTCTTACCTTTTTATTCAAATCACTGTTATTGCCTTCTTCTCAAATGTAATATTGTTCTTGCAAACATTTGGGCACAAACTGAACCCTATAGCTTATAGCCTATGTGCTTTAACAATGCTTGTGCCCAATGCAGATATTTGCTTTTATTCATATATGTGCAGATCATCGATTGATTCATTTTACGATATATTTTCCTGTCAAATTCACTTGAAAAATTCATTTGATCTTTATTTAACAAAAGAAAAACAGTGTGCTTTTAATGACCTATTTGTGCAGCTTAAATGTACCTACAAGAGATGAGAGTAAGAGAAAGAGACCTAGATAATGTATACATAAAATAATGTTTCTTTATCTCATAAACTAAAGGCAATCAACTGTCCTCACAAGGCTCTACAGCAAATGAGTCATTGGCCTGAATAGATTTCTTCTGCCTTCATAAATAAGTGTCAAAATGACTAATAAAGAGATAACAATAAAAGGTAAGTGATAACTCATGAACTGCATGCACAGGTGCACCCATAAGGAAAAAAGTCTAAATTATGCATTTACATAGACACAAACATCTCCACATATCTTCGTATTTACATAGACACAAACATCTGTACATATGTTCTTATTCTACCATTCAACCTTAGGACTGATGGATGTGCATAACTGAGGTACCGTTCAGACCGTGCTCAAGCTCATGTTTTAGTGACAATATTTATTTTGATTAAATAAAATCTTTAAATCAACTATCTTATGACTTATGCCACTGTCACTGCCAAAAACCGGGTCAAACCAATATCAATATCAATATGCAAGTAGTCCTGAGTGCCCAACTCAGATCCTAGAAATGTATTACCCTGTAGAGTTTATGTCAGTCTCCAGAACTGAGTTTTGATGGTCTTAAAGTAGATGAACATTGAATGTGACCATTAAAATGAAGCCTAGAGTTAAGTTTTAATTACACACAACCTCATTATTTTTAACAAATATGGAAGATGTCTTTAACCATTTCAGAGGTATTTGGTACCACTGTACATAAGGTTGCAGCAATGAAATTTGATGTAAACTGTTTTAATAAGACTATATAAGACTATGTAAATCCATATTACATGCGGTAACAAAGGTAACTAAAGCAAGAAGGGTTTTGAATGGCAATTCCCTACTCTTTTAACTAAATGTTTTTAATTCTCATAAAAAAGCTTACAGCTCTTCAAATTAAATGCTTTCTATTTCAGACATTGCTTGATAGTCGTCTTTCTGATTTCTTCTGGAATGTCAACTCCACTCCTTCCTATATGCAAAACGTCTGTTACTGTTTTTTATTTTTTATTTTATTTTATTTAGTTAGTATAGTTTAATATGGTTATTGTTTTTTATACATTTTCCCTTTTTATGTACAGTAACTTATGTCCCCTTTCACCAGTGGTGTAGTCCTAAAAAAATAAGTGAGGGGTCGCACTTGGACTAAAGGCGGACTGCAGAGCCGTAGGCCGAGCGGGGGGTGGGTGCGGGAGACGGTCGCCCCCTCCCGCCAAGGGAAAATTTTTTAAGTTACAGGTGCCCGCAGGTGTGTTTTAGCACATTTTCACGACTAAATGAACACTCTCAACACCCTAGGTTTCCGCACCACCAAATTCTTATTTAAGCATAAAATATCAGCATTTCTAACTTAACACAATGATACATTAGCATTTAACTTGTTAGATAGAACGTCAACATGTAAAAGTAAAATAATCCCAAAATTGCAAATCT
>JAOYMR010000006.1:13616420-13660460 GCA_025802075.1 Tenebrosternarchus preto
ATTTAGACGTAACAGTCTCAGCAAGAGCAACATCCAGGGGGGACGCGTCCCCCCTGTTAAAACAAGTGGGGGGATGGTGTCCCCCTGTTAAAACAAGTGGGGGGATGGTGTCCCCCTATTAAAACAAGTGGGGGGATGGCGTCCCCCCTGTTAAAACAAGTGGGGGGATGGTGTCCCCCTGTTAAAACAAGTGGGGGGATGGCGTCCCCCCTGTTAAAACAAGTGGGGGGATGGCGTCCCCCTGCGTCCCCCCCCCCACTACACCCCTGCCTTTCACACACTAATATCTTTGTACATAGAGATATACTTTTATACAGTGTTAATATTGTGGTTCTTCTAAGGTTTTTACAGACCTTCTGCATATGGGTTTTTACGACTGAAGCTAGACATCCCTGATGAAGAAAATGTGAACACTAAAAAGCTGTCTAAAGTTGCATGCAGCCAACATTCTGACCAAATATGGAAAGATGTTTCTAACAATCTCCAAGATGCTTTGGCCAAAGATGGCAACAATAGAATTAAATTTTGTGTGGTCTCACCCGCCCCCCTTATCTCTCAAAACCCTTAAACTATTACACCACAAATCGCACACCATTTAGTCTGTTGGTGGTCTACTGGTGGACCTCAAGACCAGACTAGCTACTGTGGGAAGGAGATCATGCAGTGTTCATGCCACTATATCTCAGTGACTCATACCAAATCTCAAATGAACTTTCATTCAAACAGTCAGCTCTCTTCCTCTTTCTTACTTTCTCTTTCAAAAATATTATTACACTTCCAGTGTCATTACGTTTATCCAATCCAATCCACTTTATTCTGTTATTCTCTTTCAAGTATCATTCCAATTTTTAAGAGCAGAGCAAAAACACCAATCAATTAGGATTTCTTATCCATTTTCTGAATTGGGTTTTTTTAAGATGGCAAATCTTAGAAAGTTTAAAGCTTCCCAAATTAAATGCTTATAAAATGATTGTCTTCTTCCTGTTTCTTCCTGAATGTCACGTGTCAAGCAACATGTTCTAAAAGGAATGTTCACAACCCTGCACTTCCTATTATAAGCATAGCTCGATTATCTTCTTCTAGACTCCTTCCTGAAAGTCATAATGGAGAATTCCAAATGAAATGCTTATGACATTATTATTTACTTCTTGTTTTTTTTCTGATGGTGTGAAGGTGTCATGGAACATGCTCTAGGACACGTGTTCTCCACGCTGCATCTTGATGTTACTCTATGGTTTCTCACATAGAAACCAAAACCAAAAAAAGAATAGAAATGACATAACTACAACTGACGGAGGTTTACGATGTAAAAAGGAAAGAAAGCACTACATGATAGAAGTGAACAATTTGTACAGTTTGTACAAATTCACAGCTATGCATGCATATCCAAGTAGATATTAGTGTCTTACTATGTGCTGTACTGCAGTTCTAAACATCCTATCCCACAGATATACAACATTATACACATAAACACATAAATACACACAAACACACACACAATGAATGATTTAGGGGAGTGTGTATACATATGTTGAGTGGGCGTAGGCCCAGTGAAGGTGCCATCCAGTAGCTCAGGGAAGTGCTATACCACCATCTGCTGTATGACATCACTACAATCTAACCTAGCCAATAAGAGAGAGCAGCAAAGGCATGCTCTGCTTGTCATGGTTTCGCAGCCTTCATATCGTTACAAACACACACATACACGCACACACACACAGACACACACACACACACAAAACCTATACTTATCCTGAAGTGCACACATAGAAGCTCATGTCTACAAGTTACACTCTGCATGTACAGAGCACAGAGCACAATGAATACCTTTTGGTGCCCACTGTTGAGTGTGTGATATTCAAGACAGAAATAATGTGCTTGATTCAAATTGCACTGTGGAGGTGTAAGTTGGAGCCAACCTTGCTGTTTGCACATGAAGAAAAGTAAGCAATTACATGCACATCACTACTTTCAGATCTACTACATCATAAGCACAGAGACCTCCTTTTAACAACACTTGTTGTGTGCGTGTATTGGTGAACAGCCTGATTTGTGTACACTGGTTGTGCGCATGTATTTGTGCACACTGGTTGTGTGCATGTACTGATAAAAGAATGAACAGTTTCTGATGAAAAGTTGCATTCTCCATACTTAGTCTTAAATCCATTGATATACTTGTGTAGAAAATGGCACTAAAAGTGATAAGAAACAAAAATGACAAGAGAAATGTGTAGTGTTTAATACTTGGAAAAAATCTATGTGTCTTATATTTTACAGAAACTAAATATAATAACTCTTTTGAAGGAAGACAGAAACCCATTGATTTTCCTTTTTTGGAGTGAAGGGCCTCCTGCAAGGCAAAGTGCCTGAGAAACAGTGTAGTCCATCAGTCCTGCTTTCGCTCTCTAGACTAAAATCAGCTCAGTCATACTGAACAGGATTTCTTTTGTGACCCACCTATGAAAACATATAAACATTGCAATGAGCAAACAGCAAACATGGTAAAAATCAGTGTCTACTCACTTCACAAGCATTCGTTCTCATTACAGCATTAACTTCCACAGCCTTCCACAGTTTCAAAATATTTACATAACATTCTCAAACACCAAAATAGGCATAAGTATACAGCAATTAATTAATAAATTAGACTTAAATGCTTTCAGAATAGTGTTCAATATTAGCAGCACAAAGAGTTGCCTAAAGACAGTTAACAAGATAAACTAGTTACTGCTAGCCTTTTTTCAGTATCATTACCTTTTAATTAAATTAGGTCACAAATATAGTTTATTTAAGCTTTAAGCTAGATGTGTGCACATATTCCCTCAATTTGTGACAATCGTTGTTGTAAAAAGTGCTATATAAATACATTTTGACTTTTTGATAATGTATTTGAAAAGGTATGTTGCTCAGTTGTTGTTTTTTTCTCCTTAGTAAGCCATATAAACTGTGAAACATGAACGTTTGTGTAGCAGTAGAGTTGGCTCACCTGTCTTTACCAATAGCATAAGAAGGAAATGTGTAAGAACTTTCTAACTGCCTGGATATAACCAAACAATATTTGAAAGCTACTATACTTGGAGCTACAGTAGTTTTTATTTATTTGTTTTGTTGTTGCTTACTTTTCAACATCACTGCACCACATGGCTTATATAAGTGGAGAATGCACATATTTCAGTAAAAACAAATATAACACTGGTCACTGGGTTGAGACCAAAATATGACTTAACAGAATGCTAAATTAGACATTAGCCTTTTCCCCAAAGAAATACAAATTTCATGTTTTGAAACTAATTATTAAAATTCACTGATGACATGAAACCAGCTAATATGCAATACTCAGTACACTGTGCTATGAAACCATGTGCCATCTATTTCTGGCCTCCCAGCATGTAGCGTAACACTGTAAGGACAGAGTGTCGGTCAGCTAACACATGTACTCAACCATGTTTCATCTTCATTCTCTCCTCGGACATGTCGCTAAGTGTACAGAACGACGCATCGTATCTTGCTCTTTTTCACATACATGTACAGTCACAGTCTGTGCCTCTCTGTCCTTCTCCACCTTCTCACTCTTTGTCATCTCAGCAGATGTGAGTCATTCTCACTCTGACTGACACATTCACACACACATGCGCACAGTTTGCTACCTTATGATTTAGTCAAGAGGCTGACCATAATTTGAGTGTGTTGATATATAGCAGTGATGAGTAATGCTAATTAAAGTGAGAGTGGGAAAGTGCATGAGTGTGTGTGTGTGTGCATGTGTGTATAAGAGACAGAGAGACAGAAACTACCACATAAAGTATTTTTGGAATCTGCTGTAATATAATAGACTTTAACAATGCTTTCATTAATAGTGCTAGAAAAGGTAACAATGATGTCAAGAATGTTGATTATGCTGTATGACTGGTTTTGTATTTTAACAGCTGTGATTTGCCTAGATAAGGCACACCTTTGTACGGTGATGTGATCTTAGTCAGTTTTACACAGTATGAGTTTGCCTTGGGATGCCAAGGCTGAATGTGATCTGAATACTTACAATTTTGCATGCAAAATTTGATTTGGCTAAATATCAATAAACATATAAATGTAGGTTTGCAGAACTCAGAGTGTTTTTAAAGTTAAACTGATTTAGTTGTATGTAGTTATATTTTCCCTTACACCACTTTTTCAAAGTGAAAACATGTCGTACTCAAACAGCCCTAAACATACCTCTCCAACCGAATTATATTCACTAGCACATGGAAAATTCTCATTGATGAAGTGCCATTATAAACAATTCAAGGATTTTATAAACACCACACCAACTACTTACTTACAACAGCCATGGTTATACCCAGCCTACCACAACTGCTATAGGCAAAAATGGTTGTGACATGACAATAAAGTACTTAATTTAAGTGCAAAATACCCAGTTGTATGGTCAGATCAGGTGCTTTATGGTTCAAGTTGTGAGGCATATCATCCCTCTCTGAATTATCAGTTTCAGCATTCGGTATTGGCCTGATAAGCTTTCACAAAAAAGGTCACAAAATTACAAACATGAAACACTAACAAAATACTGCATATTTTGCACAGTGTTCTCCTTAGGGTATTACTTCAGACCATTACTGTGAGCCAAAGGATAAATTTGGGTACAATCAAATTCCAAAATGTACTGAACAACCAGTGCACATGTACTGTAGTGCACTGTACTATGCCTAATTCTGACTGATCCAGTAATCCAACAAAAGATATGAAATACACAACATTATTTTTTTCTCCTTCAATATGACCTAAACAACAAAGAACAACACTATTTTCAACTTTATTTTAACAAGAAATCAAGTGAGATTTGAAAAGTGACAGAGGCATTAGATCCAATAGCTTTGTATTATAAAATCATCATCGCCTCAGTTAGGATTTATGCTAGCCATTCCTGGTGTGGTACTAAAACATGGAGTCTGACCAACAGAGCTGTTTCTTGGTCATTTTTACTGAACATTGCTTTATATTCACTAGTCCAATTTTGGAAACAAGAATACTGCTTGTTACCAGAAATGAAAAAAACTGACTGTGTGTATCTGTGTGTAACCATTGTTGAGGTTCCATGTAGATCGTTGCAGGTAGAATAAGTTACAAAAACCACCAAGATCACTGGGGGTTATTCCCAGGAACCACACTTTCTGTCATATGGATAAAAATGTAAGTTGTATGGAACAAGAAAGCCTGCCAAATACTGTCAATAAATCATTTCAAAGTGTTGCCAAAAAGCATTAAAGTGAGATTCATTGCTGTACATAAAGCCGGCATTTTCTTTCGTTAAGTATTGTATTTAAGGTCTGTACATACAAAAACAGTGCCTTTACAGCTTTCACCTGAACACAATATGATAAGTTGTATTTAAAGTGCTCCTGTTAGTTGCAGTGGAACGTGAATGATTAATCATACTTGTCATTACAAGACCAGTTCATTTCTTTACTTACTAAAAAAGTGGCAGAGTTAAAAAATATCTAAACTTATTTAAAAGGTACACTGTTTACAGGCTACAGTCCACATAATACACATTCATAAAATGATTATCTGAATTCTTTATGCATCAAAAGTAATATTCACTATAACATTTTATAATAATTTTAAAGAATTACACAAAATATATGAATATACCTGTCTCACTCTTCCAGTGGGTGGTCTCACATTTGTCCTCACATTCAGGCATTCTACCAGAGGCACAGCATTTTTGCTGTTCTTTGGCCTCTGTTCTACAGTACTGAGACTGACGCTGTCATTCCTGGGAGTCCCAAGTGCTCCTATCAAGTCAAGTCAAATATTTATTTCTATAACGCTTTTTATAACAACCATTGTTACAAAGCAGCGTTACAGATGTCCAAGTCCAAGCCCCCGGAGAGCAAAGCCAAGGGTGACAGTTCCAACTCAACATTCCACATTAGTTCTATTATTTCTTCTTTCATTCAATTTCTTTAATTTATTCTTTCCATTTTACTTCTCATACTCCTTCATTTGGATGTTTCCATAACTTGGAATCTACTGCTACTGCTGTTTTCTGCATCTTAACCACTTCTATGATAACTTTCTTGTTGGTTTGTCACTACATGTTTATATTTCTGGATATGGAATTCTCACAGGATCTTAGCCTTGTTGTTCTCCACTACTCTCTGCGGTTTCTTCCACCTAGACTTGAGGGTATCCAGCTCATGTCTTGCATATGTTCTTTTATATGATATAAAGATGGATATACTTTTTATATTCCTAGGATTTGCACATTTTCGTCATAGGTTAATTTGTTCAATCAGCTCTATAGTGCAACCATTCAATGATCTCTTAAAGGGCAAGGAATTCCAGCCTGCCTGGAATCAGAGGCAAGATGCACCTTCAGTACTCCAACCTGTCAGAAAATGTTCTCTTGTTTCAGTGTTTGTTATTGTTTCAGTTCACTTTGAATTTTTTTGGATTCTGTTAACAAATCCAGAGTTGCCCGACTGCTCATGTTTCACTCTCCTCTCAGCGTGATGTCATATCAGGCAGTGCAAAAAAAAATTAGACACTGAGATGCAGGTGTACACCAAGGTGCAGGTATACACCAAGGTGCATGTATACAATGCAGTTACCAGTCTGGTTTAAGTGGTTTGCTTTAACAAAGGCTCATGTCCAGCATGCACATTCGAATCCCTCCTCTCTACACACGACGGCAGCCAGAATTTTAACTCGTTCCAGATTAAGAGATCATATAACCCTTTACATAATCTGCATTTACCTGGTCTTTTAAAAATTGATTTTGAAGTCCTTTTATTGACTTTCAAATGTTATCATGGTCTGGCTCCACAATTCCTCAACACTTTACTTGTTGAACATGCTCCTGCAAGAGCTCACATGTCAGCAAATAGAAACAGGCTAGTTACATCAACAGCCTGGTTAAAAACATTCCTACTACACATCCAAACTGTGGAATTCCCTTCATGAAGACCTTGGAGTACATTAATGACACATTAAAGACCCAGCTGTTTAATTTGGCCTTTATTTATTAATGTTCATGGTTCTAACTTATGTTGATTAAATTCCAGTTCAAATTTGAAAATTTTTCTGCGTATTCATTGTTTTATATATTAACTTTATTTTGATTACAGCTCTTTTAAAACTGCACTATGTAATATTTGGTCACTACAATTGAGAGAAATTGCATTACTGAGTGAAGAGGAAAAAATATCTGCTAAAACATAGTGTCCTGATGCTGCTCAAAAAGGACTGGCTCTATGGGCTGATTACCAGAGTAATGTAAATGGGGGTGTGGCTGATTTGTACAGCGGCTGAAAGTTAGTGAATGGAAGTACAAAGATATAGCTGAATATGGAGACATCAGATCAGCAAACCCGATCATCCTCTTCCCCCATTGTCAAAGCAAAGAAACTTAGAACTGCAGAGAACCAGCAAGCTAAAAGGAATAGCGTAAACTAAGACCAGAATAAACATCAGCTTGGCGTTTCAAAAGTGGCAACAGCTCTGTGACCTGAAGGGGTACAGGACTGATGCTGAGTTGGCTTTTTTATTGCTGAATAGCTAAGTTAGGTTGGCAGTTTGCTAGCTAGCTACCCAGTATATCCCGCTAGAATATTATTCATGTGGAATTTAATGTTTCCCATGTAATATAATATACCCTCGTAATTTTGAAGTTGTCTTAATTGTATAGCCAATGTTATCTGGCTACTTCACTAACATTAGTTGATTACGCTGCTAACGGTGTATTTTTGCTTCAGAGTCCATGCTTTATTGTTGATGAACCAGGCTAGCCATTATTCTCAGATCATTTCCAACTTCTTTCTGTCAATGTGGATACAATGCCATATGTAATATACAACCTCACTGATGTTTCTTGGCATCACAATGGGCTAATGGCACATGTAAGGTTAGGTTACCTGACAGAAGGGCAGGTAATAGTAGACACTGTCAAAGCAATGGTTATTCAGCCATAAAGGCTGGTTTCATAGAACAGCAAGTACATACTGTGTTGGCATAGCTTTCTACAGAACAGTACCTTCTCCTAGCTAGACTGCTCACGATACTGATAAATAGTAACCTGCATAAACAGATACACTGTCAGACTGACCAGCCCCTCTTATACCTAAAGTTTAACCCAGTAGTCTATGAATATTTGAAAGTTCTCTAAATCCAACATTAATAAGGTTACAACTAACAGAACTTTTACATCACCAAGTTCTGAGTCCTCTTTGAATACTGCTTCAACATGAACACCCTTGAACCATCATATTAATCCATTTGTGGATAGGGAATGCAATGCAATCCACATTTCAAAATTATGTTTCGTACATTTCTTGCAATTATATTTAGCACCAGAGAGGTCTCCGATTCCCCAAACGCACATAGTGCAGCTTTATTTTCTCATATTTTACTACAAATCTTCTATTTTAACCTTTTATCCTCTTCCCCTTTTTTTCTGTGATTTGTACTCCACTGTTAAAAGTTACTTCCTGACCTTAAAAATAGGCAATTATTTTGTTTTTTAACAAAAGCTCTGTCTCTCTGATATAAAACGATAACAGAACTTCTTCTTATAAAACGATAACAGAACTTGTTTCTTATCAAAATACAAACGAATGAAATTTGAATTAACAGCATCAGATGGAGCTCCATTCAATCACTGTTGCAAGAACTTCTTGTCATGGTGGCCGCCCTGGTCGCCTCCCCCCGTCCCGTGTCAGTGTGGGTGTGTCTGTGTGGAGGTGTGTTCTGTCATTGCGTTGTATGAATGAGTGTGCGTATGTGTTTGACAGTGGGTGTGGTGTGCGAATGAGCTCTTTGTCTTTGTGATACGTTGCACCTGTGTCTCGTCAAGGTGAACGTTTATTAGCGTGTCTGTTGCACAGAGTGGTGTGGGTTTTTGATGGCGTTGTCGAGTGAGTGTCATTGTCGCTGTGCAAACGAAACCGAAAATAAAGCGGTTTGTACGTTATATATTCACGTGAGTCCTGTCGGCTTTTTGCAAACCCTCCGGGGCTCAATGTTACACTTCTCAAGTCTTTCCAACTTCTTAAAGGAATATTTTATAAACACTCGACATACATTATGTGAAACTTCTACTGTCTTTCAGGTACAATTTATATTAATAATTTCTCATCTGCTGCCATACTCTATACCAATACTCCACCTCTACCAATACTCTATCTATACCAGTACTCTACCTCTACCAATATTCGGTCTATACCAATGTTCTACCTCTGTGTAAATCATTGGTCCACTGTACCACAGCTCCTTTGATAGCCTAATTTTATTTGAGTATAATATTATATATTATCCCAATACAGCAATGACTCTGACATGGTGTGATTGTCAGGCTAGCAGTGTTGCTGGAGATTTGACACATAAGCATCACTTTTTAAGAGCAGTGCACCATCCAAAAATATCTAGCCAACTGTAGTCATAAAATTACCAATGTTAAATGGGGTAGACGGTAGGTAATAAAATGTGAATTGCAACAGATGACATAAAATCTATAATTTTACACCTATAAATTTACCTATAAAACAGATAAAATGCACATAGCAATTGATGAGTCATAGTCTAAAAAGGTGGGTGCTGATCTTAAAACAAAGCACATTTCTACGTCACCTTTACTACTTTATGGCTATATCCTTTAAGTCAGTATGTAATAAAGCCACAAAATTTGATGCAACCTTCTGACTGACCTAACCCCAAGGATTTACGTTTTGAACCACGTTTATAGGAGTGCATAAATTATATGTTTGTTTCTTCTGACAGAAATGTTTAAGGAAAGAAGAAGACTAATCTGTGTTTTGTTTTAGATTTATGCTTACAGTCCATGCAAGTCCTATTTCAAGTGAGCACAGTAAGTATTCTAAGTATCATCCTTTCTCCGATACCTCAGCCTTTCCCAAACCAGTTTACTGGAATGAACCTTCATTGGTATGACTATCTTCATGTCAGTATACACAGTACTCTAAAGAACTTTAACTTACTTTGCAATTCTTTCTCCATATGTGTTGTAGAATATCTTTTTAATTTCACAGATATTCCATTCGTTCTCTCCTTCTATCACTCTCACTATAAACATTTAGACCCTAGTGCACTGACGCCTGCCATCACACTTGGTCCTTTTTAAGAATTGCACAGTCCAGTAAGTTTGGAACGTGTCCATTCGCTACCAGCTCTCTCACTCTCTTCTCCGCACCCCAGTGCAGTTTACGTTTCAGGCGTCGCTCCTGTGCAGAAATGAGCTGTGGCAGTTGGGTTAGCCATGCACCTACTCAAAAATGACAGCCCGAGAAATGCATTAGATGTAAAACTGATTCCCAGCACTCAGAGATAAGATTCCACCCGAATCACTTCACGGGTTTCCTGTGCTTCCAGGAAATTATTACAATAGAGAGGTAGGTAAACTGCTGCAGGATGTTTTCTCTCTTGTGAAATTAAATTCAACTGGCATTACATTTCTGAGTTCTTTCGTTCTATGTCTAAAATAGCATAGTACTTTTTTAACATAGTGAGAAAACCTTTACAAAAGACCCCAACAGCGATTTGAACAGACACGCAGGAGCATGATTTAAGTAGGGAGGCTGCCAACCAAAATGAAGGGGGAGTTCATTTTCACTATATAGCTGCAAGTGGGAAAGCCTAAAAAAGCATAAATAAAACTGCATAAAGTAACTGCATGAAAAAACTTATACACTTACCAGATTTGTACATGTTAACCCGATAATGACAAAAAAATTGTAAATATCTGAGCAGTTCTATCAGACGTATTGTGATTTCTTTTTTTAATTGTGCTGCGTGATTCCATTATAATGTTTAGCCTAAGCATTAGTATCTCTGGAAATAACATGTTCATAGCTGTTTGTCCTTTTATGAGTGAAAGCAGAAAAGAAAACGTATTTATTAAATGTAAAATGATAGGGTTCAATTTTACGAATATTGCTTTGTGAAGTCTTCTCTGCATAGTTGACCATGGGTGCTTGGCAACCACGGCACCCACTGAAGCTCTGCATTAGCTGCTAAGTGAATGTAAAATGAGTGACATCAATGCGTATCTCATCCCTCACTAGACTGGTCGCCATAAGCTACACACAAACAAACATGGAGCGTTGTTGTGATTGTTCTGTTTTTTATCCTTGTCGTCCTTGGTATATATAAATAACCATCATTTTGATTTTTGGTAGCAGTCTCAACCAATAATTAAAATCATTTAATATATTAAAGGACATTTTTTTCACCTCTGCCAAAACTCACACGTGTTCGTGGTCTAGACCAAGCAAACACTTCCATGATTTGCCAAAGGGTGTTCAAGTGGGCAGTATTGTTACAATGACATGATAATGGTTTCCCTTGCAAGATGTAATTTTTAGGTTATTTACATTCATGCTGAACTGGGAGAAAACCTGAGTAAAAGTCATTGTTTTACATTACACTACATAACTATAATTTTTTTCTCATATGTTGTATGCAAAATAAACTCTGAGCTGTGTTTAGAATACATACATTAAAATGAATATGCAATCATCATCCAAATTTTAAGGTACACCTATTTGATAATTGTGTTTTCTAGCTGTACAATTACAAAATAATCTTTCTGCTGCCCTGCAGAGTTTGTCAGCCACCCTTAAAAACCGACCACTGATTAAGAGTTGAAATTGACCCCAATGAAGAGTTGGATGACAGATAATACAAACTGTGAAACAGATCTAACTGTACACCAGTAAGGTGTTTCAAATAAATACATTTTTCTTATAAAGTCAATGCAGAGTTTATATTTACCACAGTACTGCTTGGGAGAGTGGTTTTAGTGAGAAGTTAAATGCACTGTGCTAAGCATAAACTAAACAGAGCCAGTGGCATATTAATGTAAACACCAGGCCACAAAACCATTGGTCTAATGTTTACACTGTTCTCATGCCGAGTCATTTGAGGACCTCAGAACTATCTGAAATTATGACAAGGACTTGCCTCTTCAGGCTAAAGGAGAAGTAGATCCACCCTGATTCAACGTGTACCACGAGTCAGTGGAACACAGATGCTTCACAGTTATAAATCAGCCTAGTTGTTACTTCTCAGATGTAGCATTTAAACAAGTCCTCCTTGTGATTTGAATAAAAAACATTCAAATTATTATTCAAAGCATAATCGTACACACAGCGTTCTCTTGAAATATCATTTTTGAACTGCATGACACAGTTAACTAAGTGTTATCCATGGTAACAAATTGGGCACTAAAAAAAGCTTCCCACATTCACCACAATAGGAATCACAGGCAACATGGCTGAATGAGCCAGTCAAGTTTCACAGAGACTGACTCAAGAGAATGAAAACGGATTGGCTATTGATCGGTGGGAATATAGCATGATGACTGACTAGGCCGATAAAAAACAAGTAGATAACATTACAAATCAAGCTGGCTGTCCTGCTCTTTGAATGAAAAGACTCCAGTGATTCTCTAAAAAAAAGTGATATCTGTTAACTTCTTCCCAATTTGCTGTTTGTGAAACTTAACTACCCTCAGTTTTACAGTTCTTTCAAGGTTTTTTATTCTAACCCACCTGGGAAAGAATTTTTGCTTCTAACCAAAATAAAAAAAAGATACAGTATATGAGAAAAATAAAGGTAATCTAAACAGACAAGATGTTCACCTAAGCATAGAAAAGAGCATTAGTGTATCACTCAGACATTTCATAATGAAAAGATGCCCACCTCTGTATCTTAGTTTCATGCAGTTCAAAAAGGAAGTGCTCCTTTTGTTTGTTCAGTAATAAGTATTGTGATGTTTGTGAATTATGTTCTCTTCTCAGTACTGACAGTGACTTGGAAAGCAATTCAGAACTCCACAACACCGTTAGCACCGATTTGTGTCGAACAATCAGCAAGCTACTGAATGATGATTTATGAGGTGACTATATGATGATTCAAACATACAGTTTCATCATATTAATAAGCATATTGGAAATGCTTAAAAAACTTGACCCAGCAGAAATGGTAATGTTAGAGGCAAACATATGCAGTGGGAGCCTTTTTAGCTGCAGTTTCACAAAAGAAGAGCATTATTTCACAGACTGACTAAACAGTTTCATTGTGATTCTAAGGTCACGGTGTGTTGCACATTACCTATAATTAAAGTGGTTCTTGTCCTGACCATTTTCCCAATATGATGCAATACATAGTGTGTTTCGGAATTCAAGGATGGAATATCTCAGAGAAGTAGAATTTGGTATTCTCTAGAGGAACATCACCAGTGCAACATTTCAAAAGTCTGTTGTAAAACTACTTTCATCTGAAAGTTACTCATGCCATCTGACCAAATACCAGATATCTACAGCCTAGTAAAATTATAGTTGCCCAGGTGTTAAGACATTTTTAAAACATTTATAATGAAATTATCATCAGAAAATACAAAATGCAGTGTCGCAAATAATTTACTTTTTTATTTAATGTATTTATTGACTCTGTATACAATACATTTCTTATTAATTATGTTTGAAAGTGGAACCAGTCCTCTCTCTAAAGCACCACAGGTAGGACTACGAGGCAAGCTCAGTTTAGCACCCACATCAAAGAAATATCAGGACCATGACTAGACCAGAGATTTTAAGTGTGCCTCTCATCTAATATGCCTCACCTACAAATGCCTGTAAAAGATCATGGTCAGTGACAAACTGGGCTGCATTCATTTCAGTGCCAGAGTTGAAGAAGTCACAGTGCTGTAACTGAATTTACGTGCTTGTGCTCTGGTTCTCGTACAGAATGCACTTTGAGAGCGCACAAAAACTCCTGTGCTGTCACATCAGCTCTAAGTCACTCCTTGACTATATTACATGCAGGTACATGAAAATACACTAGTACTGACTGTCTGGTTCTAAACTGTTTAAGTACATGCTTAAAGTACTTCAGCTGCTTTTTCCAAACGGTCTATGGGAACACATACTCTGCTGTACTCTGCTGGTAAAGTGAACACAAAGTGCAGCATAATGACAGTCAATAAGATCTCTACATCTAAATATATATGCTCATAATTTCATATTTGGAGATGCAATATTCAATACAATATTCAATACAATATATAGAGAGAGATAGAATCATTCTCTTTTTCCATCTTCTCTTAATTTATGCCTGTGTGTAACATCTAAATATGAACATTCTTTAATAATTTATGTAACCCTGAATAATGCAAGCTCGATATCCCAGTCATCCAGCTATCTCTCCATCTCTTAGCCCCTCTCCTTCCCTTTTCCCTCACCTCTCTTCTTTCCCCACATTTATTTTAAAAAGCAAACCAGGTTCAAGGGGTAACTGCTTGTTCACCTTTCAGTTTATCAAAGGACCAGTTTCTGTGATATCACTGTGGTTGATTCCCATAATGCTAAAGTATTCCAGTGTGGTCCAGAAAGACTAAAAAGGGTGTGCACTGGAAATAAAGTAGAGGGTGTAATTGGGCTCACATGTCCTGTCCCATCGTGGGTGAGCAGCCTTGCTCCAGTCCTACTGTCCTCAACCAAGATTAGACTCTACACAAGAGACCACAGCCCTGTCCCTCTGCTCTCTCTTTCTCTTGTTCTCCCTTTCTCTCCCTCTGTCTCCCTCTCTCTCTCTCTCTCTCTCTCTCTCTCCTGCTCTTCTCCCTCCCTTTCCTTTTGCTCTCCTGCTGCCTCTCCCTCTCAGTTCTCATCTACCTTTCTAAGCCATTACGAAATAATTAACTGCTATAAGTGAAATTAATTACGTTAATTAGATCAGTGGAGCTATTTTGGGCAGTTGGTGCCCAGGACGAGCAATGGCAGCAAAGACGTGTGACCATGTTGACCCAACGTCCCCAAAACCCATACACCCAACTCACCCCCACCCCCCAAGCACACACACATTCACTTAGTACCCACAATGGTCCTATTTCAGACTAGTATAACACCATCTCAAAGACTCATCCAAACCAGTAAGCTACAGAAATCACACCATTATCAGTGGTCTCTGGTCAAATGTTTGGTGTGATATATTGTTCCATCCTCCTCTAATCCAAGCAGAATCATTCTAGTGCACTTACATACACAATACAGTCTTGAACTGCCAGTACAGAAGCTGAATACAAAAAAACACATTTTCAACCACAGTTACACCAAGCACAGACCTTGCCTTCATGGGTGCTGTGGACATTAACCTGCAAATTATTCCAGTACTTCCCCTCAATCTCCATCATTCTTTTAATGCTTCCGTACCATATAAAATACAGGTCCTCTGAGCTGTCGCATTAGTTACGATGACTGTGTTAGTTATGATGACTTGCTCAAGGGTACAAATATAAGGGAGAGCAAACTCCACCACACAGAGAATCCTGATTCCTGCATGAAAACCACATGCAGCACCCAGAGAGTCCCATATCCTGCATGAAAACCACATGCAGCACACAGTGTGTGCTCACACAGGCATAAAAAGCCTCTGTAACTGTGTGTGTACATGTATGACTACTAAAGGTATAAGGCCTGAGTCACTTCACCGAGGCAGCCAGTAATTACTGGTCTGACCTATGTGGTGTTCAGCATTCAGGTTAATGCATGTCTGACCACCTGAGCCACAAACAGACCGAACCAACTAACTGTTCCATCTTGCACCTTCACCAGCCAGCTTGAGGTATCAAGCCATGGATTCGTTCACACCACTTCAGCCTCCTCCTACAATGATCTGTAACTATCTCTCCTCACTGTGAGTTTATGGAGTCAACATCAACGACATTATAACACAGTCATTCAGGACTACTGAGGTGAATAGCACAATGTCCTACACAATGGCCCATCGGATTATGATATTTAAGAAATTATATGTCTGCTCAGATGATATTTTGTTTGCTACGGAAACTGATTTCTAGAACCATTGTATTATAGAAATGGCAGTAGGGATTGAATAACAAACTAAAGAAGAGCTCAGCTGTGTGAACCCAGGGTAGATAGGGTAAAGCACTCCTGGTACTGTGTGAACCCAGGGTAGATAGGGTAATGCACTCATGGTGTTGTGTGAGATTATTATAGATGCACAGAATGTGCAGTTGACTCTCTCTAGGTGAATCCCACATATGTACTGACCCAGAAAGGGTTAAAGCTAAAAACCTCTCCATGCCTCTCCCCCTCTCTCTATCTCTCTCGCTAACTCTCTCCCTCTGTCACAGGTCCATGAAGATCATGTAATGTGTATTCCCTGAATATTCCCATAGACAGAAATACCAGACTCCCACACTGGCACTAGGAAAATAGATTTTCCCAAAGGCCTCCAGAGAATGCCTGTAAGGAATACAGAATCTCAAACACTGCTTTTGGCAGTTGCCCAGAAGAAGTCTTCTCATATTTTAAAAGGCTTTAAACTAACCTAATGATCTAAGTATTTATCAGTTATTTTTTATGAAATGCTACTCTAAAAAGAAAAAAAGTAGCCATAAGATGGTCCTCCATCCAACATGGGTCACTGTATTTTTAAACAATAAAATAAACTGGAGCGCAAACAATTATGTTTAATTATTTCTCTGGCCTGGTCAAAGTAATTCAAGTCAATGTCCTTTAAACCCACTTATTTGTATGTCTCTGCATGCCAATACATTATTATAGGGCACATATTACTTTTAGAGGGTTCTGTTCTGTAATGGTCCTGAAACATTAGAGGGGTATGTTCTGTAATGGTCCTGAAACATTAGAGGGTTATGTTCTGTAATGGCCCTGAAACATTAGAGGGTTCTGTTCTGTAATGGTCCTGAAACATTAGAGGGTTCTGTTCTTTAATGATCCTGAAACATTAGAGGGTTCTGTTCTGTAATGGTCCTGAAACATTAGAGGGTTCTGTTCTGTAATGGTCCTGAAACATTAGAGGGTTCTGTTCTGTAATGATCCTGAAACATTAGAGGGCTCTCCCTCTCTCTCCATGACAAGAAGCATCTCTCTCTCTCTCTCCATGACAAGAAGCAGCTAATTATGAATGCATTTTAAAGAATGGTACATTGGAGATAGGCTTTGTTTGTTAGGCATGTATTAGCAGCCTGGTGCTGACAGACAGACAGGCTTATTTCCACTCATTTATATTATTCATCTCTCTCTCTCTCCCTCTTCCATCTGTCAAGATGTGTTCTACTTCCTCTATGATTTCAATACAAATTTGTTGAAGAGAAAGGCAGAGAGAGAGAGAGAGAGAGAAACATTTTACTGTTCATTGCAAAAATGCCATTTCACCCTTCTTGCAAGACAAATCATGCTCAAATGATGGATTCTACAGTATTACTATTACAGTGATTGATTGATGTATAAATCTATTTTAAAACTTCTTTCTGTAGCATTTGCTCAGTGTGGCTCTACTCTCATTTTCCACTGGTTAGGTCTTCACCCACTGTACCTGAAGTGAACCATCAGAACACAAGGTAATGAAAGTAGCACACGTATTGCTTACTACAAACGGGACTCAAAATTTGAGATTTGATAACGTGTGATAGCCAATAACACCTTGTCTAAATAGTAATGCAAAAGGTAGGCACCAGTATTGTTCATGTTGATAACATCCTCCTAAAATTTTTGTCATCAAGTTTTTCTTTCTATTTTTACCTATTTTTGTGCTGTTTCTTTAATTCTTTATCATGTTAATGATAAAGCTCACACCAACTGACACTCCAACTGATTACTGACTACTGACTACACCAACTTACTGTCACACACTTATTTATATACAGTTATGAATGTGTAAAATACAGAATTATGGAAAATGTTGCTGTATATGAAAAGGGGTCATAAGCATTTAAATCATCATGTAGAATTGTGTGGTGACTTTTCCAGATCTTCTGGATATGGGTAATTTATATATTACAGTGGTCTTTATTTTACTGGTGGCATTTTCTTTAGGAATGCCAGCGTGAGCTCTGGATATGTTTGTGTTTCAAGCTTCTAATCACTAAGCTTTTGTTCACAAGAACCAACAGCAGCTAATGACTTTCCACACCCTTATCACTGAATCGGCTCCTGGAAGCTTTGAGTTGATCCTGAGGTCACAGAACTCTAGAAATGACAGGCATGCCTAGACTGTGGTGGTTGCACAGATGTGCACCACAATTCTAGATGAGACAATGCCACAGAGCAGCCTTGACGTTTCCTGGGTAGGAAAAGGCTCTGGAACTGTTGACCTCTAATATGAAGTATTGACCCCTAATCTGGTAAACCTTGTCTGCACAAAAACCTCTGTGGACTACACATTTTCCTTACTTAATGGTTCTAATGGATTTTGAACCCTCGAGAAACTAAAGATTAGCTAAGATTCACAGCTAACATTCCTAATTTAAGGCAATGTATATAATCTACAATGTAAAATTATGAAACAATTGGCCTACTAACATATTGCAGGATTTTGATGAAAGAAATATAAATAATCAATGAGAATCCAAAGAGCTTGACAGTACATACAGTGGCAGCACTTATGCTGTTAAAATGACTTCAAATCAACAATAAACGTGGCCATTTCAAGCAGGTTACTTGAACTTCAACGTCAAATATAGAACATCAGACCTACTTATGTACTCAAGTCTAATGCAGCATTTGACTGTCATTAGAAGTACCACAGGTTTGAAGATACTGAAGATGCAGATAAGGTAAAGGGACCAGCTGGTTGTACGTTTAAATTGTGTCGATTAACTATATATAGGATTGTGGTACTGAATCCCTAAGGCCAGCACAGAGTAGCAGGGATGCAGTGTGCCATGATGATGTGGCTAGAACAGCAGGTGTGTGTCTGTTTTGTCAGAGAGAGTAAACTGTTTAGATAGAGCCTGTCCATTCTCGGTGTTAGAGAGAACAGAGATGTGTATCCACTCAGCAGCTTCCATCCAGCACAGCAAACAAAGAAAGACTGTCTCTGAGGTTCACGATGCACTGGAGCAAGAGGAAAAGGTTATAGCAAAAATAAAAAAGGTTTCAAATATTTCATACATCCTCTATACCTTTATTTTAAACTTTCATAGGAATATGTTTAATTGGGAAAAGACACCTCTACCCTTGGATGACAAATGATGAAGCATAAAAAAGTTGCTACACAGACAAGTGTGTACTAAAAAACATGCCACAATGAATTTAAGGCAAAGGAGATGACGGAAAGTGTTGTGGGTATGGCCTTGATTAGCTGAATCAGGAATGCCACTGTTTGGCAGCAGTGGGCAAGTGAGCGTGTTGTCCAGGTCAGAACTACGAGGGGAGAGAGACAACTGAAACTGCTGAAATAATACACAGGAGTAAAACACTTAGGGCGACAGAGAGAGAGAGAGAGAGAGAGAGATAGAGAGAGAAAGAGAGAGAGACAGCAGGATGAGGTGCAGGCCTTTGCATCCTCATCTGGCTAGCGTCCATCGGCAACTCGTGTTTGGGTGCTGTTATGTGCCATCACACGGAATTATGGGAGTCCTGGGTGATTAACATTGATGAGAACCAGATGGCTAAATAAGGTCCAGGATACTGTTAGAGAAAACAAGACTATCATTCTAGTTCTTGCCGACTTGTGTGCTAACACCACAACAGCTAAGTTCTTGTTAAATAGCAAGAGAAACTGGCGCTACTTGGTTGGGACGTAAGTTTTTCCATTAATGCTGTGATAGTTCCACAGTTGAATTTTCATACGAACAGGACTTTTACAAAAAGAAAGAATGATCTCTTTAGTGAAACAACAGATAACTGTTTGGCTAAGGAGCTGATTGGCCAAGGAGCTGATTGGACATACTGAAAGTTCAGAGAGGAAAGATCTGTCTGATCTTAATGCCAGAATAGAGCTGGGCACAAAACCAAATCTACGATAAGTCGTCACAAGAGACATGAATGCAAGCACTCTCTAAAGGTATCAGGTTCTGTAAGAGCCTGTGAACACAATACCTTTGTTATTGACCCATTCATTGTGTGTAACCATCATTTATTGCTGCTTGAGGACCACTGATCGTTATTAAATAATTGATTCATTCTTCTTTTACATTGCTATTCACTGAAATTAACCTCTACTGTCTTTTTCAAAACAAACAATTCAATCCTTTTAATTAACCCAGTGCTAAAAGAAAGTAAAGGTGCAATTCTGAGAGGTATGGCCCTCCAAATATATCTCTGAATATATCTCTGAATATATCTCTTAAGCTTGGTAAAGAGCAGGAGTGCAATGAGAGTCAGACTGACAAACCAGGATATGTTGGAGGTAAGTGTTAGATACAAAACCCATTGCACACACTGTTCAAAATGCACTGATCACTGTTAAAATTATCACTCATCACCGTTTAAATCCAACCTCCTATGTTTTATCTTTCTCACCTTTTGGTACCAACGTAAAAGAAAGAAGGGAGCGGGACCGTGGCTGTAAAGTACAGCTTATATTATGGACTATTAGGGATATAGTATTATGGATATGCTGTATTTAACATTCAGGTACTACTGAAGTAGGGTGTCCAAATGTCTGGTTTTAGGCTGAAAAAAGTCTGTTTTTTTCTCTGTTTCTCTGGCTCTCTGTTCTCTGTCTGTAGAACACTTAACCGTTATTTTCTTTCCATCAATATTTCTTTGATCAGCTGTATTATAACATGTTATTCCCTCACATACATGTTCCTTATATTTCAGTTTAATGAAAATCGCCCTTGTGACCTTGTAGCTCACCTCTAACCACAGAAAATTCTAAAGTCAGAAAAATTCTAGTCAGTTATCAAATTCTAGTCAGTTATCAAATTCTCAAAACTGTGACTGTGTGAAAGTGCCAAAAAGAAAAACAACTTACAGTTTTTAGTGGTCAGCACAAGCTTTCCTTTCAAAGGGAGAGAAAGATGAATTTCATTCCTTCTGTACACTAAGCCAGACCTAAAGGTTCCATGTTTGCTATGTTTGGTGTACAATTTTTTAAATTTAGATTACATTTCTATCCCACTAAGCAATGCCTTCTCATAACCTATTAAACATACCATCTGCTGTAGACCAACTAGCTTCCATATATGAGTCTAACCTAAGTCAGCCTCTATCCAGTCATTGAGGGCTCACGGCTAGTCCAAATTGTTGCTCTACCTCTGCTCCTGATCCTGAATAGGAAACATCAGGTGCCTTGAGGACTGAATTGAGATCCTCTGACCCAAGTGTCAATGGCAGTTATCAGTGTTTTAACTATTCAGAAAATCAGTCAGAAATTATATACTGTGTGTAAAACCATTTTACTTCTTCATATCATCAACAGGGATTTTATTTTCCATGCAAAACAAGCTATTCAGAACTGGCAAATCTCAGTTATCCCTAAAAGCACATGGTCTGGCACAATCATTTTCTGAAAGAAAGGGATTTTTCCATATTTTTATTAACTAAAATAAGACCCCCCCTTTTTAATTTGCTTTTTAAATTAAACAATATAAATACTCATGTAATAACCAATTTTATCTACTGGCAAAAAAAATCTGCATAATAATAACAATAAAAAGAAGAAGAAGAATTTACCCTTGAGTATTACCACCACGTTTATCAAGCTTTTCGTCCCCTATATTAGTGTCTCCTTTTATTCTTCTTGTCACTTACAGTATGAGCATCCTTCAGTATAATAATCCACTCAGGTGACATCAAGTGGCATTACAAAATAGACAATCCTTCCCAGAACCTGAAGAAATGTTTGAATCCAATCTCAAGCACTCTCTCTGTTTCTTGCCTGAACGGAAGGAACTACATCAGTTCAGACCTTCAGTCTTAAAGAGAACAGCCCAACCCAGGAGGTTCACCAGCTGTCAATAAAACCCATAACCTTGGAGGCAGACCACATCCTCGTTCGCAGAAGACACGGCAGTGTCTCCAATTTTTCAGAAGGTGTTGCTTTGTATGTTCGAAGACGATCCAAGTTAATCCAATCAGGTGGGCTGACCTTGAAAGGGAACCTCCCACATTAACCAATCAGTCCCTGACATGCTGCTTTCGTAGGCCAGGAGAGACAGGGAAGCAGGAGGTCTGCTAAGACGAAGCAAAGATATAGACAGAGAGATAACTGATAGAGCAGAATGTGCAAAGCACTTGGGGAACGACTGAGATGATAAAGAGAGATGGATAGAGGGAGACAGGAAGGAAAAGGACAGGCTGTGACTTCCTTAACTGCTCACCGACTATGTGTCCATTCTCATAAACTCTCTTATCTTAAATCGAATATGCAAGAATTCCAGTTGGGATCCTGCCAGCATAAATGCCATATTCAGAAGTGTGTCCCATTTGCTTCTGACTTATGCTGTTCCCAGTTAGTGCTATAGCACTAGTGTCATAGCAATGAAAAAAAAAACAGGTGAGGGCAAAAGTGCATTTTGCATTAGTGCAAACTCTTAAACACTGAAAAAATACAAATGCATACACTTCCAAACACACACATACACACACACATTTTTTTTTTTTACTAAAAACTGATTTTTACTTCTGATGTATTCATACTCATGTTTATAACACAGGCAGAAATCTTACCTCACCATATTGGGAAATGTTCAGAAAATGACTGTGACCTGAATGATGAATAAACCAAGCATGGGTTCTAAGAACTCACCCACTCACTCTATCTGAACCACAGACAACAACCACAGCTCTTTTATACTCTGTCCAGCACACACACACACACACAAAACCAAACTCCGGAAGAATGTATTCATGATACACTGTTCAGTCTTCCAATATAGATGTGAAACAGAACACTAAAAAGAATACTGTTATCAAAAAAATCTATTGTTATCACAGCGATCAATACTTTTAAATTTCACAACAACAGTTTGTCAATAAAGATGGGAGAATCTGGGCATCTTTTTAGGGTCAGACTATGCTTTGTTGGCCTGCATGATTAGATTCATTAGTTAACATTAAATCCTGACCATGCACCCTGAGTTCACTAACATAGCCAATGCAGCATCTCCACAACTAGCAGATGTGGTGGCATGTGTTAATCAGTGTCCTCCACATTAACACGGCATCTGTGACGCCCCTGACAGCCCGGGTAGGAGACCCCTTCCACACATGACACAGCACAACAGGCATCTACAACTCCCTGATTAAACACCCACAAACAAGAAAAGAATGAATTACCAATGCAGCACTGACATGTAATTAAAATCCAAGAGCATGCTTCATTAATTATGTAAATTATGAAGTGTCATTAATTTCAGTGTTAGTGGTATAGCTGGGTGAATGTGACAAAGCGATTGTAATGAGAGGAAGCAATTGGAGGGCACTTTGCTGAGCACAGGATTGTAAAGTGTGAAGTATATGTACTTGTGTTTCAGCCATTAAAATAACGGTCCTCCTCTGTGAATTGCTGCTGAAGTTGGTTGCTTGCAGCAAGGCTGGCAGGAGCTGAGCAGTTCGGTAGACACCTGACAAGTCAGAGATCCATAGCAATGCCATCAAGCACCATTACCAAGTTTCTTTTGGAGTGTTAAAAAGTGAATTCATACTGGAGTTACTTGAGTGGACAAGCCTTAGCACGGCCAGACAGTGTGTTATGGACAGGAATGCTAAAGGCGGCTCTGTGCAGCACTCTGGCGCCCAAAGCACGCACGGACCCATAATGCTTCGATCAGAAAGCTGGACCAGAGTGTCCTCTAATGAATTAAACATGCAACGCGCACCGCAAAACCAGAACTACTGTAAACTAGGGCAAGGGAGAGGGAGAAGAGAGTCACCTTGCGTACAATGACATTCTCGGACAGGACAGCCAGCCAGCATTTCCAAAGGTCAGGCATGCTGGTAATATTGCATTTCTCTTCTCCCAGTCATCTTCTGTGTGCAAATACAGGAATCATTCAAATGTTGCACTTCAGACATCTTACATCATGCCAAACAGAACACTGGTTTCTCACAAGCAACCACAAGTGAACCAAAAGAATCAGGCCTATGTAATTTTTCTCTCTCCCAAACCATCTTGCTGGTCCACACTGTGGCACAGTAAAGATAGCTCACTGAGTTAGTGTAGGAGCCCAGCTAGGCCCAGCGAGATGGCATGCTTTAATATCGGGGTTTTAAAAGTGGCTTGGGGATGGAAAGTGAGACTGGTCTGTGGGGACGTGATCTGATATCCGCTCGGAGCCGACACATCAGGCCTGGCCTAGATAGGATGATGAGTTCGGAGATGCTCACACTTCCTCTCCTTACACAAAAAAGAGACAGAGTTAACCCTGTAGTGAGAATCCCTATGTCACTCTCCTTTGTTCTCTTTCTCTCTCGTTCTTTTTCGCTTGTGTCACTTTTCTCTGCCCTCTTCTTCTCCCTCTTTTTTTGCAAGGTTCTGTTCAAAGTATTTAAGCATAACGATTTGTTTTCCACCTCTAGTGGCAAAATATTTAGACATAAGGAAAATGCTGTTCATGTGAAATCAGAGGACATAATGCGTTATGAATGTGTTATGAATGCATGATGACTAAGCAGTCAGACAGTAGCACAGTATTGAGATGTGTATGTGTAGATGTTCTTAGGTGAAACATTGAAAAATGAAATCTTCAAACCATTTGAAATGTATTAGTCCTTAGTCTGGAAGGTCTATGATGTAATGTAATACTTTGATCCACTACCAGACTCAGCATGTCTTGAACTTTTCATTTCCAAACTATCTAGGATAGGTTGGCATAGGTTTTTGGCAGGACTTAAGAAGTAATGGACTCCTTGTTGCCCTCCTTGCTATAGCTCACAGAAGTGTCACACAAGTGGCTATACTGCAAAAGCCTAGGTGCTAAACAAAAAATATACAATATAATGGTCAGATTAAGAGGCAACCTCTCTCTCTCCCTCTCTCTCTCTCCCTCTCTCACTGACTCACTCATTCTCTATCTCACAAACACACAAACACACTCAAACAGACTGAAGAGAAGAAAGAGCCATCCCCTTCCGTGTAGTGTCATATAGACACTATCCATGCTCCCATGATGTCCGCTTCCAATGACAAGACTGCCATTATACTGCCTGACTAACCATGCACACACACATATACACACACACACAATGCTAGCTAGGCCGCAGTGCTAATGTGTCACAAACAGCTGTTTCTTGCATCTGCAATGAAGATATCAGCTTCTTTGTTTCTCCATTCATCCAGCTATCCATCTCTAAATCTCTCTATCCATATAGTGCTCTGGGGGCGACAGAGCTCCTGCAGATGAACAGGAGGCATCAGCTCAATGGCTCTGTGCCAGCAAGCATTAAATGCTGGCCACCAGCAGCTAACCACACACACACACACACACACACACACACACACACACACACACACACACACACATGCATGTGTAGGCACACATGCTCATCTGGCACACTTATGTGAACACATACACACGTATGCAACTTGAGCCATGCACGCTCAAAATGGATGCACATAGCCACACATGTTGAAGATCAATTTAACACTGACCACTGGCAATCTAACGATGCATTGGTGTGCAGAAACACACACACACACACACACATATATATATATATATATATATATATATATATACACATATATATAATGTGTGTATGTATGTACATATATATACACTCACACACGGTTTCATTGCTCTACTCCTTTAGGCCATTTTACAAATGCTTCAATGGTGTGTAATGACGTGATGTGTGGTGTGACATGCTAAACTGGCTCTCTAGCCTTAAAGCATATGGTGTGTATGTGTTTACAGGGATTGAAAAGGGGAAATTACAGCACACAACAAGGTTCATTTAAGCTTGACTCAGTTAAACAAGAATGTGTGATTTTAGAAACTCATTTTAGGCTTTACAATCTTTACTATACTGTTAGAAATGCATTCACACTAACACTTGTGTATAACTTCATTTTATACTCTCTTGGCAAAAACTATGCTGAAATATCTACGAGGTGATTAAAAGATAAGTGATTATAGCTATTGTAGCAGGGCTGAAGATTCCAGATACTACTTTTGAAACAAAGCTTTTTTCTGTGTCTTCAGGGCCCAGTACAATCTGGATCCATGACAACATGGCCACAGAGCACAATAACATAAAAAAGAATTATTTGTTCAGTACCGCTGTTTGTGGCTGTGTCTTTTTTCATCTTTCATCAAGAACGAAATTATTATTCTATTCATTATAAAAGCTAAATGTTAAAGATCTGAATGTATGATATCTGCTGTCACCACATATGGTGTCACCACCAGACTTTCAAAGAATGATGACTCACAACCCTAAACCAGTACTTTGGACCATAGACAATATCAACAGCAGGTAGTACCGAATTACTGAACTGCTCAGTAATTATTTTTTACACATTTTTACAAACTGAACAATCCCCTTCAAACGGTTATAATTGTAGGCATTTTGAGTCTGAGCCCGATAATCATGTGTCCCTTCTGCATTCTGGGTTTTATTGTGCAAACCCTGGTTCAAAGGCCCAAGCAGCTGTGGACTGCACACCATATATCCCACCAGTCTCTAGTTCAAACAACCTTTTTATTTCAGTACTGCACACATGCTGTAGCTCTGAAAAAACTATAGGATGCAATGACTTCATTAGAAACTGCTGGTATATCACAGACTGGGCACAACTGAGAGTGTGGACTGTGTTAACAAGGACAACAAGTATTTGAAAGATCAAATTAAAACAAGAAAATAAGAATCTTCAAATAGAGGCATTTTACAGAACTGGTTGGCTATTTTTACATAGTTAAGGACACTGCAGAACAAAAGTTAGGTTACGAGAGAGACAAAGAGAGAGAGAGAGAGAGAGAGAGAGAGAGGATGAGAGGAAGAGAGAGAGAGGGAAAGAGAGAGGAAGAGAGAGAGATAGAGAGAGAGAGGAAGAGAGGGAAAAATAGAGAGAGAGAGAGAGAGAGAGAGAGAGAGAGAGAGAGTGAGAGAGAGAGGTAAAGGGCTCAAACTGATTTCTTTCATGGTGTAACAACAGCAGCAGCAGTGCTTCCAGGCCCCGGTGGGAATGAAAAGAACTGCATTAGAGATGGAAGAGGAACACAAAGAACTGAAGCATCCCACCAGCCAGCTCACACAGCACTGCAACACAGACGTTAGTCCTAATCAAGCTGATGCAAAACCTATGACTGGCCATGACTCTTTCACACTGAGGGCAAAGCAGATCAAACAAATGGCCACGCTGCACATGGAGCCAGTCGGTTAGTGCTTACGACCCTCTTTTGGTAGCCTCCTCTCTGTCTTTGTACTCATTCAGGCCTCACTGTGGATTTCCAGTCTGGAGCACGGAAGATATTATTGGATAACCTCATTTCTTTCCCCTCATGCCTTTAGCACCATCCTACATGTTCATTCTTTTACTCTCAGGTTCTTTCTCTCTATAACTCTATTCCCTTGTGAACCCTGCTTCTCTCTGTAACAGATCAGACCATGTCAAATCACACAGGAGATCAGCAACACTCATCATAGTTCTTGGAGTTATATAAAAAATGTGGTGATTGGGAAACCTAATTGATGAAAAGAAAGTAATGATTGTTTAAACATTAAAGTGAGCAGTTTTGTTTCCAGATGTTTCCTTAACGTAGGTGTTATACGGAGAGCTGGACTAACTGGGGGTCCTCAAGGGGTGAACTGAATTGTAAAACTGTACCAACTGTAGCTGTTATATCTTAAAAGGAAAGAAAAAGTATTTCAAAGCAACAATAAAGCCCGTAGGCTATGAACAACATGAAAGCAATACTTACATGTTAAGCATATAGTAGAATGTCTCAAACATACAAAAAAATATAACGCCATGAAAACTGATCTAACTGCTATTTAAAAAAACACTTTAAAGGTTCAGAGGTATAAACATCCTGACTTCAGCAAATAAGTACCTCTGTGCTTATACAAGACACTTCTTTAGCTGTAGATATTTGTTTTAGGAGATCTAAACATTTTTATACTTTAGGGTATAAACATAAAACTTAGTTTCAGAAGTTTTACGTAGAGGTGTTGCTTTGTATGCCTCTGTTCATAGTCATAGTTTTAGAGTTAGAGGAAACATTTTTAAAAAAAATTGCTCTCTCCAGTTAAATTTTTTTTTTTTCTTTTCCACAAAAACATTTTCATATGAAAATGGTCCAAAAGCACTTCTGTCCTCACTGTCTACCTTCTAGAGCCCAAGGACCTATTGAACCCCCTTTCTCCCAAGTGAACTCACATGGACTGACTCCAGCATATTTCTTTGTTAAAGTCCCAGATGTTTGTGATTGTCATAAACATACCCTTCATTCAGCACATGCCAGGTCCATTAAACACAGTCATCACACCTCAGAGCCCTCTACCAATACTATGTTTTCTCATCGGGACAGAGAATGGCTGTGATGGCTGACAATCATTCAGTGATTAATAATCTAGTAATATTAACAATATGGTTAACAATTCCATAGAGTTTTATATGCCTCTGTGCAGATTAAAGATTAATACTTAATCTAAGGTCATTTAATGCAAGGGAAGCACATTAGAAAAGGACAGGAAGATGTTTTGGTGTATTACATAAAATCTCACTGACCAAATAATATCATTATTAACAACGACAATAACCACTTATGGCCTCTTGCTTTCATGTGGTGCTGATAACCTGGAATTGAATGTATCCATAGGTTAACTTGGCCTGGAGATGAAAGTGGTGTGTGTGTTTGAGTAAAGAGCAGTTTTACTGCTGTGCCCAGAGACAAATAATCGCTCACACGCCACTCCTCGATGAAAGACAAGTGCTTCAGGCATCGCAAGACTGAAATCAGGTGCCCAGTTATTTCAGATGACGTCCTAGAGCCTCACTGGGCCTTTTGAGATCCATCATAAACAAATGAATACTCCTAATGACCAGTGTTTTCTGCTGCATGCATGTGGCAAAGAGCCTGAGAGGAAGAAACAGGGCAAACTGGATGGAGCAGGATAAAACCTATCAATAATAGCAACCATTAGCAATAACTAGCATCTACCTCAGAGTAACCTTGCTTACCATGATATTCAGTTTCACCTTGACACTTCCAGACCCTGGAAGATTATCTTTTTTTTTTTTTATGAACCTTTCCAGAACACAAAAAAGTTCACAATGCAGCTGTTACATACCGATAAAATCTTGGTTGTGAGAAGTGGATATGATAGTCAGTTGCATCCCTATATGCATGCATCAAGAATTTCCCCCTGGGATCAATAAAGTATCTATCTATACCTCTTAAATCACTAATGAACTGTAAAGTTGTCACAATCCAGTCCAGTCCTGGTTTTCCATTCCATCCTGATTCCCTGCCTGGTTTTTAGTTTTGCTCCTCCTTACCCTTTCACACCTGTTTCCCATTCTCCTCTCATTATCTCTGTTATTTAAGGTTCCACAGTTTGTCTTCATGTTGTGGGTTATTGATTTGGTGGAAGTGTGCCCTGTGCTTGGGCTCTCTAGCCTTGTTGGTTGTACTTCTCCTGTGTATCTTCCTGGTTCTCTGTTTGGTTTGTTCTGGTTGCTTAGTTTTGTTCTTTGTATCTTGGTTTCCTGTCTCTAATCCTGTCTAATTCTGCCCAAGCCACCTGCTACATTACAACAACCAGTCAGTGATGCTGAAAGTACATTACTAGAAGACACATGAATTCTCACATGCTAGGAAAGTCTGAAGATAAGTCATCTAACATGCCCACTGCCATTCAAGTTACCTCATTCAAGAACGCTGTTTTATCTCTGTACCGATGCAAGAGCAACAGGTAAACACATAAGAGCTCCACATACGCTCTGAAGCACTAGTGATAAAAAAAAACATAATTTTCCTGGCTTTGCTTCATTTTAATGCATCATTTAAAGACTTGAAAGTGAAGCTATGAGTCATATTCTGATAAAACTGCTGTTAGAAGGTTCCCACGGTCCACTGTGGCTTGTAGACAGAAACCTCCCTGATGCTCATCAGTGTGTAGACCTGATACTCTGGCCGCCAGAGGCTGTGTTTACCCCATATGTTGCACTCTCCTGCTGCAGCAGCAGCAGTCTGCACTAACACAAACATTAACATCTGTTTGGGCCACCTACAAGACTCCATCTTAGTCACGTGTCAGTATTATGACACAGCTTTGCTCCGCATGACAGTTTGCTCTGTTAAATCAAGTGGCACTTTATTTATTCGCTATTATAAATGGCATTTCACAATATGATATGTCGAGCAAAGACAAGCACACTTCATGCATATACTGTACGATGTACTATTTTTAATATACTGCAGTCCATGCTGTGTCCTATGCTAGTTTTCAGTGGGCGAATATCTAAGATTTAAGGAACAGTTTCTGAGAAAAGAGAACGTATGTAATATTGTTACATTTTAAATGAATTTCTTTTTGTAAAACAACCATTACTTCAATTGAGAAACAGACATGTGCTGAAAGTGGTGCATAATTTAAATATTATGCTATGATTACATCACAACTATAATTGTGTATGGTCCACTACCATTTTAACAAAAACTTTTGGGGTCAAAGATAGATATGAATCACTTTCCCCGCTAGTCAATGATCTAAAAAATAGTCTAATGAAAATATTTTTTTTTTTTTAAAGCAAACTGAAAATGACACAAAATTATTGCCATGGCATTTGGGCAAATTTAGAACCCATGACACCAAGAATGCAGGATCGCCTGGGCCTAGACCGCTGTTGCTGCTACTGCCTATAGTGCGTTTCTCCGTTGCCACGGCACCAGAAGCCCCAGATAGAAGTCTTTGAACAAAGCTGAGAATTAGAGGTATGAAACTGAAGAGCGCAATGTGTACGACATTTACAAGTCTGAGAACACTGAATCCTGCAAACTGCATAAAGACCTGTAGAGCAACAGAAACGTTTACTGCGCCACGCAACAGTGTGTAGCCCGCAACACTTGAACGACAAAAAGCAGCTTCATTTGCGTAATTTGTTGACACAAATTACGGTAATAACCATGCATTCAAACAAAAAAGGCACCTAAACCTAAAATCACAGTGTAGGTCCCTGCCTGTGCCGGTAACTGCTGTACAGTTAGGCTGCACCACCCCGTGTTAAATTTAGGTGGTGGGCTATGTCACCATCATCTCTCAGGCTGTGATACACGCAGCACACACCTTAACCATAGGAAATGGTAACACATCATGATTACAAGGAATTTCGTTACTAATGAAGTTGTCAAGAAAATCAATTCACATCGGCGTGCGTCGCATCTGTGACTACGGCCGCAGGCCGATCCGCGTTCGGTTATGATGCGTCCTCCACTGGCTTTTATCCATAGTCATTGCCTCGAAATAAAATCCACAAGTTTATCAACTATAGTACTATCTTGACTTCCCGTAGCAAGGTATGAATCTTATAAAGAATACCCTTCGTCTAGTTATACAGTGATTTCGTGATTGAGACGTACGGCTGACTATTTCTTGATTTTCTATCACAAATTAAGACAAATCAGTGTACCGCGAATCAACACGAAGAGCATATGCCCATGTGTTGAGGATGATATGGTACACCCCCGTTTCATGTACATCACAAAGCCAAGACAGTCATCATACGTTTCCCCTCCCTAACAGCCCATCCATATGGTACACACACATACGCACACGCACACACACATACACACAGTTTCCAAACAGCGATAATAAATTAAAAAATTACCTTGATGGTTTTCAAGGGTTTCCTCCGGTATGTACATGTTTTTGCTCTCATTTACCATATATGTAGTCCAGCTTTATCCGTAGGTGAATGAAGAAAAAATTGTAAAAGGAGGGGTGGGAGGGAAGCTACCCAAGATGGGAAAGAAATCAAAGGGGGGGGGGAGAAAAAGAAGAACGCAAAGCGCAAGTTATTCCTTTTCTTTTGGGTGAGTTAATATTACCTAATTCCCATTATGGAGTTAAAAAAGAGAAATAGGTATTCGCTGGAGCCACCTAAGAAAACGAACCAGTGCATCCTTGGAACATCCGGGCCCTACCTAAGAAACGCGATACTAGCACCACTTGCTGCTAGTGATAACCAAAATCGTATCAGATTGCTTAGAAGTGTTTTCAATAGTATGCAGCAAATGCCTGACGAAACGCACAAAAATCGGGAGCTGACACGGTCGGATAAGAAGAGGCCGCTTAAAATCTAACAAAAGCAAGGTAAAAGGTACGTATTCCACATCGGATCTCACAGGGTTAAATCTTCTGATAAGATCGATTCCATCTGTGGCGTTCCAAAATAGGCGTAGTTTGTGCACAGCGTTAAGAATTAGAGTCCGAAAGCAGTCGTGTCCAGTCCATGGTCGAAAGAAACGGGAGTTCTCGGTGGCCTTGCGGAGAGCGCTCGGCTGTCTCTCTGCAGTAATACTTGTCTGGAGAGAGGAAGAGGGAGAGGGGGAGAACGCGCACTGGAGAGGGGTGACGACCAAACCCCCCTCCCATGTAGACTCTCTGACTGCTTCCAGATGTTACTGCGCTAGAAAATAGAATAAATCGTCCGCGATTTTCCAGACAAGCTAACTCCGAAGTGGGAGTAAAACATCGAATAGAGCTTCTCCGTAGATAAAAGAACAGGGCAGACATTTGCTCTGACCCGGATTTTGGGTTATCTGAAATACTTGTTTATTTAACCCCTTGGACTAACATAAGTTGGTCTGTGGCATTAAGCCATTTTGAAAATGATTACGTAAGAGGTCCACGATCCACACGAGATGTAAAGATCCCTAACCATTCACAAGACAATAAAATTGCACCTACGGTATTAATCAAAATTATGTACAATGGTTAAGGTTACACAAGGAATCAGTAAAGGTTGCACGTGAAACAGTGAAAAACATGTTTATTAGCTACCACTGATCAGTTAATATATCCGTGTTGTAGTAACATTAATCCACTTCAGTTAAGATATACATTCAGTTCTCCTCCCTGTCCTTTTTGTGCTGCTCAACTACAGCCTGCACAGAGTGGTTTGATAAAGGGGTTGGCAGGGCCTGGGAATTTACACAAGATGACTTAGGATCTGTCATCATCAAATGTCGTATTGCCCAAGTATGAGTTTAGGAGCAGGCCTTTCCCTCCTGGCCATGGGAAAATGTCCCATTTTCTCTAGAGACATCCCTGGCCCTGCTTACACCCCTCCCCACCACCACCACCTCCATCTCTCACACATACACACTCATTCACTCTCTGTTTTACACACACACAAATACAGTGCCCTTACTCTCCCCAAAAAACAATATAAGGCATTTAATATCAGGATATAATCCCACCAATTCTGTAAATAAAATATCACTGATAAACAGAGTGTCAGATATTAAAGTCTATTATTGAACTGCAGTAAAAAATAGTTTGCACGAAAGTGATTTCTAAACATTACTTTAGAAATGAGTCCTTTTAGATCAAAAAAAGTTTGTGACATACTTAAATGGAAAATGATAGCATGCAGGGGGAAAAACTAGAGCTTTCTTTACTTTAGTGCATCATAAACAAATCTGAATCTTCATTGCTGTTATTGTCAATCACTTCACCAGTGTTAAATTCCACTTCTTATACAACATTTATAATTCAATATTATTGTCATTAATATGTTCAAAATTCTGACAATAAGGAGTCACCCAAAATATGTTCTATTATTAAGAAATAATCTGTGAATGTATGTTCATCTGCTGTTTGGTACAATGAAAGAATTAGTGTTGCATTGTGTGAGATTCCTCCCTTTTAAAGTTTATTCTGTTGTGTAAGATCATTGTAATGCAATTATGAGCATTAAAGATCTAAAGTTTGTCTAAACCCCAGATTTTAGTTTTTACACAGTACTAGCAGTCTATCATAAAAATGTCTCATAATATGATTCTCCAATTTCTAGATCCAATTTAAAGATTTATTTATTAGAGCCATTTATTTATTATAAACACCTTGTAGATGTACACTTAGAGACTCCAGCAGTTTTTGTTAGTCTTCCAGTTTTTCATCAGCAGTCATTTTTATGACCACAAGACTACTGCTAGTCTGATACTTTCTGCTATCAGACTACATTCAACCCAGAAATGACACTGACGCTGTAAAAACAGTAGCAGCGCTGCTCTGCCTGAAACATTTCTACCAGCGCAACATCCCATGAACATGTCAGTGCCTTTGTGCCAAGAATGTTTGTGCCATCTAAATGATATTGGGTTAGCATGACTGTGGGGTCAGATACTGAGCAGTGATGAATAGGAAGATGTCATGTTATCAGACTGGCTACACTCTGCAACTGGACACCTATAAAATGCACATGTAAAATATATGTACTTAAAAAAAATGACCAGCAATAGTAGGTGCAGCCTATATGTTTGTATACAGTATACAAACTTTTCTTTTTTTTTTTACTTCAGAACATTTTTGTTTACATTTCAGAAACGACTTTTCTGAAATGTAATCATTATCTCTAGACAGAGTCCAAAAAAGGACATTTATTCATAAAGGAGGCGTCTCTGCATTGAAGGAGAAAAATCACTTCTCTAGGGTTCCATTCAATTTGTATTAAAGTTTCTCAACATGAAGACAATACCACAATGCAATTACATTGCAATTACATGCTGCATATTACGATTGCGATATGCTTTGTAAAGTATTCAAAACGCAGTGGTCACTCTTTGATATGACTAATGATTGGCCTGTATTATTTTTTTAAAACAATATTTACACTTGTTGGATCATGTGAAAGCTATGATTCATCAAAACACGCTGAGAATGCTCATCTGCAGTGTCTTGAGATTGACCGGGCTGCGTCCAGCACACAAGCAGAAATATTGAGATGCGTTAGAGAGACCATTTGCATACTGAAGCCTTCTGTGATAGCAATGTTCCTCAGGCCAATATTGCAATGTCCCTTACTAACAAATGACAACATTGTGCAGAACCTTTTTGCATAATTGCTGCTGACTTCTGATACATGTTCTCAAACAAAAATATATTCTTTCTTATAATTGTAGTTATCTTGATAAGAAAAAATAACCCATCAGTGTACTGATGGGTTATTTAAGGTAGCATCTATATCTTCCTCTATCAAAAAGAAAATCCTACAATACAACACAATGTTTGATGTACAGTGCAATGTGTTATTACATTAACATTTTAAATAATAAAATTAAAACTTTTAATAAATAAATATAAAATTAAGCCCGTAATGAAACAGCTTATTTCACCTTGACAAATCCACTATCTTTCAATAGCAGTGCAGATGCAGTGCAGCTATAGCAGAGAGGCTGAAGTTTTTAACATTTTAGTACATAGAGCCAGTTCAAATTACTGAAAATTACTTACTTCTCTCAATCTTCTACTTGCCTTCTTGATTTAATTCTTAAGAGGTCATTAAAGGAAATGTTACCATAAATAATCAGGACATTTAAAAAATGTTAAACATTTCTAACAGTCTTGACTTCATTTAGAAAAATCTTTAAAGTAGTAGTAATCAAGCCTTTTATAAAAAATGTTTTATCTAAAATTTAGGGGAACTTTTAGCTGGGGTGCAACAGCTAACGTAATAAGAATCACATTACAAATACAGCTTTAGTACAAATTACAAACAATCTTTGACTATATTCTGATCTATGTTACGTATCTTTGCTGACTGTGCTTAATCTGAATGCACAATAGATCACATTATCCTACTAGACACGTTAGAAACGGGATCGCAGGAAAAGCCCTTTCTTTGTGTAGATCATACCTATCTTACCACTATCAGTTTGTAAATGTAAAAGGTTCAATTCTGGCATCCCTCAAGGCTCTGTGCTTGGACCTTTACTATTAATATTATACATGTTACCTCTCACTAGCATTAACAAGGATTGTAGACTGCATAAAAGATATAAAAGCATGGATAAAAGCATCGAAGCATCTTCCTACTAAACCCAATGTAGTGTTATACTTTGGTGTACATACTACCTGGGTGTTATATTAAGAGTCAAAAAAGCTCCAGTTTGTCCAGGATACAGCAGTAACAGTCCTTATAAGAACCTGAAAATTCAACTAGAATAGCTGAGTATTATCGACACTGCATTGCGTGCCTGTCAATTTCTGTACCGCAGAATTTTGTTACTAACATATAAATCTCTCCTCAGTGAACTCCAAGTGAACTCATTTCCTATTACCATTCGTCATGCCTACTTAAATCACAAGATTGTGGTTATGTATTAGTACCTACCATTAAGTTACTATAGGGGAAAGAGCATTTTCATACAAATCCCCCCAGCTTTGAAATAACCTTCCAATCAGTGTTCAGCATGCAGACATAGTCTGGTTTGAAATGTATTTGTTTAGCCAAGCATTTGGAATTATTTTCCATTAGACATGGACATAGAGAACTAAGGTAAACTGAAACGTTGGTGCTGTCATCTTGATGCTCTCATTGTTCACATAGGTTTGTTGAGAGTGGAGCAGAGAGGTGCTTATATCTCAAGGAGCCCTCATGTATATTCTGGCTCTTCATTTTTAGTTGTTATAACTAGTTCAGCATGACTCTCTGCTGCATTTTACTAATCATATAAAACTATCCAGTGAATTCCTATCATCTGTTTCTATTTCTTCTGCCGAGCTGTTCAACTGCTGTTCAACTTCTTGTCTTTTCCAGTGCTGATGCACCCCAACCGTGAAGGAGAATATCTGCGTGTATGAACTTCAGACCAGCCTTACCACCATGGACCCTCCAGATTTACCTGATCGGCTCTACTGATGAGGGCTCAGACTAGAACTAGCCTACTAATAAGAGAATAACCAGAGTAGTTCTTCCAAATATCGGCTAGTCATTTATAGCAAAGTTAAAGTTGAAGTTAAAAGTACATTAGTTATTATGTTTTGTTAGTTTTTCATATGGAAAGAATGGATTAAGGGTTTCCCTTCTGAACCTTGGTTCCTCTCAGAATTTCTTGCTTGACTTGGCAAAATTTAAATCTCTTTCCAGTTGAAAAACAGTGTGGACAGCCATATGTACAACACCCAGGCATCTGTATTGTAAATTACGCTAGAGAATGTGCTTCTGCTAACATGACCAATTATATATTCGTTATATCAATAGAAGACTATTTGACGTGTTGACAAGTCAATAGTAAAAACAAAAACACACAATATTTTTTACAAGCTTTTGAAAGTTTCGTTACAGTGCACCCGTTCCCCTGAGTGTTAACCTGTTTTGTGTTTTGTCAGTCACCCTCCTGCACCTTTATAAGCCCAGAGGTCCTGACAGTCCCCGCTGCACATTTGCCCAGCGGGGGACTCTGAAGCCTGCTGCGCGTGCTACTGCTGTCTAGCGCGCATCAAGTGATATAATGGCTTTGTTTGGTTCAGCGTTTGAGTATTCGCTACGTTCTTGGTTTATATAAAGCTCCTTCAAACCCAGCCCTGACCTAGCTATTTCTCTGCCGCTGTCACAGGTTTATAAACTCGTTTGAAAAAGATAAATTATTTTAGCCAATGTATATATTTATACTATGTCAAAGGCTAGGCTTTGACCATCTGGTTATCAGGTGCATTGTTAATTTATTTGTGATGGATATGAATAACAAATGTAAGTTGAAATTAAATAGATAGGTACTTGTTTAGTTAGCAGTTTTCCCAAATGAGGGTTATTTCTATTCTTTTAGGGAGTATATGTATCCTGGAAGCATTTATAAACAGCAAAACTGAACTTGCTATATATCTAGTGTCTTGGTTGTACTGTCTTCTTCCAATTCAGTTAAAATTATGCCTTCCTAGATAGTTTCGTGTATAGGAAATAGTTCACTAAGTATTGAGGTGGGTATATTTTTATGTTCTTCTTGCTATAGCCCTGTAAATATTGAGGTTTTTGTTTTTCATTTCTGACACAAAAATCCTAAATAATTATTTATGTTGAAATTTTGTTCCAGAATAAACATGCATAGTAAATGGGTGAAAATCACACATGTACTTTAACTGAGGTTTTGTCATATAAACTACAAACATCAAATCTAACTGGTTATTTTCCATAAACTTTATTCCATTCCAATGCCATAGTCTATTTTCAGCTAATTAAGTGCAGGGCTGCTTTGTCTTTTCATGGTTCCTTTAAAACGTTTTTGTTTGTTTGTTTGTTTTTACTACAGCCCTTGAGCCACTTTGCCCTAACACATATAGTTTCCCCTGTTCTAGTACACATCACCCATCTCATTAGCTAATTATCAAGCCATGAGTTGGACCAGGTGTAGAAATATATATAGTCTATAAAACTGTTTTAATTGCAACATGAACATTTTAATAGTTTTGAAATTAAAGATGACTCATGTCTACATTTCAGAAAGTGTCTATGCTAAATGTATTTTCTTTTGCTGCATTAACGTTTGATACATTTCAAACCATTAGCCTATGCATCATGAATTATGCAACAGTCACAAAATATTTAGAGAAACAAAGGTAAAGCAGGATATGATGCCTGTGTGGAGTTTCCTCATTAGTATTAGGAAACCCTTTATCTAATTCGACAAATTATATTTTTGCTCAAAAACTGGGAAAGATCTACTTTCAAAAAGGTTTGGAAGCTAACGTTCATTTTTTCCCTCACCAGTTGGTGGCGATCTGCCGTATAATCTTAGTTGCAAGCGTCTTTATATACCAGAGAAGAGCAAGAACAAGTTAGTGCAAAGATGTTGGGCGAAATTGAACCTTTTAGCTAAGCCTTTTGTCTAGATGTGTCAGGATAAGTTTTTTTAATCACTATATCCATTTGATCTTTTTAGTGGTGGATCCAGCCTGGCGAAAACGACCCAATTTTTTTTTTATCTCTTTTTCGACACTGATGTAAATCGAAGCTAACAGGCTAGCTAGCTTAAATAGTGCCGAACCGCGCTTGTACGGTGGTTAGCTAGCTATTTAGGTAGCCAGCTATCTATTTAGCTAGCTGGCTAATATCCTCCCTCAAAGTTAATAAGCAAACGAGGAAACATGACTGCATCATACAAGAGCACTTGTCTAGCGACGAAAGGTTTGGACATAAGTCTTGCTGCTTTGAAGAGACAAGACCCTTATATCAACAACATAGTTGATGTGGCCAGTCAAGTAGCACTTTACAGTTTTAACAACGAAACAAACGAATGGGTAAGTCCTTAGCTACTAGTCATCTTACCACGCGCTTTCCTCAGTCGATGTGTTAAAGGCATCTTAAGAGTAACATAAAATAAACGTTCAGCTTCGTGTTTAAAGCGGTATAGTGTATATCGCAGTATACAGTCTACACTGACACCTTGTTCTGTTTTGCAGGAAAAGACGGATGTTGAAGGCACGTTGTTTGTGTATACAAGGTATGACTAGCTAGGTGCTAGTAACTTATGTTATTGGCAAGGGTGTATGAGAACATACTACAAGAAGATTACTACATACATATTATTACATACTACAAGATGATTTTGTGACTCAATTACAGATCCATAATTGATGTCTAAGGCTTGACAGCTGTTTTGGAGGGAAGGGTTGGTTGGTCGGTCAGCGTTACCATTTGGACATAATTACAAAATTTCCTCCAAAAAATGTTGCTATTGACCGCATTAAAGCACAAATCACAGTAGGCCAGTAAGTGCTAATATGAGCCTGCAGATTACTTGAACAATTTGTATGGACAGAAAGACATGAAGTATGATGAAAGGGAAAACTTCATTCAGACCAAAGCAAAACTCTTCATCTGGGAAATACAAGAGAGGTAGCACTGTCGCTTAGATATGTGGGGCAGCCTCTAGAACTAGCTCTCACCCTTGTTGTAATTAAACATATCCACAGTACACTTGGAAGTGCATGTGAACAGACTGTCTTCATTTCATTTTATCCATCTATGCTTGAATAGTGTGTTTATGCACCAAATAAATTCCCAAAACACACTGTTGACTTCATTCCATCCAGGCAGCCAATTGTATAATGATTGTATAATTATGTTAGCCAGATACGTCTCAGATGAGAATAGAAAAGTATTTAAAATATTCAAAATATTAAAACAAAACTGGTGTGTGTATAACGTATAATACACACAGTGCCTTCAAAACTGCTTTAATTCTTCATGGTATTATTCAACAAGGTACTGGAAACATTCCTCTGAGATTTTGGTCCATATTGACATGATAGAATTAGGCAGTTGCAGCAGATTTGTTGCTTGCACATCCATGATGTGGATCTCCTGTTCTCAAAGATGCTCTACTGGAGTGAGATCTGGTGACTGTGTTCACTATTTAACAGTGAACTGTTCACAAAACCAATTAGAAATGAGATGTTTTTTTGATATGGTGTGTTACCCTGGCAGAAGTAGCCCTCATACTGTGGTCTTAAAGGGATGGGCATGGTTAGCAACAGTTCCCAGGAAGACTGTAGTTTTTAAACGATACTCAGTTGGATAAGGTCTCCAAACTATGCAAAGAAAATATCCCCCACACATTCACACCACCACCCTGAACCATTGGTACAAGACAGGATGGAGCTATGCTTCTGTATTGTTTACACAATCTTACAGCAGAAAATGAGACTCGTCATACTAGTCAACATTTTTCCAGACTTCTATTGTTTTGGTGAGCCCATGTGAAATGTAGCTTTAGTTGCTTCTTCTTAGCTGATGTGGTCGTCTTCTGCTGTAGCTCATCTGCTTCAAGGTTCAACATGTGCATTCAGAGATACTCTTCTGCATACCTCCGTTGTAAGGAGTGGTTATTTGGTCAAGCAGTTTCTGAAATTGAGGTCATCTAGCATCAACAATCATGCCACATTCTAAGTCACTTAAATCACCTTTCTCTCCAACCAATTCTGATGCTCGGTTTGAACTTCAAAAGGTTGTCTTTACTATGTCTACATACCCAAGTGCATATATATATAGCTGAAGGATGTATTGTCAGCTTAAGTAACAACTGAAACTGATCCTGTCAGTGCATTTATTGTTTTATTATCTGTCATGCCTTAACCTGATCATTAAACTATCCTCGATCTTTTCAGACCACGGTGTGGCACCTTTTTTTTGTTTGTGTTTCAGGCTTGCCTCTCCCAAGCACGGTTTCACCATCATGAATCGTCTCAGTATGGACAACCTGACTGAACCCATCACAAAGGACCTGGACTTCCAGCTTCAGGACCCCTTCCTACTATATAGGAATGCTAGGTGTAAGTAACTGGAAGTGGCTTCTCCTGAGTTTTAGTTGAGTGTAAACTTCAATTAAATTTTTTTATTTTTTTTATATATATAACTGAAGTCATCTTAAAATAAATAGTTTATCACTTTTTCAAAAAAGACATCCATTTATGTCCCTGTGGCAGTATGGAAAATTCCACGGAGCAGGGCAGTGTTTTGCATGCTCTGGGAATTAAATGCGTAGGAAGTGGAAGAGAACCTAAGTTGACTGTAATGTATGAATGTGTTCTGGGAGAGAACTGGCAGAGGGACAGGTCTGTGAGAGTGGCCCCAGAGCCATAGCTCCTTTTATGGTGCAGAGGTATGTGTGTGGCGGAGGGCCTGTGTTGAGCTCTCACTACGTGTGTCCTGCCAGCATCACAGACCCATCAGACAGCCCTGATAAGATAACAAACCTCAGCTCTGAAAAAGGGTAAATACAGACATACATGTAAGCCTCCACATTTAAAATATGACAAGTAGCCAAGTGCATTGTGGGGAAATCCTTGACATTAATGACAACTGAATGCAGATATAAAAAAAACCTAATACATTTTACAGTTACAATATATACATCCTTCAGCTGTATTTGGGTAAGTGCCAGAAGCTGATTAGATTTGCTGCCTTATTTGTACTGTGGTAGATTTTTTGATTGAAGACTTGTTTATACATAGCTTCTTTATGTGAACAAAACTAACAATAGCTAGTTAATTTAAACTGTAAGCTTTGGTGCCGAACGAGCCCAAGTTGAAGTTTTCCACCTGTGCCATCCATTACCCGCAGACTGTCACGTGAAACACAGTGTGCAGAGCTGGAGTGTGTCTGCAGAAGCTTAAAACAAACATTGCCATGGCTTAAATATGGTTTGTAATGGTGCCGCATGCAGGAGCATGTGCGCCTTACCTCCTGGCCGTACATGCGTATATCCTAGCTCCTTCTCCGAGATGAGTTTCCCTTTGAATCGCATTTCTGGCTCCTCCTGCAAGCGTTCATGCTTCAGTCTTCGTTGGAAAAGCCTGCGCAGCATTTTCTGTCTTTCAGACAGATGTTGAGATGAAGAAATGGTATGTTGGGAGCATTCAATGTGTGACCTTAAGTTCCACTCTGCTTCCGTGCCAGCTGTGCGTGTCTCGTTGGGTATGGTCCTCAGTGTCCCTCAGGATTTGTGTCCTGTTGTTTCAGAGTTCTGAGTGTGCTCTCGTCCTCTCCTTTCTGTCGTCTTGCTCCAACAAGTTTGCTTTTTATGGCACCTTGTACACCAGGCTCTGTCTCTCACTTTGTCAGCCTGTGCGTCTCTCTCTCTCTCTCTCTCTCTCTCTCTCTCTCTCTCTCTCTCTCTCTCTCTCTCTCTCTCTCTCTCTCTCTCTCTCCCTCTGTGTGTGTGTCTTTCTGTCTGTCTGTCATTCCCAGGAATCAGTATTTTGTTTGGGTTTTTTCCCAAGCTTTGAGCTGCGCTGTCTCTCTGCTTAGGACACAACCAGCTAAGAAGTCGTCTTGGAGACGTCTAATGTCAGCAGACCGCAACATACTTCCATGTTTTCAATGCCACATGCTTTCTTGCATGACAGCCCCTCTTGAGCGCCTCTCTCTCTCACTTCATTCCCTTCCACTACCCATTATCTATCTGTTGTCTGGGGCCTGGTATCTCCCTGCCCATGATTGGGGCAGTGAATTACTGGAGGTAAGGGGAATTGGTCTTTGTCCAACTGTCGGCACCATGCTCACACACTCTCAGTGAGGACCTGTGTGCGTGACAGCAGGGCAGTTCATTTAGTCATAGACTCAGTCCTCCTCAGATGTACTTTTTTGACAAAGTCTGACCAGCACCCCATCTCAAACAATAACTTGAGAACCCCCCCACCACACACACACACACACACACTTTCTACTGATCTTTTTGGGTGTCCACCCTGGGGAAAAAAAATCACACCATCACTTTCGTTATTCTCCACATAACTAGTCGGTGCATATCTCTGGTGGATGTGGAGTAACTTGGGCAATTGTGTATAGTATAGTAATTGTCCCCATAGTTTTTATTTTTGAAGAGTGTTAAATTGTATTTGTAATTCAAATCTTTTTTTAATTATTTTTAATTTATTTTTATTCACACATCATTTATATTTATTCCTGATGCCAGAATTGGCAAGCCTCCAACCTGCATCACCATGGCTAAAGTGGATGTGAAGTTTTTGTGGAAAAAAATTAAGCTTTAGGCTTCATGGTCTATCATTTGGTGTTTTTAGTACATCATCTGGGGATTTACAGTACACTGCGTGTTATGTTTCTGAACACACACGGAACATGGATAGTATACTGTGTACACACACAATCCGATACTTGGACTCCCTCAAGTACCAGGATATTTGAAATTCCACTCTGGATGCCTTTGCCAGGGAGCTAAAACTGGGTAATGGTTGAATCTTGTAGCAGGACAATGGTGGTCTCACTAAAGTGGTCTCAGTAAATTCCATACAGTGGAATTAGTGGAATAATTATAACCTGATGAATAAACAAGACAGCAAAGCAGACAGTTTTGCCAGACTGCACAACATCCAGCAAGTAAATCACCAAATTTAAGTGTGTTAATATTCTTAATGATTATTTTGTTCCTGCTGTGTCTGTTGTCAACAAAAGAAGGTTGGGCTCCCAATTTGAATCTTGGATCCTTTCAAAATTTCCCAAAGTTTTTCCTTGCCCTTGTTGTCTTTGGCTTGCTCAGACTGGGGAGACAGGACACGGAAATCTGTAAAGCTGCTTTGTTACATTGGCTGTTGTATAAAGCACTATATGAATTCACTGGACTTTGGCATTTGACTTTGGTTTCTGTCTTACAGAAATGCTCATTTGTGGAGGCATGTCTTGCTAGTCTGCTGTGTATTAAGGGCTACATTAATAAAGTTACATTAACTTTATTACACATTAACTGTGTAATAACGTTACATTAAAGCCAAGCACAGCATTGTTTTTCTTGTGAAATTCCCAATAAGTTTGATGTCACATGACCCTCTTCCCATTGAAAAAACA
>JAOYMR010000006.1:13678923-13697691 GCA_025802075.1 Tenebrosternarchus preto
ATCCCAAAGACAGAGTGGATAAAAAAGAATGAAGATACAGATTACTGGAACAGTGAAACACAAATACTTCAGGGTCACGAGAGATGGTTCAGAGACAACATGGCTACTCTAAAACAACGCTTCAATCAAACTGGTGGTAAGGATACTGCACATAATAACATAATAACATTATATATACAGTATAGTGATCCTTCTCTAAATATAGGTGATGCAGTATAATAGCAAGTAGTTTAAACTGGTTCAACAAAGTTAAAATTGTCACAAAAGAGATGCAAATCCTCGTATGCAGTACTCCAGAATTTCTTATATAACTGACTCACAATAATGACTGCAGTAACATAAACAAATATAAAAGGAACAGGCAGATACAGAAGTTTATTATAGTTTGGTGGTAACACAGGTGTTGGAGCCATAGACTTGGGCCTTAAATGTTGAGTCATGGAAATATGGAAATATTTCCATTAAATCATAATAGAGGTTTTCCTCCCCCAGGATATTAGCCTGAAGTGTGTTGTGTTCAAAATTATTCAAGCCCCACTACAGTAAAGTGTTTTAGCAAGTTTGACATTTATTTTTTATCTTGTTCACAATCAGGTCAAAGAAGAACTTTAATAATTGTGACGGTGGGGCGGAGGGAGCAGAGGCAGACGCTACAGGGAACATGTTTAAACAGGTTTATTAAGCAGGGTTGCCAGTAGAGTAACAAGCAAGCAAATAACGATAAGCAAACAAACAGTCGAGGCCGGTAACACCGGTGAGGCTGAGCAAATGAGCAGTCTGTACAACGCACAAACACAGCGAGACAAAAGAGGCTGCTGAGAGGCAAGCGAACAAACGGGGCTTCAATGTGCAGCGGTGTACTGCGGTGTAGTGTGTGTGTATATAGTCCACTGGCTGATGAGCGCCAGGTGTGTTCAATACACCGGTGATTGGGAGCGAGGCAGACTGTGATTGGTGGGCGTGGCTTGGGAGCTTGGTGTCCGGCGAGACGTGACATGACCACTGTGCAGGACTTGTATATGTCATTCCCAAGACGAATTGACGCTGTATTGGCCGAAAAAGGAGGCCCTACACCATACTAATAAATAATTGTGGTCTAAAACCAGGTGTTTCAGTTTCATTGTCCAACCCCTGTATATGGGGTCCAGTATACGGTATCCAGTATATACTGAGTGCAGGATGCAGTATACAGTATGTAGTAGGCTATTTCAAACAGAGCCCATGTGCTCTGCATGAGGTGTAGTAGCAGTAACTGTCCTCCTGCACAACATGTGAATGAAAAACTGTTTTGCTCCCTGTCTATATGGCAAATACAGGATAAATGGACTCATCAACAAGGAACTTCAACTTTCTAAATTGACCATCACTTCCTGGATATGCATCCATTATTCTTGCTAACTTTCACTGATTACAAGAAACAATATCTTGCAGAATATCCATGTCATCGACCTTTGCATTCCTACAATCCTTGCCTCCATTTCTCCCCTTGAAGACTTATTCCTTCGTTTGGCAGACTGGGCCTTGCTTCCTTAAACATTTGAGGCATCTCATAATGCCCATCAACTTTAAGGTGAACATTCTTTCTATTTTGTTAGGAACTGTAGGTCTTTGAGGAACACCTGTTTATCTTTGGTAACTGTTGCACAGAAGTCAAATTCAGGTGCCTTAATGATGTTGGTGTGACCATTTTTTAAATTTGCATCCTGCAGGCATACTGAATCTCACCTTTCAACTCTGAAGAAGACTGAGGGCTTGGGATCACTTGCCCCCCAATAACTTGGTGACTTACACTAAATGGTGTCTCCATAATCAACATGGGTGTTGCCACATCCAACAATGTTCCATCCTGAGTCTGTTCTCTGGGCAAAGGTGGGGGTAATTCTTTTCACCGCACAAGCACTTGTGGAAGGAGTGTTTGAAGACAATTCTAGCTAATCAAGAGGCCAATATCACAACTCTGCCAGAGCATGGCCTCATCTTGAGTAATTGTTGAAGAAATGGCTCCACAACAGTCTCTGATCTACTTCAAAGCCATTGTGGACAGCTTCAGTTGGACTGTTTTCCATTTGGCACTGAGCTGCTCTGGTATCTCCTTAAGAATAAACATTGAGTCACTCTGAGTGTCCAGAAGTGCATATACCAGGACTTCACGACATGGCTCACATGTTGTTTATACCCACACGGGGATGACTGCAGATTATTGGTGATGACAGTATTCAGCATGATGTGCTTGGTGTTTTTTCTTGTGATGGTTATGCCTTTTCATGTTCTTCCTTTCCTTGATCCTTCTGACTTTGGCGACTTCCTTTCATGGTCTTCATATGTAAACAGGTTGGGTGTCTTTTCTGGCATGCATCTTAGGTGCTTCTGTTATTGCAGTACTTGGAGTGATGACCTGACATTAAAACAAAATTATTTTGCTCTGTGACTGGCTTTGCATTAAAACTACAACAGTTGTGGAGACTGTGACCTAACCTCTCAAACACAGCATGTGGTGGCTGGTCTGTCAAGGGCTTTGGCAGCTAATGCCCTTACCTTGGCTCTGTGGTGTTGGTGATTTAATCTCCTGAGTTTCACTTGATTTCACAGTATGCTTCAATGCATTATGGGATGTGACTGGATTACATGATTACATTATCTGGTTGGATTACATTAGTTGCTTCTCTTGTGATAAACTGACTGAAATTAGGAAATGTATTTATTTTTAAATTTCTTCTACCTTCCTATTCCACCTTGAAATTAGCCAATCAGGACACTTAGAAGTCATTGAGAACTTCTGTCAGGCTGGCTTCTCTCCACTCCTCCATGTTTTGGTTCCTTTGTTTTCCATGTGATGTTTTAGTCTGTTTTGTCACGCATGTTTAGTTTGTTTGTATCGATCTTCTTTGCATGTTTAATCTGTTTGAATCTGTTTGGCTTGTGTTTGAAAACTGCTTGTCTGTTTATTCGCTCATGTGTTATCATTTTGTCCTGTCTACGTTTTCCTGGACAGTTTTTCTGGTAATTCGAGCCTGGACTGCTATAACGACTCTGATATTAGATTTGTCTATAATAAATCTCGCTCTTAATCTTTATATCCATCCTTGCAATAAACAACCATGAACATGTATCAGCATGTGAAGCATGTAAACATGTCCAATACGTATTTACAACCATAACATCTCTTAAAAGCAGTGTGATAATTACAACCAACTTGAGCCACCCACATTTATTTTTGAGCAACTGACTTCTGGGTAGGCCTTCCTACCGTGCTGCTGTTGAAGGATGTATGGATGATCAATGTTTATTGCTTGCGTGGAGGAAATTATTCGCTGCTTGCACTGTGCAGTTAAGTTTCTTACTGTAGCAGTTTAATGGACGGTTTATGGATTGACGCACTGTGAGAGCCATTAAACCACAATGTGGTATAGAAATGAAACGCCAGTGAATGTGTGAAATAAACATTTGCTATACACATGCAAAATAAAACAACAGCGAACTAAATTGATACTGATACTGTTCCCTTACTCTGAGTGTGAACGAGTATGAACAATATGATGCAACTAGCAAACATAAAGAAGTGTGGTGAAAACGTAATCCTTGAAAAGCATGTGCTGTATTTGAGAGCAGCAGTAACTGTCCTCCCGTGCAACCCAACATTGGAATATTGTTCCACTCCCTGTCACTACAGCAAATACTGAAGTACAAGATAAACAGACTTATTGATATCAGTTACACCTATTAATTCAAGTCAAATTTATTTCTGTAGCGCTTTTTACAACAGATGTTGTCACAAAGCAGCTTTACAAACGCATTGGTCCAAGTCCTTAATGAGCAAGCCAGAGGTGACAGTGGAGAAATTCCCTTGCTCTTTGCATAACTTTATAAGAACATTGTTAAGAAATGGCTTACTAAAATATGGTGAAATGTGAAACAATGGATAATTTTTAGGCATTATTCACTAGAACTACTTACTGGCTTGATTAATTAGAGCCAGTAAGTAGTTCTAATAAGAGTCTGTACAGGAAATATCTAACATAGACCATTAAGTAAGGGAAGCTGTGATGATATACAGTCTAGGTACAGTATATGCTGTCTATGAGCTGTGCACTAAAGTTTCCAAAACACCAAAATGCAGTTTTTAATCACATCAGGAGGTTAAGTGATACATGCAAATTAGCCTGTAAGGCAGAGCTGGAAGGTCAGTGGTAAATGCTAGTGGAGGTAGTGGTCCCACTGTTTCAGACAGCAGATGAGTAGGAACCCTCCCTCCTGGTTGAGCTAGCGTCAAACTGTACAGGAGGAACATTTGTACAGCTCGCAAAGAAAAAAAAACAGATATTTACCTCCATTTGTAAATGCATTGGACAGATGCATATGAATAATAGACTACAGCAGAGACCATCTAGGTCTAACTGCTTAGCTAAACGTAGGTCCTATAAATTTAGGTACTGTAGACTTGGGTAGCATAGGTATTAGTGTGCCTTGAGTCATTAGCATCCCTCTGTTCCTCTGAGACATGAGCACCTCTGTCACCTCTGCCACCAAACCTGTGTGAATGTGAAAGCAGCAAGACAACAACACCAATTTACTGTAATATTTCATGTCTATGAATGCTGCGATCTGCACCATTTATCTCACAAGAAAACCAATTTGCAAGAGCTTGACTAAGCTTTCAGCCTAGACGTAAAGCTGACGCTGTGTCTCAGTCCTGAACATCCAGTCCCAGCCATGCTGTAAGAAGTACAAAACACACTGTGCTCACAGCACAGCAAAATCTGATGGTATGCGCAGTAATTATGATTAATGTATTTACCACTGTCTGGAAATGTGGAACAGGCTGATTCCCTGTTCCAGTATCACTGTGCCTCTGTGCAGAAATGAATGTCCATAAAGACATGGTTTAATGTGTTCGGAGTGGAAGAGCTCCAAGGTCCCGCACAGAGCACTGACCCCACTGGATATTGGTCATGTCATGTGCATTAGGTGTTTCATTTTTGGTCATGTCATGTGCATTAGGTGGCTCATTTTTGGTCATGTTACTTGCATTAGGTGGTTCATTTTTGCTATCCTCAAACATTTACAGGTATCATTTTGATATCCTTTGTGTGTGTGTGTGTTCTGTTGCTGCTGTTTGTGTATTTTTTATAGTGTACAGCAGTGGGCCAACACATTTGGAAAACAGCTCTCTGCCTTATCAAATAGATACTCTGGATCTCATCTACTGCAAAAAGTAAGTTACTGCTAACTGTTTACATATTAGGTATGTGTTGCATTTTTAGACAGATCAATGAATCAGCAGAGTCTGTATTTAGTGTAACCAGAGCCGAATTAAATAATGCACTGGGTGATGTATAAGAAAAATACTGAGAAATGTTATACGCAGAGGTTTTCAGGTGAGATATTATTCTATATTTTTTGATATACCATTAGTGGACTCTTCTTTATAATGGAATTCTGTAGGGCCCGACAGACAACCTGACAGTCTACTAGTTTTGCTCCTTCATTTGTCAGTAGAGAGAGTGAAAGAGAGAGAGATGGGGTGAGTGGAGGTGGAAAAGAGTTTCATTAAGGTTCTCTGACCTTTTTTTATTGTCAACCAGGTTTCACAAAAGCACCATAAACAAAGATCATCCTGCAGTAGATCAAGTTTCATACTATTTCTCATTCAAGATGATTTGAACCATATGATTCTTTTGAGAATTGGGGCACTGAAAGGCTCACAGAATTCCAGAGTTACTTTACTAAAAAGAAGTAAAAACACAACTACAGCAATGGTGTAAATGATTATTTTAATAATAAATATAGAACTATATACATTATTTTTGGTTTTACATTATACCATTGAAGACGTTGTGTACCTAATCGGTCTAGTCAGTCTACCCATTGTAGTCTCTCTCAGAACCAGTCTAAAAAACTAAAAAAACAGGCACCCTTATTTAAGGATACTTAAAATATTAGGACCCATACTTAAGGTTTTTGAAAAGTAAGGAGTGCCCTTTCACTGTTTGCAAATGTGACATTTTAAGAAGAGTCTCAGTTTTCTCTTCTAATGTCAGAAATGTGTTGTTCATCCAATTTTACTTCAGGGCTGCATGTATATACTGTAGGCATGTACCATCTGCCAAGTTATAGAGTAAATGTATATAGCAAAACTCTGTGTTTTAACAGATTAAGTTTTTAAAAATGTTTGAAGTTTTTAATCAGTTGCTTATTTTATCTTTGATACTGTGGTTACTTTCCTGCAACATCTCATAAAAAACACTGGTACAAAACTGTTACTTAAAACTATTGTATCTGAATAGTAATCAGTGAGGCTTAGTAAAAACCTCAAATAGCAACTCCGATCATATTGTACACATTAATAAATCATAATAATGATTGTGTGTAGTTCCATCCAAGTGGTACATAGCTTCGTACTTTAATTTAGAGCATTTATTGAAAGTATTTTTATAGTTTGTGAAAAATAGTGACCATGTTGGAGTTAGTGCTAATGTTCAAAAGAGGAAAAACTATTGTCTGATCTGTTTGAATGAAAAAGAAAGTGTGTGGTCAGATGTGTATAGACTGTGTACCTCCTTGAATTCATCCTGGTATTTTGTCATAGAAAAGGGATTGACTTGAGACTTTAAGTTTATTACATCTATTTCTTCTCCAGTCTCTCTTTTCTCTCTCTCTATCTCACCTTCTAATCTTAATGAAAGGTGGCATTCTGATGCATCATGTGAGGAAGCAGATTACCTTAGACTGTCCTCTAGGGTTAGAGTTAGGGTTAGAAATAATACTATGGAAGAAAGTACTCAGCATACAGTATAGAAGTATACAGGAAAGCACACATCACATGAAAAGAACCCCTGTATTCATATTAAATTTATCTTGCTACATTGCTGTCACAGTGTATCAAAACCCTGTTAAGGAAATGAAACTACCCAGAGAATGCAGAGAGAATACGTTTTGTTAATATGGAACTACCCGAACTACCCTCAAATAACAACAATAGACAGTGTTTGCAAGCTATGTACATATCGTATGGGTCAATAAATGCTGTGGGTTTGTGTTTACCAATGTCTAATGCTGTGAGTTTGTGTTAACCAATGTCTAATGTGGTACTGATGCTGGAAGCAAAAGGTAAGTGTCTGTGGTGTTTGCCCAGTGCCTGAGCTAATAATGAAGTGAAATGGATCTCCTATCAGCAGAGAATTATTTCTAGTTTAGGTCGTTTTTGCCTCTGGACAAAATGTCAGGAGCACTTTTATTGCTTTATTTCCACTAAATCATTATGCTGTGCTTTTTTCCACTTAGAATTGTATTACTGACTGTCAATGAGTACACATTTATATGCCTTTAAAGATCTTTTTCTTCAAAATGTTTTGGAAAATCATGTTTTGAATATTTGGAATAAATAGTTATTGAGCAGGTTATTTTATTGGTTATTTGAATTGTTATTGTAGAAGATCAACATAAATATAAATCTGTTGTTGATATATAGACCTGTTGTTGATATATAGATCTGTTGTTCTCAGCTATTTGAGGCATAGAGAATTCAGGCTCAAGGAGGCGCACAACCAGAAATATGTAAACACGAAGTCCAGTAAATGTAATAAATCTATTCAGATGGAGCATAATTGAATAAGTTGATAATGTAGTCATCATTGTATGTGTGTGTGTGATTGTGTGTGTGTGTGTGTGTGTGTGTGTGTGTGTGTGTGTGTGTGTTTGTGCACATGCACATGTGTGAATACTCATTGTAGAAGTACAAGGATGTTGAGCCCCTAGTGAATATTGAGAAGGTGGATGGCATGGAGCTGGTGAAGACATTTGCCAGAGATATGGAGAACATGCTTGGCAGGAAAATGGATTCTGTCAAAGTGAGGCCATTATGACACAATGCAAATGTGTGCTGGTTCAAGTACTCAGGGAATACCTGATGGCTATAAGTTTATTATAAATCCATGTATTTACTAAATATTTAGTGATATAAATTGTGTTTGTGATACAAATTATTAACCTTATAAAAAAATAAACCTTAGTTTTCACCTTGCTGTGACACACTCAGTTCAGCTCGTGAAGGACTTGGTTATTAGTTGACAGTTTGAATCAAGTCTATTCAATCAAAGCACTAAACACTCAAGAACTGTCACACTCCACAGCAAGAGTCTGAGATGCTCTGCTAAAGAGTGTGTCAATGTGTCATGTGTATGTCAATGTGCCATGGATGTAGGTTTGTTCAATAATACAAGTTATACAACACAAGTGTGTACTATTTCTTGGGCTATAATAGTAAAAAAAAAAAAAACCTCTTAGTGTGTTTGTGTAATTGTTGCATAGAAAATGGCCAAGACTGCAGAAGATGCTGACCTCTTCCATGAGTACAATTCCACATTAAAGGTGAACAACCGATCATCTCTCAGTCATCAGTTTGGCAACCCATGTGCCACCATACTTCTCTTTTATCAGGATACACAGGAATGAAGGGTTTCACACTTTTAGCTACATGTGAAGACATGTTGTGGGTGAATTCAGGTCTTTTCAAGGTTGACAGTGTCGTTTTCTCCTATAGTTTGACTATTACAATGCCATGCTGATAAACTCTATGGATGAGGACGGGAACTATGTGGAGTTAGGTGGAGAGTTTCCACTGGAGAAAAATGAGCACTTCAACAGACTTTCTGTGAACACACAACAGAGTGTTATCCAAGTGCCTACTAATGTCTACAATAAAGGTAGCGCAGCCTTTACTAACTGTTTGGTCAGATACTTGCTTGTTGTTTTATATAATTACAAAAAGAACATATATTGTGACACAAATGTTATAAAATACCAATATGGATATAGCAAAATGACAGCAATGTACTTCTTTTCAAGGTGTTGCAAGCTTTTTCTTTCCCCATTACATATGTCTTTCTTTCTATGTCGCTACAGATCCAGATATACTGAACGGTGTGTACATGTCCGAAGCTTTAAATGAAGTGTTTGTGAGCAACTATGAGAAGGACCCCACTCTAATCTGGCAATACTTTGGCAGCCCCACTGGCTTCCTCAGGCTGTACCCTGGTACACTTGATTTCCCCTATGATCTACTATTTCACTAATCCACACAGCTATTATTATTGATTATTTATTTTTTTCTCAAATTGATTCTGCAATTTCCCACATTTTAAAGTGACTTCTTTCCATTTGAAATTTAGTCAGTAAACCCAGCTGGAACTGTAGTAGTGCCTTATAGTTTTATTATAATCCATGTTAGATGGATTAAGATTTAGGTTAAACCAGCATCTTAACATTAAACTACTTCAATGCTTCTTCACTTTTATTACTATTTGAATGATAAATTCTTATTTGGTGACTGTTTCTTTTAATATTTTAGCTAAACTGATATTCTGAAACACGGGTGTAAATTATTACTAGATATCATGACACCAAATTAGAGCATACAGTGCAGTCTAACACAGCACACAGGCAGACCATGAGAGTGTGGACAGCGTGAAAAGTGCTCTTTGCAGGTCAAAACTGCTCACTCAGGAGCTGAGGGTGTCAGACTCTGAATTAGTTGCAGACATTAGAGTGACAGGTGATGTTACTCAAGTAATTTAGTGAGAGTGACTCAGCTTCTTCTCTCCATTCCTCTACCTGTAAGGGATGCTTGTCTAACATCACACAAATAACTGTATAACCCTTTTGCTAAACATGCAATTCAATTTTGAATTAATAAATTCAAAAATATAACTGATATACTTGTAAAATGCATTTATTTGGCCATTTATTTATATACTATACATAAGCACTCCCACATCTTTAAGAATTTAGGTGAAATTTTCCTTGTATTGACAGGAACTCAAAGACATAATTGTTTTTAATCATTACAAAACCTCAGCAATGTCAGCACTTTACAGAGCTCTATTAACCATTTTATGGACCACAATCGGGACATATTAAACATTTTATCTGTTGTATCTACAAGGAATCCAGTGGACACCAGATGAAAACGGTGTAGTCACCTTTGATGTTAGGAATCGCAACTGGTGAGTCTTGGAGATACCCTCTCACTGTCTCTCTCTGAGTCTATGTGTATGTGGAGGTATGTGTGTGTGTGTGTTTGTATTGCAACTAACCACATAGAACCATCAAATCACAACAGTCAAATGAAATTCTCAATCAGAGATTATATAGTTAAATCCTCCAGAAATAGTAATTAGACAACTGGATAACCAATTTGTGTTTATGGCACCGATAATCTGAAGGGGAAGGCACCATAAAGAGCAGCAACAGACTTAAAGTCTTTAATCTATAGTCTTTAATCTATAGCCGTTAATATGAGTAATCAGATCTAAAGTCTTTAATCTGTAGTTTTTAATCTATAGTCATTAAAATGAGTCATCAGATCTAAAGTCTTTAATATTTAGTCTTTAATCTATAGTCTTTAATATGCAGTCCATTTCAAGACTGAGTGCCTCATTAGCCTCTTTCTTCTCTGCCAGTTTGTGTCACACACCTCCTGGCACAGTTTATGCCTTTAGATATGATACTCACAATGTGATGCATATCAAGGCCTAGAGCAACCTTAGAAAAAAAAAACATGTTTTTTTGTTGATCTGGGAAGAGGCTAAGATAATCACAGGTGTGTTTGTGTGTGTGTGCTTCATCCCATTCTTTCCTGTCTCTTATGCTTTTTATCCTATTATCCAGTGTTCGGCAGAGCTGAAATAGAGTACAATCTTCTCTTATGTGTTCTGAACAATATCACTAATGTCATGGATGAGTGTTGAACTAAGGGGTCAAACACTTTTTACAAATAGTTTTACAACCACTTCATGTATGCTGTGTAGGTTTGAATACATAGGTATGATTACATAGATTTTACATGTGTGAAAATGAATGCAAGGCCACTTCTGTTTCCTTTGTCTCTTAGGTATATTCAAGCAGCCACCTCTCCTAAGGACATCATCATAGTTGTGGATGCCAGTGGCAGCATGAAGGGCTTAAGAATGACTATAGCCAAACACACAATCAACACCATCCTGAACACCTTGGGGGAAAATGACTTTGTCAATGTCATTGCTGTGAGTACACAACGTTCCATTATAACCAGATTGTTGCATCCCTTCCTTCTATCCAGAGGATTTGATCATTCCAGCCTGTTAAGCCATGGAATGCTGTAAATCACCAATATAATAATCTTTATCCTTGTCCTTGGCCTTCAGTACAGTGATTATGTCCAGTATTTGGACCCCTGTTTTGAAGGCACACTGGTGCAGGCTAACCGAGACAATCGAGAGGTAACATTCACTTCATTGCTTGATAAAATTATTATCATTATACTTACTGAAATGGCTCAGTAAATACAACCTTAATGTAAAACACCTACAGTGTCCAGAATGGGAGATGAAGGAGAAACGAGATAAGTCATATAAAATAAAACCGAGATATATCATATAAAAATACACAGATAAGGATATTTTCTCATTCTCTCTATGCCATCCACTGTCCTCCAGTCCCCTTTAATCTCCTTCACTTACACTTGTTAGTCTGGTTTTAGCACTAGCATCCAGAGAACAGCTGGTCTACTTTAGCCTCCTGCTGTCGAGGTGGAAGGCTCACCATTGACAACTGAACTGAATTCTGATTGGTTGAGTGCAGTCTCATTCCCATTGGTCTTGCTGCTGATGCTAATGTAAAGTGTAAAATGTAAAAACACACTGGAGGGAGGGCAGGGCATAAAATACATTTATTTGGTCTGTAACCATGCTGAGCATGAGTTATACATTAGGGCGGACACTTATTTTGCAGGATGTTTAGGCAGAATTCAGTTTTGGGTCCCAGTTTGGCTTATTAGTCTAAAAATGATTTTGTTTTGCCCTCATTAGGGACATGGGTATTACGTGGGAGTCAGAGCATGTCAAGCTTGTCGTATTTGTACCAGCAGGTGGTGCTAGACAAATGAGATAACTGAGAATGATTTTTATGCAAATTCGTTGTTTTCCAGACCAGATCCTGGCAAAAACTAGTCCTATAATTTAAGTGTTTCCCTGCTCACAATCACCCATTTTGAAGTTATTAGGGACTTGGCAGTTATGCAGTGAGTTGAGGCAGTGTGTTTGGAGTAGATAACATAATGAAATGTGATCCAATTAAGGTGAAGTTTGTATATTAAAATGTGATCCATTCAAGGTTAACTTTGTATAATAAGTGTTTGTTGACAGTTCCAAAAAGAGGCACTTTGATCTTTGTTGTCAAAGACTCATAAATGTTAGTGAACATGGCTTTTTTTTATTCATTAGTTTTATGTTTGCTTCAAATGTTTGTTAACAGAAGGACATTGTCTTAGAATGTGGGACAGGAAAAACACATCACTCATCACATGGAAGCAGCTGCAAAGTTTCAGGAAAAAATCTGAAAAGGTTACCAAGGCAAATGAATTAGGGATGTATTCGTTTCAAAATAAAGATGCTAAAATCTATTTTCATGTCTTGTTCAAAGAAAGAGTTTAGAATGTCTGGCTCAGGCTCTAAGACTAGAACCTATTTTGGTTCAAAATTGGTTGATGCTGAAGCATATTACTATGATCAACTGGAAACGTATGTATGCAAAACAGGAAGAGATAAACAATATACAACTCTACACAGGTCTTGTTCAATAAACAGAATAACAACTAGTTGATGAGAATGTTTCCTGTTACTATAAACGCCTGTGAGGAGAAAAAAATTGTGCAATGGATGTTCTAATTCATATCCTGCATTGTAACAGCGCATATTATAGAAACCATTATATAAATACATTTTCATTTGGACTCATCCCAACTGCATATCTTCCTATTATTAAAGCAATACTAAAACACTTCTTTGTTCTACTGCTGTGAAGTAGGCAAAACGTCTATACAGACAGCAGCTGCAAGATCTCACCTTTCTACCCATCTTATCCTTCTAGCATTTCAAACTCTTAGTGGGAGGCTTACATGTGAAAGGAGAGGGAAAGGTTAAGAAAGCCATGAAGGAGGCTTTCCGTGTCCTTAACGAGGTGGGTGAACATACGTGTGTGTGTGTGTATTTCTCTGACTCTACACCCATTTCAATTGCTAAGTTTGGTGCTGTGTTACGTCTGCGCTCAAATCTTTGTTCGTCTCACATTCATAAGGCATTTGTACAGTATATTATCCACTTCGGATGATGCCAGCAATTTGCACAGGTTGTCACAATGGGCCAGGGGAGCCTGTGTAACCAGGCTATAATGCTGATCACTGATGGTGCAATGGAGGATTTTCAGCAGGTGTTTGAGGAGTTCAACTGGCCGGAACGAAGGGTAAACACAGAGTGGACTTCAATTTAACATGCAGAAATGTTGAGAGAACTGTTATTAGTATATTTTATGTTTTATCTTGTAATTGTTATGACTAGAATAGAGTAAAACATTTTTGGCTTCCACCATCAGTGAACAATATAATATGCATCATAATTACCCAATATAAACGTATATCTTTGTGCAATTTTTAATAAGATGGATAACTTGGTGTCAATCAGGTTCGAGTGTTTACGTACCTCATTGGACGAGAGGTTACATTTGCTGAAAATGTCAAATGGATTGCCTGCAATAATAAAGGTAAGTACACTTTTTTTACTCTCAAAGTAAACATGTGCTCAGTAAACATGTGCTTTTGGTGTTCATTATCATGTTTTCCCCACTTTCCCTGAATTATGTTTGCTTTTGCACCAGCTATGCAAGATCTGCTCCCTGTTGGCCCACATGAAAACAACACAGTAGTTTATCAGGTGTGTGTGTGTGTGTGTGTGTGTGTGTGTGTGTGTGTGTGTTTGGGTGGGTGGGTTGTGATTAGGGTACTACACCCATGTCTCCACTCTAGCAGACGTACAGGAGAATGTAATGGAGTATCTGCGTGTTCTCAGTCGACCAATGGTCATCAGTCATAACCATGACATCATTTGGACAGAGGCCTTTATGGACACTGTGGTAAGGCCTTTCTTTGTTTCTCTCTCCTCTCATTCTGGAATCATATCCACATGTTAATTTGTAGAATTCCTGTATCAATAGAGGGCGAAATGTAACTTAATTTTGGTTTAGGATTTGGTGTGGACGTTTTTCAATCAGTTGTACATTTTTAACCTGCTCTGAAGCTGTTAAAGGTCTGTTCAAAGTGTGTGTTCAAATCCTGTCCTACTTCCAGTATTCTCTTTCAAACAGCCCATTGCCCAACACAATTTTTATAAAGTCACTGGAGTTTGGAATGGTGAATTTAAGGCAATGTGAACACACCCCACAATTAACTGATTATTTAAAGTTTTTCACTAATAGTGGACTATCTTGTGATTTGGCTAATAGTGGGCTATCTGTCCTCTGATGTGTTGAAGTTACATTTAGCTGCTGTAATTGTGAAGTTCTTGCAAACCAGTGTTAACCAGTCTTACTAATGAAGTAGTCTATCCTCTCTCACCAGTACAAATGACTTTTTTTTCAGAACTTCTGTCTTACTGACAGCTATCAAGATGTGAAGACAAATTGTACAAAAAAGGTTTAAAAAAGCACACTAGCCATTTTAATTACATCAGCAAAACAAGGCTGGTTGTTCTTGGTGTTTAAATCATATTGCTGGTGAATTTTGGCCCTCCTTACCCTGCCTGGTATTACAAGGACGTTCACTTGCTGTGGACTGCACAGAAGCCAGCTCCAGATGCTAGCTCTCAGATGCCAGCTTTCCTGATCCTGTCTGCTTGTTGAGCACATACTAGAGGGATTCATGACTTATGTTTCATCATTCTCCTTTGCTTAGATTGCTGGTCTCTTAAACTATGTTTATAAACTAAGCATTTGTCTCCTATAGTTGGTGAATATGTTTAGGATAATTTAGAGACATTAATTAATAACTATTAATTATTAATTAATGGTGTGTTAAATAATTGATTATCTTCTTAAATAATAACAGAGTACAGTGTACATTGTTACTTTCAAGTCCACCAGTACTGAGCAAAGTGTGGTTATGTAATTTCTCTCTTTCAGATTCATTTATTAATTCATGTTAAAAGAAGGCAAAACAGTTTGAATATGACAGTGATTTTAGCTAATTCAACTTGTATGCTAGCTTGCCAGTTCTGAATGAATACAGACCACTCAATATATGTCTTGGATGTTTGATTCTAGTTTAACTATTGCTATATCATGTACCTCTGTTGGGGATGTTTGCACCATGACTCTCCATCCTTCCTTTCACTCGGTCACTCTGTCCCTCTCTCTTCTAGTATTCACTATTTCACTCGGTCACCCTGTCTGTCTCTCTCTAGCACTCACACTTTCCTTTTCTGTTTCAGCTGTATAACACGCAGCCCGAGAGCTTGCTGCTCATGACCTCTGTGGCCATGCCAGTGTTCAGCAAGAAAGAGGAAACTGTGAGTCAGCAAAAACCTACTCTCCCCAAATGTCATCTGACTTCTCTAATGTGTTTGTATCAATGAAGACATGTTCTTTGATGTTCCATTTCATATGCCATTGGAAAAAATGTATGATGTATTTAAGCTGTTTAGGGTATTATCCTCTCCCTCCCTCTCTCATTCTCTCTCCTACTCTCTTTCTTCTGTTCTACCTCTCTAGCTGTCTCATGGGATAATCCTGGGTGTAGTTGGTACTGATGTTCCTTTGAAAGAGCTCCTGAAACTAGCTCCTCAATACAAGGTGCTCCTGCATTACACCTTCAAGTTCATGGTGTTGCTATACACTTGCAACGAAACTTTTATATCTTGATTTCACTTTTATATCTTGGCTTGGTGACTTGTTGCAGTGTCACAGTTTGATGGTTACTCACTTTAAATGAAAGGATAGTTACCAATCTTTCAACTGTGTCAAAATACCAATTAAGGCACATCTCCATATATTACCATATACTTGTTCATTTTGTTGTTCTTTTATGTTAGTGCTTGCATGCCTTTTATGTCCAACAACTTCCCAAAAATGTAGGTAGGGGGACTTCAAACCCTCCCTCTGGATTTCACTAAAATATTACAGTAGTATTACTTGCATAGAAAACCATTTGGCTGAGTAATCCATTATGTAAACATGTATTATTGCTACCTCTTCAGCTACATCTAGCATTTTTGTGACTAGAATAGACACATAAACATACATGATGTCTGTTTAATGCCCTACAGCACTAGTGTAGCACTGCAGTATCTAGTGTTACTTTTTTGTTGTTCTTCTTTTTTTATTTTTATTTTTCCCTAAATCTTTTATGTAGTTCACTGGATATGTTCTTTTAAATTTTTTAACTAAATGCTTCAATTATAGCAATGATAGCCCAAGTCAAATTGCAGCTGTAGAGTATTTGGTGTGTTTAGCTAAACCATTTCATGTCATGACCTGCCTTATTTAACAAAAACATCTTTCTTGCCAATTCATAGCTCCTTTGTAGAGGATATACAAACAGACCTTTGTTGAAAGTTATAATAAGGAAATATAAATATATATGAAGTTTATATATATGTAGACATTTTAAGAGACTACCAATCTGTATGAATATGTGTCATCATTTTTGGTATTGTTCTTAATTGTGGTTATTCTTTATTGTTATATATATTCTTTCTCAGCTGGGAGTTCATGGCTATGCATTTTTGAACACAAACAATGGCTACATCCTCTCACACCCAGACCTGAGACCACTAGTAAGATCACTGCATGCTCTCATTTGACCAATGCTAGAAAACCTCTTAACTCTACATGAAGTTTCTTGTTATGCAGTCCTTCACTAACATTAACTCTTCATTGTTTGTTGCTGCTTACAGTGTTCTGTTTTCGACAGAAAAAAAATAGTGTTTTACTGCATAAGATGCACTAGAGCGCCCATTCAGTACTTATATTAAAACAGTTTATTACATAAAGCCTTGAAGAATATTGAAGGGAATGTGTGTGTGTGTGTTTGACTATTATTATTCAAGTTTTTATGTTGTTTTTAAGTACAAGGAGGGCAAGAAGCTAAAGCCAAAGCCAAATTATAATAGCGTGGATCTGTCTGAGGTTGAGTGGCAAGATACTGAAGATGCTGTGAGTGAAGATATTGTCCTAAACACACCCAAATCTAGACTTTTCTAGACTGCTTGTACACATATAGTATATAGTACGTTGAGCTTAACTGTGCTCTCTTCTCTCTCTCGCTCTCATTTGATGTGTGTGTGTGTGTGTGTGCGCGCTTGTCTATCAGTTGAGAACAGCAATGGTGAAAGGTGAGACAGGAGCACTGTCTCTAGATGTGAGAACCACAGTAGACAAAGGGGTGAGTGACCTTAGACATTCTTTTAGTTTCTCAGCTCTCTCTCTCTTTCCCAGTTTGAATGTCATTTCATATCATCATGACCCATAGTTGGTTTTCTGATTTAGCTGAAGCATCTGAATGAAGCTATTAGAAAATGCTTTTCTCTCCAGAAAAGGGTTATGTTTCTGAAAAATGATTACTTCTACACAACCATCAATGAGACTCTGTTCAGGTAAGAAGTAATCTGTGGTAGGGTTAGAATACTTAGAATCACTTTGAATAATATCATATATATGTATGTATGTATGTATGTATGTATATATGTATGTATGTATGTATGTATGTATGTATGTATTTATTTATTTATTTGTATTACAGTCTTGGAATTATGCTTACTCAAGGTCATGGCAAGTTTACCTTCACAGGAAACATTTCAGTGGAAGAAGGTTTTTCATCACTATTCATTATTTTCCTCAAATTGCTTTTTCTTGACCTCTTACCTTTTTAACCATTTCCTTTGATATCTTTCAGGCTTGCATGATCTTACTGCATCTGATGTTATGATAGCAAATGAGTGGTGAGTATCTCAGAGGAATCAGAATGTCAGCGCTACATCTCTTACGAGGTGCGAATGTAGTTTTTTTATTCACTAAAACATCCATTGCTTAAAGTTTCTCTAGTGTTTTCTAAAGTGTTTTAGTGACATAGGTAACAATCAAAAGACTAAAATGTGACCAAAGATATTATGCTTTGATGTCAAGTGACTAAATTGGAATTAGCTGTCAAAGTATAATACTGTGTACCACTGTGTAACCAAAAAGATAGCAGTGTGAAACCAGTGATCCATCGTGTTAATCTTGTACCTTTGGAAGGTGTACTTCTGCCTAGTGTTTGATGTACAGTTTAGTCATTGTTCTTAAAGCCATTGCAGACACTACACATTTTTACACATTGTGTACAGTATACTGTTTTCTGGAATGTTTTCTGCTTACGTTCCACTCACTTTATTAGAAACATTTATGTATCAGTAATACCTGTAGAGTTGGTGAGGAAACTAATTTGTCTAGTCCGTTCTCATCCTCTGGTCAGTTTATTACAGCATGACCCCTGCTCACTGGACATTTGGTGTAACAATGCATTTTCAACCCAGCAATGTGAAACCTCCAGCAATTCCTAATGTAGTCATACCAGCATAATATTCAATAACAGCTGAGAGTGACCCACTACCCAAATAATATTCAGTTATCATTGGTCCTGTATTTAGAAATGGATCTGTAGTAAAGGGAGTAATGGTAGCACACAGGTAAAATGTAGAGCCTAAACATATAAAAAGTTTCTAAAAAAGTAGCCAGTGATTGTAGGTGCAAAGTAAGTGCTGCTAACAAAGTCTCTGGTTAGTATACACAGATCAGCCTCGACATTAAACCCACTAATGTGTGAAGTGAACAGCATTGATAATAAAGTCTGTGGTTAGTATACACAGATCAGCCTCGACATTAAACCCACTAATGTGTGAAGTGAACAGCATTGATAATAAAGTCTGT
>JAOYMR010000006.1:13700102-13718532 GCA_025802075.1 Tenebrosternarchus preto
CGGCCATCTTGGTGGCTTCAAAAATTCACAACGGGAGTCAACGGTGACGTACCGTCCATTTTATATACGGTCTCTGGGTGAAACGAATAACAATAATGAACGTACACCAACAAGCATCCACGAACATCGACGAACATTCACGAAACCAACACAGACACACCCACACAGAGACAAGATGGGGAAGGCGGCCAGGGCGGACACCGTGACAGTTGAGTAATAACTGTCAAAAGTTAATCGATTTAGTGCAGTTTAGTTTTATCCTGCATGAAAAAGCTTTTTGCCAGGTACGCAGTAAATATAGTAACTTAGTAAAACAGATAATAGAATAACAAAGAAGCAAAATATTAGTACATTCAACATGCAGCTACAGGGCAATGAGTGTTTGACATTCAGCTGGATAAATAATGCAAAAATAACAGTGCTGAAATGGACAACAGTGGGCAGTAAAGAACAGAATCACTGCAACTAAAGCATGGAATGAAGCTTCAGCTTGTGAGCATGTAAAGCCTCCAGACAACTGACTTCAATTATCTGCTTCAAGTGTACATTATGTGTGAACTTCACTCACACTGCAACATGGTGAAAATGAACAATTTAACACACTTATAATGCATAATTAGTGTTGTTGTCATAGTATATTTTAGGTGATGATGAAACAGCTACACAAACTATGGATTAACCGTATAAAGTGCTCATAATTCTTACTCAGGATTGCATTCAAAAAGTAAAGCATTCAATCTTAGCTTTAGGATTCATAAATTACAATACACAGAGAGACATCAGGGTAATATGAAAACTGCTGAAAAAGTGGAGGGAGTCATTATTTTTTATTGCGATCAACATCTTTTTATGATGATGCTTTTGCAGGAGGTTTCTAACCATGTCAGACAAAGAAAACCTTTTCACTCTGGACCACTTTCCAGTGTGGTACCGCCATGCTGCAGAAAACCTGGCGGGCCGCTTCTTTTACTATGCTCCCCAAGACGATGTGCAAGGTAAGCCTTTCTTGTTCTGACCCTTGTATTCTGTACATTAGCCCCCTGTTTTACAAGTATAAATGTGTGAGGTAGGGTGTATGAGGCAGTTGGGCTTGGACTCGGACACCTGTAAAGCTGCTTTGCGACAACAGCTGTTGTTAAAAGTGTTATATAAATAAATGTGATTTTGACTTTGACATCATGATCTATTTATAAGACCACTGGAAGGAGATGTTTTCCTCAGCTGTTTTCAGTGACTTTGAATTTGACTATAGAGCAAAGCGATGTTCCAGAATAACAACCTTTTTTATTTTCTTGTCTTATTCATCTATTGTCCTGTCCCTTTTCTCATTCTCTCACATTTTCTCCTTCACTTTCTTGCTTTTAAGCTTTCTTTCTGTCACTTTCAATTTCACATTTCCTTTTCTCATACTTTAACTGTAACATGCAAAGACACTGAGTAATGTAGTATGTAGTGTGATTACATGAGCACTTTGCTATACTGAACATTCTTGTTGAGAAAGTCATTGCATGCTGAAGTAGGACTTTACTGTAGGATTTTAATTTTGAATCCACTGTTTCAAAATCATTCATCCACTGTCATGAATTTTGTTTCTGAATATGTGGTTTTTATGCATGTAAAAGCTGTCATATATTCAATTTGTATGTGTTCTCAGCACTCTCTCTCTCATGTGGCAGATGGCGGGATCTTAATTGCTGTGACGTCTGTTACTGTCACAGCTGACCAGAAAACAGCCGTCGCTGGAGGTAGGAGACCCTTAACTTTTTCTTTTTTCTCTATTCTGCCAACATCCCTTGTCACTATTTTGACTCTCAACACCACACTAATATTGCACTCATCTTTTCTACTGTAATTTTTACTGTAATTAGAAAGATAAAACAACCTGGCCGGTACTGGGAATAACAGTTTAATGGTACTGGTAATAACAGTAACAGTATGTCAGGAACATTTAAAAGCTTTTTTAAAAAAACAATTACAACAAAATGAACACTGATCTTGCATTCTGAGTTTTTTCCATTTCTGAGTCTTATGAAAGAAAGAGGTAAAATCTGTTGTTCACCAAGACAGCAACTTGCATACACAGATATGGCATTTTTGATGCCCCATAGGCAAGAACGATTGTACACAATTTTTTCTTCCTGTTTATTTCATTTATTTTGTTAATATCTGGAAAGCAATGCGTTTATTATGACTGATGAAGACTAGTCGCAGATGACAGAACTGTGTTATGAAGCCCTGGGAGCAGTATGACTGATATGCAAATGCATAGACACACACACACACACACACACACACACACACACACACACACACGGCTTTCTGTATTATACTTGTTTGAGAAATTCACACAGCAAAGTAGAACGAAAAAAAACAATTAAAAAAAAGACATTAGTTCATGTTGGAAATTCAAACTAGTGTGTCTGTGGATCCTTAAAAAGACTTATATGTTGATTTAAAAAAAGACTTAATTTGTCTTGCTACCCGAATAAATAGGGTTTTGGTTTTATCTTTGAGTACTGAAGTTCACAGTCTCCAGACTGTGTAAGTTAAAGCTAGCTTGCAGTTTTAATGGCTGACTGAACTCAGAAGAACAATGGCAATATTTTATGTTTCCAAGGCATGCTAATTTCAGGTATGTTAATTACTTGCTATTAGTTAGCAAACACATTACTACTGCAAACATGGGGAAGTGTAAATGCAATGAAATCCTGTTAGAAAATGTAAATTTTTGCACAATGTTATTTCTTTTTCAAGGTAGAACTTGAAAAAGTTCTGAGCAGTCCCTGGGGTTTCCTTGACTGGGGGAACATTCTCTGGCGTGCGAGGCTTGCTAGTTGGCGTCTCGGGCTGGCCAGCCGGCTCCCGGGGCCGCGTGTGAGGCATGCCCTTTGGCTTCCGGGGCGTGCCCGCTAGGCGCCTCCTTCTGGGCCCTGTCATGTCTCTTCCTCCGCCTGCCCCTGGTCTCCCTTGCCTGGGGAGGGAGCTCCGGTTCCTCCTCCTCGGTCTCCATTGCCGTCTCCGAGCAGGAGAAAGCGCCCGCTGGGTGCCTCCTCCGGGGTCGAGACTCAGGTGGGGTGGAGATCCCGGCCTCCTCCTTCTGGGCCCTGTCACGTCTCTTCCTCCGCATGCTCCTGGTCTCACTTGCCTGGGGAGGAAGCTCCGGTTCCTCCACCTTGGTCTCCATCTCTGTCTCCGAGCAGGAGGGGGGGTCTCTTGGGTGGAGGTCCGGAAGGGACCCTTCCTCCTCCATCTCCATTGTCTCCTCCTCTGTAGTCGGGGGCGCACTGTCCATCTTCTCCTCAAGAGCAACTATGGGCGCTCCCCCAAGGAGGATCGACCTCCCCAACAATACCGACCTGGGACCTCCTAGTGCCCGGCCCTTCAGCATCTCCTTATGGGCCTCCTCAAAGAAGGTCTCCTGGTCCACACTGGTCCAGCTCCCTTCCTCCTCAGGGGTTTCAGGATGGGGGCTCCTCCCTCATGGGAGACGCATTCCCGCCAGCACCACCTCTTCCTCGGAGTGGCACTGGCTAGTCAGCGCCTCCAAGGGGCGCTCGGACTGGATTAGGTCCGCCACGTCCTGCCTCCAGGGAGAAGGAAACTCCTCTTCCTCCTCCAGCCGGCTGGGTGGTTCCTCCGCTTTCCTGGGGTGCAGAGCACCTATCAACAACTGGGCGCGAACCGGTCTGCCAGCAAATATGGCCTCGGTGACTGGAAACCAGCGAGCTAGGTAGGCCTGCAGGTTCCTCTCGTCCTCAGAGGGGAGGATCTCAGAGAGGTGGGTCACCGGGAGAGGGGAATCCCTCGAAGAGTAGCGAGATGTAGGGAAAAGGGGTGTCACCGGGGAGTGAAGAGACCTGGTACCTCCTCCCATCTTGTGCCCCTTTTTACCGTGTTTTCCTCGTGGCATCTTCAGTAGCGGTCGGTCTATCTGTCACGTTGCGAGTCCAGGGAGCTGTAAAAAGCAAAACCGACTCCAACGTGCATTAGTTCATGACAACCGTTTATTTTCGGTTTTATATTCAACATAGACAAATGAAAGACAACACTTACCAACGACGAGCCATAGACCGACAAAGACCCAGTGACATGCACACACTTATATACACTCACCCTAACAAGACACAGGTGATACGAGTAACACTGACGAACATTCATGAACACCGACAAGCATTCACAGACTCCGACGAACATTCACGAAACACACAGACATACCCTCGCTCAGACGACATAGACACACACACCCATAAGGACACACCCACACAGAAACGAGACAGGGGAGGCGGCCAGGGCGGCCACCGTGACATCTAGTCTGTGGAACCCAAAGCATTTACCAAAACTCTACAACAAACATAATACAGTATAACACCAAGTCGGTTAAACTTCAGGAATATGAGTCTGTCCTATTAGGAAGCGTTAGAGACTGAATCAATTTAAATCTTTTTTGGTGCAAATTAAAGTGACAACAGAGGCACTGGAGAGTCACAACCCTCAAAAGGGAATGGTCTTACAGGTGGAGGCCACAGACAGTTGCTCTCTCCTTATCCTGATTCTCCAGTTGAGAACCTCTGGAAGGTTATATAGCAATGCATCTGATGCCACCAAATAGCACCACAGACTGCCCAGGAGCTCACTGATGCCCTGATCCAGGTGTGGTGGGAGATCCTTCAGGACACCCATCAGAAACATGTCCAGGAGATGTTGTCAGGAGTGTGTACTGGCATGTGAGGGCTGTAATGAAAGTTGCTGTAATGAAATTTATTGGCATTAATTGGATCGGCCTATGATTTTGAATCTAGTTCTCAGTAGTTTAATGATTAGTTAATGATTTCCATTGACTGTTGTTGTTTTTTTTGTTCTCAACAAAGTTCATAATTTATATAATGAAAGATTTTAATTCATCGGGATCTGACATGCAATCTGAGTGCTCACTTAATGTTTTTGAGCAGTGTTTTTTTTTGCGATGGCAGTGCCAGCAGCAGACCTCCAAACAACATCAGGCTTCACATCTACTGTTAAAGCGTAGGTGCTGTGGTGTCTTCACTGTGTAGCAAAGCTAAAACACTAACGAAAGAGCTGGAAAAGTGTGAATTTTCTTGATTTTGAGATCGCTCACACCTTAGCACATGGTAAGGAAAATTTGGAAAGCTTGCTAGTATTCATATGGTTTTGGTAAAGTACGTAAACACAATATTGATGCCACTGTGTGCTTTTTGCCATTTCGCTAATGCAAAAGTGGTCTTAATTTTCCCTCTAAGTGGTATTAAAAGTCTTAACAAGACTTACATTTAATTCCCCCCTCTCCGCAGACAGCCTGTAAAACATGTTTGCTTCAGTCAGGGATTTGAGCTGTGGAGTGATGCAATAGCATGACAGCAGAGATAAAGAGATTTGTCCCCTTCTCAAAACTCTTAAAGAGGACTTGTGTGTGTATGTGTGTGTGTGTGTGTGTGTGTGTGTGTGTGTGTGTGTGTGTGTGTCTAAAACAACCTGTTTCTGTGGATATCTTGTGTACTTCACTGCAGTTTTTCATACCTCTACACACACATATATATATGGAATGAATAACATTGACTCATGACACCTGTTGTAACACTGAGGGAGGCAGGACACTGAATGGAGTGACATTTATTGTGGGCAAATCCAACAACAGACTAAAAAAGAGTGGCTGGCAAATGAAAAATAACCAACAGCAAGAAGCAAACAAGGGATATAAAAACCCAGAGTAAATAAATAAAAATTATATTAGCTAGGAACAATGAACAACAGGGATATACTTAACAAGAAATGAAAGCGGAAACAAATATCAAAACACAAGAATGGGGCTTGTTGGTACCCACAGTGCCAGAGGATGGGGAACTATGACATCTGGCAAAGGGGTGGGGCATATTAGGTAGCAAGTGAACAGTGAGTTGTTGAAGATGATGTGTTAGAGGCATGAAAAATGGCAAGTATAAGAATCTGTGAAGCCGCTGACAGGTCTGAGTGCACATGCTGACCAAAAGAGCCTATCATGGGAACGTCAACCCTGGACCATGGAGCAATGGAAGAAGGTGGCTTGAGGTCTTCTTTTATATTATGTGGACACGTCACTTATCTGGGCCCACAGAAACAGTGTGATGCTCTGACAATACTGGGAAACCTTGGGTTCTGGAATTTTCATGGATATTCCTTTGATATACAGTGTACTATCTACATTGTGATAGTAATATGTACTAATGACGCTTATATACAGTATATAAACTGGCCATTCAGTATGCATGCAATTGTGTGTGTGTGTGTCCGTCCATATATATACATACATATAAATACATATGTGGCCCTATAAAGTGCATCCAGTAGCCTACTACGCCACCTGGGGAGTCTCACCCCAGGAACTCTCTCAACTTGCTCAGAACAGCACACAGATTCGTTAGGGAAATATTAAGTCAGGAACCCAAAAAAAGTATTCAGAGACATGAAGTTGAGTTGAATCTTTGACAATATTTAATAAGTTAAAACCGTGCCCTCCAATTCAAGATAAAAGTACCACTTTATTAACACTTTACTTAAAAATGCAAATAGGCCAAGAGGCCCCCACAGGAGGGGGGAAGTACGTCGTCAATGTTCAGTTTTCCCAAAGCAAAATAAAACAAGGAGAAGACTGGCTGCACACCTTCCACCGCAAGGAGCAAACACCCTATGGTGGGAAGTCCGGCACGGCTTCCACCTGCCTCACACCTACCTCTAAGGACCTGAAATTACACACAAGCACACAACCAACGAGTACTGGGCCTAGGAGAAAAGTGCACGTGATCCCAACACACTAATACTAGCATTGCACGAAAACGTGAAAGAGGGTGCCCGAGGAGAGAAGAAGCCTTCCCAAAACCTTCCAGCCAAAGAGCGTCCCATGCACGGGTGTACTCTGGAAAACGAGAAAGAGCCGTTAGCAATCCCCTATGAGCTACAATAGCTACAGACTCTTAAACTACAGCAGCCTATATCCATATATATATATATAATATATATCTAATATATATATAAATCTAAAACAAAGAAAACAAAACACAAATTACCAATGAAGACAACAGAAAAGCAAACAATAAATCAGTACATTAAAATAAAAATCAAAAATAGACAATTTTAATCATTACAATAACTCAAAAATGCACAAAAGTAACCTCAGAAAAAAACGAAACACAATCAGATTGGATCATAGGCAAAACAGCAGCGGCGACAATCCAAGGCTCCTTGGTTTAGTACACTGGGGGCCGCCCTGAAACGATGATAAGACGCCCCAAACCAAAACCTTCAGATAAGTTCAATTCATCAAAGTGACCGTGCTCCTTGACCTGGATTTTGGTGAATAACGGCAATAAAGGCTTCCGCAGGACCTATAATCCGGCCTGAACACCCAAACAGACCTATATTCCAGCCAGTGCCACACCTTCAAGAGCGCATTTGTCTGGCAAAAACTCAGCTACACGCCACAGTGCCGTTACGCTGGTACTAATATAGCCTGCGGCTACAACATAAGACGAAGAGGGACAGAACGTATCTGCATCGTGGCAACTCTTGGGGTAGATCGTAGCAACTCTTGCTGCAGCTAGGAAAACTAAAGCCTTAAGTACGCTACCTTACTTTTATACACGTACGGTTAATGATTTTCACCTGAGAAGCGAAATACCAGAGGCACAACAGCACCTCAACTACGGAGGCCGTTTACGCCCACACCGTACTTACGGCAGGCAAAACTCTGCCGGTTACACATAGATACACACACACACTCACACACACACTGAAGGCCATCTTGTAGTACATGGTTCTCCTGTTAGCCTTCAGGACTGCAGCAGTTCGTCATGGCATAGATTCCACTAGGTGTTGAGATTCCACTAGGTATGCTGCAGAAATATTGGCCCCTGCAGACAGAATATCTTCTCACTGTTGCAGCAAATTATATGGAGATACTGAAGTGCTCTGAAATTAGATGTTCTATATGATCTGGTGACTGCAAAGGCCATGGAAGCAAGGACAACTCCCTGTCATGTACCTGAAACCAGTCCATGACTAAACAGCTGCCAAAGGAATGACCTTTGTCTGCCACAATACTTATATAAGCCCCAGTGTTCAAACATCCATCCACAGGTATCAGAGGACCCAGGTTGTGCCAAGAAAACAATCCCCACACTTTTACTCAATTACTCCACCTCAGCAAGCCTGAACTGTTGACACTTGACAGGAAGGACTCATCAATTCATGCAGATTGAGACATGTTCTGACCCTCCCTCAGAATGGTACAACAGAAATCTGAATTCATCTTACCAGGCAATGTTTTTCCACTGTGCAGTGTTCATATTTTAGCACTTTTCTGCACACTGGAGTCTTGTGACAGCAATGCCACGTGAACTGTTCATCCGCTTTTGCCATGAACTTATGGAATGAAGGAGTTGAGCGTTCACATACATTATCTGGAGCACCAGGACTGCATTGGGTGGCAATTTACTTTGATTGTGTACCTTCTTTTCATTAGAACAATTCTTCATATCCTCTTTTGACTCCTTTAGAGTTGTTTACTTCCACACGATCCCCTTTTACATGTTCTTCTGTGATGACCCACAGAACTGTAGTATTAGACTGTAGTATTATTGCCTACTTGGGCTAAAGAACGATAAACTGTACATTTGGACATTAATTGGAGCACCATTGTTGCATTTGCCATTGTCTACAGAGTCCCTTTTCAGTGTATGTTTTTTTCAGAGTGTTTTTCCTCAGTCACACCATTGTTGATATACTCTCGACACCATGAGAGAACCCCAGTTTGGCCTATTCTTGAAATACTGGCCCCTGCTAGTTTAGTAATGATGATCATACCTCTTTCAAAGTCACTCAGTTTGTTTGCTTTTCTCTTTCCAATGTGGATTCATACTGAAACTAATACACAGAAAATGCATTCACCTGATTTTATGCTGCACTCATGGGGTCACGTGTCTAATTTTCATACAGGGAAACACCAATCGTGAAACAGCAGGTAACTCTAATAAAATAGACATTCAGTGTACCTGTGTACATACATATATTCTTAGCATGTAGTGGTATGTAAATGTCATTTTGTTTTTGTGTTCATTTCTGTCGACCCTTTGCTCATACTTCACTTGCTTATGGAAATACATTTTTTATGCATTCTTTATTCATTCTTTATTCATTGTCAACACATACAGCCCACAAACAGAATGTCAAATAACTTCCTTGAGCAAAAAATAAATAAATAAACAAGCACTTTTGTATCATCTCATACAGTTTTATAATAACAATCTTAGAAAAAAATAGATCAGGAAATACAGAGATATACAGTAGAGATAAATACAGAGACAAATAAATTATAACTTAAATAAAATTTAAGGAGATGCATTAGGCCCACTTCAAGGGGCAACTTCTCCCCCTCCATATATCACAGAGGAGCTAATACCTCTTAGTACAAGGGAATAGGTGAGAGGGATCGTAATCTAGCCCTGTATTCACATGTGTTACAGGGGATCAGGGCCATGCAGACAGTAAACAAGACAGTAGTAACATTCTGCCATTCAGACGGACAAGCTTTGTCTCAGATAAACTGCAAAACAGCTTCTGTAATTAACTGAATTTGCTGAATTTGATCAATGCACATGGCTGAACTTGTGAAAAAAAATAATAATAATAATAAAATGTGTCAAAGGAATTATATAATCACAATTCTTGTTTGAATACTGCCTATATGTAGGTCGTTCAAAATGTATTATTATTGTCTATACTGTGCATTTGTCTTATTTTTTAGTGCCATGAATCAGCAAATATTAAAGTATTAAATAGGCTGGGAATGTCATCAAACATGACACTCACATGACAAGCTGTATGAACCTAATGTCTTTAATTTCAGGTTTGTTGTGGTTAAAGACATGTCTTTTTGTTTCTAAATGTGTGAAGATTGGGTTATTTTAATAGTCCAAGTCAGCCATTTGACTATTTCTGCTCCTTCCTTTAACCATGGTTAGGTAAACTCCCATTCTTTCATTCTTTTTTGCAATCAGGTTCTGGCAAGACTAAGATTTTTATTTAAAATTTTCATTTGACACAAACTTAAATCTCTACCTATACACATATATGATTTTTTATTTATTTAATACATTAAATTGTTTTTTGCTGTACTCAAGCAATTAGGATTAAAGATCATTATATACAGCACATTATGTAATCTTTTATTTTGCAGGATTTCTAAATAAGTTTTTTGTAATATTGGCCCATTTGTACTTAGTCACTGTTGGGAAAAATATTTTAAGTAATAATTGAAGCCTTAAATCATAAAAAGGATTTTCTGTGAGATGTTCTTTAAAGAAATAATTTCTTGCAGTGAACCATTTCTTACGTAAGAGTCCCTTTTAGGAAGCTAAATAAGTACTTGAATGGATTGAGACTGGGTGGCTGCCTTGGTTAGTTCATTCCTTTTATGGACTCATATGGAGCATTTATTTGGTGGTCATAGTTATTGCAGTGTCTCCATAGAAAATAAGTTCAACACTTTTACCTTCATGTTTTCATCCACAATCAAAATTGCTTGACAATGTGTCGTGACTCTGTCCCAATATTTTGGAGGACATTGTTTGCTCAACTCATGACTTTTGACACATAGATACACCAAATACTGTAGGTATTAACAGACAAATCAGCTATAATTTTGCACAATGACCTGTTCACCTACATGAGTTATAATTAAAGTTAGAACTTCCTAATGCTAGCTGTGTATTAATGTTACCAATGTTACCACAGTTTGGTAGTACACTTCACCACTGCACATTTCCTATAGATGACATTATTGCACCTTGTCTCATAGTTGTATGATATGTTTGTTTTTGTAGTTTTATTTGTTTCTGTCATAAATGTATAGTTACATGCTCTTGTCTTATGCTTACACATACAAGTGACAAAGCAGCCAGAAAATACTAATTTTCTGTGAAAGCTGAAATCTCAGTAGAAAACAAAATGATATGGTGGAAGGCAAAAAAGGCACTCTACCAGAGTGGGTAGATCTGTTTAAATAAATAGATAAAAGATGGTAATACAACTAACAATCATTGAAAGAAAGTGTTGACAGTGGGCATGTTACTTATGTCCATTTAATTCTATCCAAATTATTCTGACATCCCACTGTCCCAGCTTTAAAACAATAATAATAACAACAACAATAATAATAATAATAATACACACCTTTGGTTCATTCGGACTGAAGTTCCTACTACTTGATTGAGGAAAAGAGAAGCTTATCACACTTATGTGTATGTGTGTGTGCGTATAATAAAAACACTTTGTTAAACACTTACTTTGAGAGTAGTTTGATATGTGTGCCTTTCATTGATTTGCATATGCTGGAACCATGCATATAGTATAGCACATTTGCCAAGTGCAGAGAGACATTAACCTTTCAGTCATTCAAAAATGTGCAGTGGTAGTTACTTTACACCTATTAGACCTACACATTGCTGCATTTTGCCAGTCAATGCCAGTCAATCTGGTTAGCTGCTCTCTTATTTGATTGATGCTAGCATGCGGAAGCGTTGACCACAGTAACTGTATGAGAGGAACTACTTCTTTTGTAAAATCTCTGTCTAGGTCCTAATCTAATCCCAGTAAACCGCAGAACCTAAGGTCCTCCCAGTAAAAACTGTTACATTTGAATTTTACTGCATTTAATTGTTACTAATAGCTTAAGAATGCTTGGAGCTATGATGTGTAAGTCTGAAATTGTATGGTAAGGCTGAACACAGTTATATAAAGACCAACAGTACAAAACTCAGTACATAAAAAAAATACATGTTTAACATATTGAAAAATATATTTGAATATATTCTGCCAGTACTCAATATAGTTGTAGTTATGGAATATACTTGCAACTTAATATAGTTTATTCCCTTTTTATATGATAAACAACATATCATTTTATTTCATTCGGTTCTGGCTACTAGTAGATATTCCAATCCATATTGAAACAAACAAAACAAACAAACACATTGGTAAATAATGCATGGAAAAAGTCAAAACTGTAATTGTTGCTGCTCTTACTTGGTTGTGTTTGCAGAGTGGAATAGTAACCGCTTTTTGTTGCACCCTACACCCGGCTATAGCCCTAAAGTTTCAAATCAAACACTATAATCTCACTTGTACTACTTCTATCAGTTCCTGAGGTTCTTCTAAAGTTGTTAACACGCTTGATACAAACAACAGGACTGGACTCACACTATAAGCGTTATTTAATAAAGTTGGCTCTATCAGTTGTGTTAATGCTGTCTGCTATATGCGAACATGGGAGAGCAGCAGTAATGTGGAAAATTGGAAAAACACAAAATGTACTAGATTCAGTACTAGATATGGAAGCAGGAATACACAGATATACCAGGAAAAGTGGCTTCACCATACATAGTATATAATATATATTATTTCTTTAACAACATGGAGATATTCATAACATGAAATAGAGTCTCCAGTACAATTAGCTGCTAGAGCAGCTGCTAGTGCAGTGGCTAACATTAGCAACTAAACAATACAGCAAGGAACAATGTTGGACAGCATCTGTTCATTTTTCATCTCTGAAATCCTACTGCCCAAGACCAGAGCTGAGGTGGAGGGGTTGAGTTTTAAAGTGCTAATTGGTTCTCTAGTCCAGGGGAATTATAATCAAAGATCACAGGCATTAAAAGTGGGCACATCATGGGAATTTGAATCCTCTAGGTCCGAGTGGTAATGTGAAAAAATACCTGTAGTTATTCTTTCGGAGAGTGGAAAAGGACCAAGGTAGTACAGAACCAAGCTGATGTTGGTGTATGGTTTGGTGTCAGAGTGTACAGATTGGGGTGTTGGTCTCTGAACACTAACCCCTACTTAGCCTTCTATGCAACTGACGAGATCTGTTTTTCCTCGGGGTCAGCTTCTGCCTCCGCATCCCCCATCAGCGGCTGCCTCTTTTTCAGCTCGCGCTGATACTTGGCCATCAGGGAAGCATAGATGCAGCCATACGCTGCCGCCGCTACCATCATGATGCACACAATCCCGCACACCACACCGGCAATCACCACCGTGCCGATGGCCCGCCGTACACTCACGGGCCGGTAGCGCTGCTTCACGCAGTCCGGTACCTCGGCCTCGGTCCGGACCACAGTGCTTTCGGGCGAAGGGGCAGCGGTCACCTTTGCACACGGCGGGGAGCCGCCTCTCGTCCCTCCAGCCCTGCCTCCATTTTCATCCTCTAGTTGGAGGCAGTAGTTGAACATCTCCACCGGAACGGTTCGAACATCCCGGCCCCTGAGGTCCTTGGGGAGGGTGCACTCCACAGCATCAACAGAGCCCCCTGAGGTGGATAAACAAAGAGCAAGAGAAAACCGTGGTCCTCGGTAATTCATCTGAATTACTGTATCAACAACTAGCCGACAATGACAAATGGGTCTGCAACCCATGTGATGTGTGTATGAGAGAGAGAGAGAGAAAGAGCGTAAATTGGTATGTAATTGACGAGATCTCTGTGTTTGTGTAGCTTTCTGTATACAGACACATGACTCATCTATAATAAGATCCTTTTTTCTCTCAGAAGGTTTCTCCAGATGCCTTATAGGTTAAACTGGCCTGACAGTGAGAGGATTTTGTGAGTGCACTTCTGTAAATCATCTCAAGTCTGACTGAAAGTGTTAACTGTGTTACTGTGTGAATGTGTGTATGTATATGCTCAAAGAAAACTTGTCTACTGCAACCTGATTCTCCAGTCTCTTCTGGATTCGATTTAGTAAATTCTTACAGTATGTTTCTTTTCTCCACAAAGGAAGTGGTATGAACATGAAAGAGTGAATTTAAAGATGCAGGGATGATGTATAGGAAAAGAATACAGAGCACAGTTGGAGAGGTCACAGGAAAACACATGGCCTATTAAGATTTAACCACACACACACACACTTTTGATTTGGTTCCTCTCATGCACCTGATTTCTCACCTCGGTAGATTAACCACTCCATCCAGTGCTTGAAGTCACGTAGGTTACAGTCACACTCCCACGGGTTGGAACCCAGCTCCAAGTGTTGCAAGTTCATCAGTGGCTCAAAGGCTGCCCTCTCCAGTGCTTGCAGCCTGTTGCTAGCCAGGGACAGCCACGTGAGACCCCTCTGCTTGTCCAGTAGGCCCAGTGGCACGACGGCCAGGCCATTCAAGGACATGTCCAACCGCCGCAGGCTCACCAGGCCCTGCAGGAGGTTACGGTCCAGAGTGGTCAGGCTGTTGTTCCTCAGGCTGAGGTCGCTCAGGTTCGCCAGCTCAGTGAACAGGCCGGCCGGCAGATTGTCTAGATAGTTGTTGGACAGGTCCAGCCTCTCAAGGGAGCTGAAGTTGGCGAAGGAGGTCGCGGGCAGCGACGAGAGGCGGTTGTTGGCCAGGAGGAGTGTGCGCGTGGCAGACGGCAGTGAGGGTTGTACGGGGAGTGCAGCCAGGCCCCGTCCGCCGCAGTCCGTCTCAGAAGAGCTGCACATGCACACAGGTGGGCAGCTGGAACAAGGCTGCAGCTGCACAACCAGCAGGTAGAGTACGCAGAGCAGCACTGAGATGGTGGAATGAGACAAACACAAGAAGAACTGAGAACTTACAGTATACCACTCAGCATCCACTTTAATGGAATAAATTAGACACACTACCTTTCATAGAGTGCAAATTTGACTGACAAAAGGTGGATCAGAGAACATGGCATAGTTGACTCATTATGCTCCTATACATGCTGTTCTCACTGTTTTATGTCTGTCAGACACTCAAAAGTGAGCAGAGCATTACCTAGATTAAAGCCCAGGGCTTGGGGCTGGGTGGAGGGGGGGCAGCTCTGACCTGGAGATGTGAAACGGGCATTTAGAAGCACAGACAGAACTGACATAGATTATTAATGAGGGAGGCCAAGGTCAGCCAAGGCCATTACACTGGATCAGTGATGGTCAGCGTTCAGCTACCTAGTGATCCCCAACACCCAGCGCCATTTTAGAACCAGACTGAAAGGCATATTCATAGAGGTAAATGAAATGAAAGAAAATTTAGACACACCCCACATGGTAAAGACCAACCACGTGGTGTTGTGTGAGGTAAAGACCAACCACGTGGTGTGTGTCTACATGTGTGTCTAAATTTTCTTTCAAGTACTTTTTAGTCTACTACTGATTCCCTCAGCCCACTGACTTTCAATTAATTATCTTTCTTTAGTAATTTTGCTAGTCTTCTTGCCTACCATGAACCATAATGCTGAAATCCACAGATTCACAATTTTATAATGCGCTATAGATAAAGTGAGTCTCCAAAAATGTATCATAGCACGGGACCAGCGTGAAACAATTTTTTTCTTACATCCTAGGTAAATACAAATGTAAAATATATGTTTGAGCTGGTTGTCTGAAAAATTATGCAATGCCATCTTTACACTAACATCCTACACACACAAAGCTGTACCTTGGGGAGAAAATATGAACTGGAAGGTGTTAGTTCTAAAGTGCTTCTATGGTGAAGGATTAATTCCCCAGAACTGTTCTCGGACATGAGTCACAAATTATAATAAGGCTGATTAAACTTAAATAGGGTTGCTTCATGTTTGTGCCATTTGTTTGTGTGTGTGTGTATGTGTGTTGAGGCAGGGGGTTTGAATGTTCTGATGTAACTCAGAAGCAACATGGCTTCACCAGCAGTTGCTAAGCAGAAGATAATTAGGCTTTGAGAAAATGCTGACATTATGAGAAATGTTCTGTGCACTGGTCTGGGTTCTTGTGATGTTTTTGGTGTGTGTTTATGTACATGTTGCAGCTTGATGTGTGTGTGTGTGTGTGCTGAGATGTTGGTTGGGGGTTGGTGCAAGTATGGAACTAACTACGAGTTATTATTCATCTGTTAGTTGATACGTCTCTGTCACACTGGAAAGACTGTAACCCACTGGATACATGGCCTTGTCTTTTCTGGTGCTGTTACCCTGTGGTGTAGTCTGATCCAGTGTGTTTTTGTGTGTGTGCATGCATGTATACATAGGTGGGTGTGAGGTATGTGGGAGTGTGGCTGTTTGGAGGTGGGTGTGTAAATGTACAGACACCTATGACACCTGAGCCTTGCCCTCTAGTTTGCCCTGTGATCCTAATGTAAGGCGAGACTAGCTAAGTGTAGCTTATCTTCGTCAATCATTCATCTCTTTCATACCAGGCCAGACTATGAGTTTCCACTGGTCAGTTGGTCCCTCTTAGCATGACTGAAGACATGGCACAAACCTCTTTTATTTCATGATGCATAGGTTTTAAAGTTGACATGCTTTAGGCCATTCATAGTTACAGACCATTTATGTAGTATGAGCTGAACATGGTCCACTGCAAAAATTCTTTGTTGCTTTTTTGTTTGTTTGTTTGATTGATTCTATTTTTTAGCAGCTATAGAAGATGCGTTTTGGCTGACTAACTTACTAAATCCCATCGTTGATAGGAGCATGAGCAAAATATGGGTCGTAGCTAACTAGCTAGCTAAGTTGTTAGCAGTGAAGTCATGCACAAAATATATGTTGGCATGAAGAGTGTTTTTCTTTCTTTAATCACATAAGTAATTAGTTATCAAAGAGGAATTATTTTCACAAATATTAAGTAACTTGGGGTTTTACAATATGTAATGGTAATATGTGATGAAGCGAATGGTGATGAGTATTGTAATTAGCATTTTCTTGCATGTACTGCTTTCTTTCTTTTGAAAACAAACATCAATTTTTGCTGTTTAGGATGTACAATCATAAGCCACTGCTAGCAGGCCAAGCAGCATGTTATTAGCTACACTGCATGAAAGATGAGCTACATTTTAACATATCAGCAATTTTTCAGACACTGCAGTCAAGTGAATTTAACCCTATTTCTATCTGTGTTATAATGATCTAATATCTTAGTTTTGCTCAAGTGCAACATTAATCTTAATGCTTTTTCATATGAGCTACTACTTTCCCATTTCTAAAATATGCATGAGGAGAAAATCCATGTTTAAAATGTATTGTTATTTGGGGCTAAACCTAACGGTTACGAAGTACATTCTGCACTCTGCACAACTGCGTGCATGATAGCCTGTAGGAACTTAGGCATGTCTCTAAGCAGTGAACTACAGGCTCATTATCTGCTTCCTTTACAGATTACCAAACATTTCTTACATTCTACTGCTGACACTGATTGACAAATTATAGATTATAGTATAGTGGATGGCAGTTTGGTGGAATTAGACTTGCCTCAATACCTTGTTTTTATTGACTTGTCTTATCAATCTACATAAAAACATTGCTGCTTTCTGTATCAATCAATATACAAATCTTTATCATTCATTGTTAGAACAACAGTTCTAACAATGTTTAACAGTTCTACTTCTAACAGTTCTAATTCTAACAAAATCGAACAGTTCTAATTTCATATGATCGTATTTTTCTTGATAACTTGTAGAACTTTACACTTCTACTAGATATCAGGAACCTATTTATAATCACAGAAGTAATTAATATACTTTTATTACTTCTTTCTTGTTTATTTTATTACTTAATTCTTGTTCCTTGTTTTTATTATTGTTATTGTGGTGCCTGGTGTCGGCCAGAGGAGGATGGGCCCCCTCTTTTAAGCCTTGGTTCCTCTCAAAGTTTCTTCATCATGCTCTTAGGGAGTTTTTCCTTTTCACCCTTGGTTTGCTCACTGGGATCTTGGACATCTGTGAAGCTGCTTTGGAACAATGGCTGTTGTTAAAGGCGTAATATAAATAAAATTGCCTTGACACTGTGCAAACAGGTTAACATACCTGTTCGGATCAGAAGAGAAGGCTGCACTAGCAACTTTTCTTTCTATGATTGACAAAAAACATCTTCGTCCAATAGTAGTGACTAACCAAAATGTCCATTTAGCAAATGTACTATAATGCTATGTGTCTACACTTGAGCCTAATGTACTGATTTTTGCTGTATGTCAATGTTTCTATGAGCCATATTTATTTTCTATTGAAAACATGCACTTTTCTTACTGGTGCTAAAAATAAACTGTTCCTTCTGGCACAAAAGCAAGCTTACAAACTCACTACCGTACCTGAACATATCGCCTGTGGAGGCTAGTCTGACATTTCTTTCATCCTTTCCTTCCATGATTGAACAAAAATATTTGTGTCATTAACAAACTAAGCCTTATTTTCAGCATTTTGAGTTAGAACTACAAAGCAAAGCTTATAGATAACAAGCCTTTACATGGACAGTGTTAGTGTTGTTTAAATGAACAGTGTTAGTGTTATTAATGTTTGTTTTTGCTCTCTTCATTGTGCTGCTCTCCAATAGCTATGCCTAACTAAGTAGTTGTCACGACGTGGGGTGCGGGGAGCTGCAAAGAGCGACACTGGACTCCAACGTGCGTGCATTCAAAATGAACCGTTT
>JAOYMR010000006.1:13718632-13735237 GCA_025802075.1 Tenebrosternarchus preto
AACAGTACACACCTCCACACAGACACACCCACACAGAGACAAGACAGGGGGAGGCGGCCAGGGCGGCCACCGTGACAGTAGTGTTGGTTAAGAACATTAGAGACTAGCTTAGTGTGGTAGCAGAATTAAGTACAACAGACTGCTCAATATAATATATTGTAATAATGCTAACAGTGTCCAAGCATATATTTGTTAATTTTTCACAGAAAAAAACAACTGGACAAGTGAACTGTGGAGTCACTGCACAGTACAGTGCAGTAGTTGCATTTATTTTGACCAAGAAACACTGCTTGAGATTAATGACTACTGCACAAACATTGTTTTGATAGACATTGACAAACATGGATCATCCTTTTAACTTCGACCAGCTACCTACTGCATTTCATTTGCTTTTTACTTGTACTCTGCACAATGACAATAAAGTTTAATCTAATCTAATCTAATTATAGGGATAATGTCCGACCGCCCAGCTAAAATGTAGATTTTGATTGGTTGTGTTACTGTGTCTGGCTATGTGTCAGTTCATGCCATAGGTCAGTGCCTCAGGTGGGTTTATCTTTGTCTTAATCTAAAAGCGGTGGGGTTAAGAATTCCATGGTGCTTCTTCTCTGCCCTTACTTGTGGCCAGAATTTGGCAAAACAAGCTCATTTATATAAGTAAACATTTAATAAAAAATCACACACACGTAAAAAGCCACTGAATTATTCAGAAAGCCTTTGAATGAGCTGGAACAACTTGCCATGAAGGAATAGGCTAAGTTTCCTCAAGAGACTTATACCAACCTACTTAAGAACCACAGTAAAAGGTTGCTGTCAGTTGAAAGATTACAATATTGACTATTATTTGTCATGAATCAAATAAATTTGGCCTTGTCATGTATGTTATTTCTTGTAAAACTTTATGGAGATTTTGTCTTTGTTCTTTTGGATGTAATCATGATATAAACATTTTTGGTACTGGTCATTTTCTTGGAAATGCTGATGGATTTTTATATTTCATAAAGGGCAATAGTTTCGACCATAACTGTATATGCTTATAAACTAGCTGGAGATGTAACGTGAATGCTGTTTGAAACGTATTAATATATCCAGTAAAATACATCCGGCAATGCTTATGAATAGATCACTCCAAGTAAAGAGGAGATATGAGATATGAGTCTCCCACCAGTTTCTCTAAGCAGCTTGCCATAGTGTCCTCTTCTTCTTCTTCTGTCTACGTAAAGCCGCCTACTAGTTGTGTTTATGGACACACCTTCTGTATTATCTTAGCTTTAGGGGTGACACTCTCCTCCCTGCAAGTTCACAGCCTCTGCTGACCCATTTCTTATAGAGAACAGATTGTGTTCACATTGCCTGGTAACATCTTTAAGTGATTATAATCTCAAACAAACAGCCATGAATAACAAATGACTGTGAATGACTGAGGCTGATCCATGCCTCTGGGCACACTGTTTACCCTACTTGAAAGTGTGTGTGTGTGTGTGTGCATGTACCCTAAAAAGCAGGGAAACCATCCTGGCTCCAATTTATACGTGTAATATAATTGCATATAATACTGTAGCAAATTTCTATTGCTCTGTTTTTGTTTTTTTATGTTCTCCTCCCTCCATATTCCTATATTTTTTTTTTCTTCCTCTGTTAACAAGCTGATTTGTTGCTGCACCATGTTACTGATGACCACATTAAGACTTGTGAATAAGGCAGATGAAATTATGTTTTCATTGGGCAGCCAGATGGCTTTGACCAGTCTAATATAGTCTCCATGAGTGTTTCCACAGAATTGATGACAAACCATCATCAGTACTCATCAGGACAGAGCAATTCTGCTCTACTCCAATGGAAAAGTCATTATTTCAGAGCCATGTCAGGTACTAATAATCCAAAGACGTATATGCGCACACGTGTGTGTATGTTTGTGTACAAGCATATGTCAGAGTGAGAGTGCATTAAAAGAGTGTTGAAGAGGGACAAGAATAGCAACCAAAAGCAGCTTGGTTTCTTGATGAAAAGATAGGAATAAATGTTGCTTTCCCCCTCACCATGCCAGTCTGAGAGGGGGGAAAAAGTAAACAGTGTTTTTTGTTCACCATAAACAGTGTATGCTCTTCATAATATGGTTGATGATAGCAACCATATTTGGTGAAAGCCATACACATGCTTTTCTCTCTTCAGTTCATGTCAGTGCTGACTTTGTTTTTGTCACTTCAACGATTCTTAGACCAGTAACCACCATTGCAGCTTTTCCAAATACTTAAAAATTATTCCGTTTTATTCATTCTATGTTTAGCCCTAAAGCCACATTAATTCAACATCTCAACCAGATCTCAACCTTGCAGACAGCTGGATATCCAACTGAACTGTAATGTTTATTAGTCTGATATCTAACATGCCAAGTACTACTCAAACTGGCAGCCCAACAGGAATTAGCTGCTTATTCTCAACATACAGGTTGCCATCAGCCACTGTATGCATTGGTCTAAGCTTCATAATTTAAAAATGCTAACACAACAAAATATATCAGTGAACACTTTGGCCCAGTTGGTATTTTGATAATTATATCATAAGTCTAACTGGTCTCCTCTAGCATTCATTCATTGTTCATTACATGAGCATTTTGTAATATTTCTTTAAGTGGGCACTGAATTTGTGTTGCTGGGCAATAAAGCTGCAGCATAGAATAGACTCCTTGACTGGGCCTCTTCAGCTTTTTAATCAGACACATATTAACACAGGCTGCCCTGCTCCATCTGTCTCTGTGTCAGCTGGTAATTTCTGTTCCCGTGTGTGTGTGTGTGTGTTTTGTATGTGCGCATGTGCAGTGACAGAGGATCTAGTTGAGATGAAAGCTGTTTTGATTAAAAATAAAGAAAGGATCTTGAAATATTAAAGCTTTTCAGCTTGTTTCTCTGTGTGCCCTGTACCACTGTACTATTATCCACTGTACACTTTATTGTCTGAAACAGAGGTTGGCACCATGTCTGTGTTTTACACACACACACACACACACACACACACACACTACACCACTGACACCTATAATCATGGATTCAGTTTACACACACCCATTGACAGACACTATTTTGTCACTCAACAGCACAAATTCCAGCTTGGCATGTGTGTAAACAGCAGAATGAGTTTAAATGAAAAAACTATTTTTTTTATTATAACTGAGCTCACACAACTACCTGCAGTGAACATACATTCCCTAAACTCTAGCCTTTATGTACCCGCCTTTAGATTTATGATGAAGGATAAATACACAAATAAATTCGTGCTTTAATATATAATGATATCAATATGATATATACCAGGGGTTCTCGATTCCAGTACTAAAGACCATATGCCCTGTACAGTTTCAAGTTTTCCCTGATGCAACACACCTGATCTAGCTCATCAACTAATTATCAAGTCCTTCATGAGTTGGATCAGGTGTGGTAGGACATGGAAAACTTTAAACTGTGTGCAGGGCAGTGGGTCTCCAGGACTGGAGCTGAGAACTCCAGATATATAATACATATGTGGCAATATAGTGCACTAACACTTAAAGAGGAGAGCTTTTGATGAGGTAATAACACAATACATGGACCAAGCCATCTAACTGAATAACCAGTTAATGACCGTTAATATGAGATGTTTAATATAAGGTACATGATAGCCTCATCCATGGAACCCTGCAACCAGATCTAAGGCATCAGTTACTTTAGATCATTTGAGAAATTTCATCTCTTTATGTGTTCTGCATCACTCTGGTCTGTGTTACGGGTTAGTGGTCATCAACTTACGTGGGCTGTTCTGAGCGGTCCTCCTGGAGGGACTCACCCCAGAAGTAGCAGAGAGTCCCATGGCTGCACGTCTACCTCTCAGCAGCTGCGTCTGGTCTGCGCCTGTATGTGCCTGGCTCAGACCTTGCTAGGCATCAGTGAGTGTCAGTGCCAACCCCCACTGGCACAGGTCACACTGTCAGCAAGCAGTGAGAGAGTCTGAAGAAGACAGAGTGAAACAAGGAAAAAACAAAGTGAAAATACATTCTTGTATAGTTTGCGCTTGTGCCAGTTGTGAATCAAGAGCTGCCACTAGTTCAGTGGTTCTCAGTGCCCATCTTGGAGATTTGTGCTCTGTTGCCTACTCAGACAGGCTGTTTAAAGGTGTGTGTTAGAGTAGAGAAATCACACAAAGTGTAGTGAATGGAGATGCTAAGACTGCAGTATGACATATGGGAGTCACTGCACTTCTTGCTTTAAAGAGCACAATTAAAGATAGGGTTTAGAAAAACAAAATGATCATGTGCTCCCTTGATTTGTTGTAAATATGATGAAGGAAATAAAAGTGATGTTGCCAGTCATGAATAGTATGAAAGGTGTCGAAAAATGCTCAGTGAAACCAGACATGCAATCATGCAATTGCTTTTAATGTGCAACATTCATTTTTCTTCATGTAAGAAGAGAGTTTCAGTCCAACATGTACTATAAACACACATACCCAAGCATTAAAAGCCTACCAAGGTGATATGCAGTGTTTTCACTGTTCCTTGATTTTTCATCTTAGGTGACTAACAATTGTGTCTTATGGATTAACATTTGATCCCACTCGATGGGAGCTGGTGTTCTAAACACTTTAAATAAATACATTATAGTACCTTTATAATACCATTTAAAATCACTAATTAATAAAATGCTAATTAATACTAATACTAACAGGGAATAAGCTACTGAGGAGGTTTTTCAGCATCATTAGCAGGCTAACTGTTAGCATTTTTAACTTTGAGTTAAGTAGCTTACTGTATGCCTTAGCACCTGTAGCTCATCTCGCAGGAAGCACGTTGTTGTAATTCATGGTTTCAATACCTAACAAATGCATATGCTGACGTACTGATAGATATGTACACTGCTCTGGATAAGGGTTGGGTTTCCCAAAAGTGTTAAACAAAAACCGTCTTTAAATGGTAGAGCTCTCTTACACTCTCTTGCTTTTTGAAGATAATCTTAACACTACAATGGTTTTAGGAAACATGACCAAGACCATCTACCAAATGCTGTAAATGTATTCACTTTAAATGTAACGGAGTAGTGTTTGCCATTTGAATAGTGTTTGGCTAAGATGAATAAAAGAGAGAGGAAATGACAACCCAGAAAGCAAAACGTCCAGTATGCCAAGGTGTTACACTAATTTTTGTAGCAGACACTAACATTTTACATGATTTTTAAGTGACATTAACATTGGTTGTGTAATACAGCTTTTGGCAATTTTTATATGTGGGTGAGTGAATGAGAGTGATTCAGGTGCCTGCATATTTCTTTTCTCTAAAGCATTCATGTGTGCCCACATATACGCACACTTTCTGGTTGTAAGGAGCTCCTAGTTGGCAGCTCATATGTCGAAAGTCTAAAGGGCTGAACACCGATCCAAGTGGCTCAAATGACTATGTGGCATTGGCAAGCACAGAGTGTGTGTGTGTAATGGTGTGTGTCTCAAGTGTTGTGGCTTTGATAACATGGTCAGGATCTGAGAGGTAATTTCATAAATGTTTATGAATATATGAGAGAAATGTAGTCTTCTAAAAATTATTCAAACAAGAAAATCCACTCTACTGACAAATTCTTAGGAACAATATTTAATTGTATTATAATCCCATTTATATTTTACATTTATATATTAGAAGTCTTTATGAAAGATGGAAAATACCCAATTAAAATAAAACAAAAAATTGTTGACCTTTATAAATGATGAAACAATTACAAATTTGAAAAACCCAGTTCTCCTGAAAATACCACTCCAAGTAGCACTATTTCAGTATTTTCATACAACTGGAGCTGTAATGAGTCTTTCTAGAGGAACTGTATTTTGCCTCTACGTACCCAGAATTGTGAATGAGAATGGCTTGAAAATTTTCTTTAAGGATCACAGACCACACAGACCATTACATGAGATAATTGCATCATGAGGTTACCGGGTCTCCAAAACTAAACTACAATTATGTATCAGCTCAAAACATTTGTTTGAAAACATCCAGGATTTCTAAACAAAAATACCTCTTTTTAGGACCAAATACTTCACAACAGAAGTTGTGAAACACAAGATCATTCTAAATAGAATATAATCCCAATTGTGAAGTATGGTGTTGGAAGTGTGATGTGTGCCTGTTTTTTCAAATACCAGATTTTAATCAGAATTTGACTTCTGCTACCAGGATTCAATCAGGATCTTTTAATGGGACTACACTATCCTAAATACACCTCCATATCCACATAATCCACATTCTTTGTTTCATGTACCAAAGAATCAGCTTTTTCAAAGGAGATCCCAGTTCTGCCTCACCCCTCTGAAAACCTGTGGGTTGAGCTGAAGAAGATACTTCAAAGCAAGAAACAATCTGAAGAGCGAGAGCTGGTCTTAGACGCTTTTATGGGTTTTCCCAGTTTATCTAGCATTATTAGAGACTTAGTGATATTATCTTGGAAAGAGAGGGTGCACATAGTACTAAATCCACATGTTGAAAAAATATCTTTAAAGATATCTTTAACTAAATTTTTATCAAAATAATCAACAACAAAGACATTTTCATAGCATTTTTTGGTCTTTACCAAGAGTGCCAATAATTCTGGAAGGCACATACAAGAGTGTGTGTTTGCGTATGTGTGTTGCTTGGAGTGATACTAACATACCGCAAGGCAAATTTGCCTTTTAGGCATTCACCTTCCTACCTGTTCGCTTTTGTCTTATTTACAAATACACACATGCATGCAAACACACACAAACCAGACACACACACATACACGCACGCAAACACACACAAACACACACACAAGCCAGACTGAGAGTTAATAGAGGCTGGAACAGAACAAAGAGATGCTAGTAACAAAAGCACTAAGGCCTCTGGCATCAATTATTGAGAGCAGGTCTCCAAGAGAAGACACACATACACACTCACGCTGAAACACCAGACACACAAACATACCACAGTCACACTCAAATATGTGTTTCGTTAAAAAAGTACTTACATAACATGATTAAAGTTTTCAGTGCATATGACATAAATGAAATATACACAAACCTCATATCAGACAGTGAGAGGATATACGTTGTGTATGTGGGGTGTGTATGTGTGGGTGTGCATGTACAGTGGGGGGGGGATTCAACCCTGAGCACTGAGACATACACCATTGCTCTGACATGCTCAGCCACAGTTAACAGCATTCCCACTGGACCCCTGCTCTCTCTCTCTCTCTGTCACGCTCTCTCTCTCGCTCCCTCCGTCTCTCGTTCTCACATGCTCTCACTCTCTTTTTCCCACCTTGCTCCCTCTGTCTCTTTCTCTCACATACACAGGCTGACACACAAACGCACACATGCACACACACGTTCTGTGTGGATGTGTTAATGTTTGTGTCTGGCTCTAATAGATTACATCCGATATTTGGATCTACGCTGATCTCGTGGCCCGCAGTGAATTTTCACAAGCATCTCTGCCCCTTATATTGCAAATATGCTAAAACCACAGCCATCACATATGAAATATAAGCTATTCACTAAACCTGTGAGGACTGAAATGAACACTGCAACAGGAGGTAAATCTAACCTCAAATATGTTGAGGTGGTAGAATAATGATTGCTACATGTATACTTATGTGCTCCTGTGTGTGATGAGTGAAGAAGAAGGCAATTCAGACACTCACCCCCTCTTTGTCCGCCGCCCTTCTCGGCTCTAACCTCCCCGAATACTGGCAGGGTTTTTTTGGGGGGGGAGGGGGGACCAAAACGGAGAAACACTGCTGCTATAATCCTCCAACAGGGAAATGAAGATATTCTTCTCCTTATAGTAGTAGCGGCAATCCAAGAAAAGAAGAAAAAAGGTGGTGTTGTCAAAGGAGGGAAAAGATTGTAATGAATAAGAAGAGAAAGATCTAGAAAGGAGAGTTAAATCCTGCAAAGCCCTTGCTGTCATACCCGCATACAGTGAGTGGGTTTATTCCCAGTCTCAGAGTCTCTGTGGTCCACAGCCGATCACTCCGTCACTCCAGTCTGTGTTGGTATGCCACTGACTCCACAACATGTGCCTTTCTATGAGTGTGTGTGAGCGTGCATATGCGTGTGTATGTGCGTGGGTGTGCAGGCGCCCCTCTGTATCTCAGAGCGCGTGCTGTCCTCGGGGTAGCCTTCACCCTACACACATGCCTGCCTGTGTGTTTGTGTGTGTGTGTGTGTGCGCCTCCTCCGTCTGTGTGTGCAGTGAGGCGTGTAGCATGAGTGTATGTGCCAGGCTTGGCTCGTCAAAGATAGTAACATTAGACCATGCTGTGTCTGAGAGAGATGGAGTGTGTGAGAGGAAGAGGGAGAAAAGGAGAGAAAGGGAGGGAGGGGGCAATCCCATCAAATAATGGGAGCAAATCAAATGGCTTCTCCATATCTTTTTCTCTGTTTCTGCCTCCATCTTTCTCCCTGTTTCTCTCTCACATTCTCTCTTGGTCCCTTCCTCCCTAATCTCCATCGATCTCTTGCTCCCTTTCTCTTGTGCATTTCTGAGGAGACAATAGGGGGTTGATTCAGTAGTGTGCATTTGTACCAGAAAGAGAGTGTGAGATAGAGACACTGTGTATTTATGCTTGTGTGTATGTTTGTTTGTGTGTGTGTGTCTGTGTGTGTGTGTGCATGCTTGTGTGATCCAGAGGGAGTCTGTTTAATGTGTGAGAGAAAAAATCTGTTTCCAAAGTGAAATAAAGAGTGTGTGTGTTTGAAGAGAACAGAAGAGAGGGTGGAGGCGAGAGTGTGGAGGTGGGAGAGGTCTGACTGAGATAGATATGTAGGGGTTTTGTTACTGTATTTATTTACCCTTACCCCACTTACCTATGATGGTAATGGGTGCGGGCAAAAGTTTAATGTGTTCATCTGACTTTATATTATAATTAACAAATGTGTTAGAAAGAGTAAATTCTGTTACACAGCCTAGCATAGGTCATGAGAATATGCATAATTGACTTTTATTGAATTGATTTAGAGATTTACTATTTGGCTACTCAAATATATTTACCATTTGGCTATTCTAGTCTATAGGTGTTAGTAATATATAAAACCATAGCAGATTCTTCATTCTAGTTAGTGAATAGCATTTACATTATGAAATGTTATATGCACACACACACATACTGAATGGCCACTTTATTAGAGATGCTAGTCTAGTAACTCACGTGACCTCCTTTGGACTTCAGCAATTCGTCCTGACATAGGTTCCACTAGGAGTTCAGCAGAAATCTTAGCACATGCGGACAGGATTGCCACAAATTAGACAGACATACTCACATGCTCTGAGCAACCTGTTCTGCTTCATCCGAGAGCTACTCTATAGGATTAAGATCTGGGGGCTTTGAAGTCCATGAAGGAAGTAAATCTCGCTGTGGTATTCCTGGAACCAGTCCATTACTATATGACCCTTGCATCATGGTGCATTGTCCTGCTGAAAGTGTCCTGCTACAGGGTAAACAGCTGCCATGAAATGAAGAATTTGGTTGGTCACAATGCTTAGGTAAGCCCTACTGTCTAAATGTCCATCCACAGGTATCAAAGGACCCAAGTGCGCCAAGACGAAATTCCCCACACCGTTAGTCTACCTCCACTGGCCTGAGCTATTAATACCTGACAGGAAGGGCTCCTTGATTCATGCTGCTTGTAACAAATTCTGACCCGCCCTCAGCATGGTGCAACAGAAATCTGGTTTCATCTGATCAGGCAAAGTTTATCCTTAGTGCTACAATTTTTAAACTCCTTTACCTGCTAGAGTCTTGCTTTTCTGCTATCTTAGATAGCAATTGAACTTGTTTGCTTGACTGTGTACCTTCTGTTTGTCAGAACAATTCTTGACATCATCCTATGACCCCTTTCATTGACGAGTAATTTACATCCACAGGATCTCCTTTGCTGGATATTTTACTTCAATCACACTAATGTTGGTATACTCTTGACATCATTGCATGACAAAATCCTTCAAGGCTGGCAGTTTTTGCAATCCTGGTCTCATTTGAAGTCACATCGATCCTTTTCTTTTGTGGATTCCTGGTGAAACTGGTCCACAGAAAATTTCTAATTTCTGTGTAGGGTGTGTCTAATTTCTATGTAGGGAAACTAGTTGTGCAAAGAACAGGTGTGTCTTTCTCCAGACCTTTTCTCCTTTCTCAAAATTCCTCAGCCAGCTCAACCCCTACTCCACTCTCAGATTCACGCTAACTCTTCACCAAAACTCCACCAGGCCCAGACTTCCTTCAGTCAAGAAAGAGTTTTCCACAAATGGCCAGTAAAAAGTAACCACTGATATCACCCTACCACAGGACATCCACAGGAACTACTGATTTACATTGATATATAGCTGTGTAAGTAGATGAAAACAAGACTTCATGGACCAACGTTGGTTGAGAGACAGATTGATGTTGTGTAGTGTACAGTACAGGCATTAGCTATTAGCTGTGACATCCACATAGCTTTGACACTGCTACGCTGCCACTAGTGTTAGCTTTGGAACCCAACCTTGCCAGAGTGGAGAGAGCCAAGCAGAAATTCACAAAATCACACATTCTCATACAGAAGCCTGCATGTGTGTGTGCATGTTTGTTCACTGAATAACCAGTACATATACGTGTGCGTGCATTTGCGTGCACACATACACACGTGCACACACACACACACACACACACACACAAACTGAATCAGTTTGAAGACCAGTTAATGGTGCTTGTTGTTTCATGCTGCTTTTATTTAGTGATGTGTTCTGATCAAATACAAATGACAGTGCAGGTGTGTGTGTGTATGTGTGTGTGTGCTATGCCAAATTCTTTGACATTTAAGAGTGAAATTATTCAGTTTAGCATCTTTAATGAATGATGTGATGGTGGTGACAGTATATTAAAAAAGATTAAAACATTCTGTTGTGGTGATGATAATGATGGTGATGATGATAATGGTGGGGAGTTGACACTGACTCTGGTGGCCACCTATTAGGATTAAATACAGTTCTCTGTATTTTACAGTGTTACAGACTTACTATGTTTTATGAGTTACAGTTTATGACTCAAAATATTTCTAATTATATTAGGCTCCAATGATTTCAGTACAGTAAAGAAGTTGCCCAAGTAAGCGGTACATTGAAAATATTCAATATGGCTAATTTTATTCATTGCTTGAAATTCAGAATGCATATTAAATGTAAAACAACATAAAGACAAAATGTTGTCCCCTACTTAACCAGATACAGTTGGCAGTTTTTGAAATCCCAAAGCTATCACTGAGAATGCAAAAGTGATGGCACTCATTGTATTTGAAGACCAGCCGTTTTTGGTTATATCTACAAGCAAATCATTTGATTCAGAAATCCCCCCTTCTAATGAGTCATGCAGATTCATGATACATTCTACAAATCACACAGTCCATATTTTTGCTACATCTGATCTAAGACATTAAGAACATGAAATACCTGTTACATATGTGCTGGAAGCTAGGTTACAGATAGAAAAGTAAACCATTTTTACAGATGTCAGTCCCTGCGATACCCCAGCCGGCCTGCAGAGGTCTCACTCCCCGGAATTCTGAGATCCATGTTCACGGAAATTTCCACATTCACCTGTTCCTCATTTCTATAATCAAGCACCCCTATATTAGATCCTCCATTCCCTCCTTTCAATGCGAAGTATTGCCAGCTCAGTTGCATACCAAGCGTTTCTCTTTGTCTTTGCTCTTCTGGTTGTGATCCCGATTATTCGCCTGCTTCTGGTTTCTGTCTTTCTGCCCTTTTGTACCTCTGCCTGCTCTTTTCGCCCCTTCTGGTTTTTTGATACCCTGCCTGTTTTTTGGATATTGCTTTTGCCTTGCCCCTTTTGTATCGCTGCCTGTATATTTTGATCCTGTATCACTCTGCTGTTTATCAGCCACTATTAAATTATATACTCATCAGACACTTATGCTGCGTATGGATCCCTCTCTGCCTCCCACCCCGGGAACGTCACAACAATTTACATTTTTACATTTTTGCATCTAAAAATTCTGTATAGTAGGAGTTTTTGTTTATTTCTTTGTTTGTTTTAGAGGTGTTTGCCATCTAGGAATTCTGACTCATGACCCTCTGTGATTAAATTTCTGGAGTGGGCATGTTTTCAGCAAAGGCTATAATTACAACATTCTCTTTAAAGGTGCGCTTATTAAGATTGTTTAAAGGTTTTGCAGAGTGCATCATTGTTCTTGATATTATGAACTTCAGATTCAGAAGTGCAGATGTGTATTCTGGCTCTTGTACCTTCTCTTCAGTTCACACATCTGTAATAGTTTTATTGAACACATTCATACCATTTCACAACTTTTACAAGTGACAAGTTGTGGATGTTTTTGTTTGTTGGTAAACAGAAACAACAGCAAAGACCACTGTAGAATTGTGGGTAGAAAATTCTCTAACAGACTTATGATGCTGATTAAACAAAATGTTCAATGTATTTAGCTTACAATGCATGTATGCATATGTTTTTTGTGGATGTATGTGTTGTGTGTGTATCTGATGCATATGTTTTTGGTGTGTGTGTGTGTGTGTATCTAATGCAGATGTTTTTGGTGTGTGTGCATGTTGTGTGTGTATCTAATGCATATGTTTTTTGTGGATGTGTGTGTTGTGTGTGTATCTAATGCATATGTTTTTTGTGGATGTATGTGTGTTGTGTGTGTATCTAATGCACAGTGGCAGACAATGAAAAGAGCATCACGTTTTACTGGCATGTCTCCAAGGTGTCGCCAGGGGCTGCAGTGACATCACGTTACCTAAGCAACAGGGCGAGAGAGAGAGAGTATAAGAGCGAGATGGGATTGGCTCAGTGATTTGTCTGACTCACTGCTAGCATTTGGATGCTTTATTATTGGTATAATACAGGGAAATCTGGTGGTTCAGTTATCGCATATATAAAATCACAGTGCCCTCATCTCACAGCAACAATACAATCCACATATGCCAGAGTGTGGAAATGAGCAAATCAGCATTTAAAAGGGAAGTGTAGTGGTTTGTGTGTGGTTGTGTGTTGTTGGTGTCAGCACCTATTGACAAGACTGGCAGTGTCAACTGTACATTATCCTCCCACATTGCATTGTATGTTGTTCAAACACACTATACATATACATAAAAGCATACAGATTAGTGTGGAAAAAAAAGGTTTTTCATACCAGGAAATGCCATCATAATACCAGTGTGTGTGCTTATCTAGTGCTGCAGTACAATCCAGTATTTTAGCCATATAAAAGTGAGATCCATTCATGTACAGAAGTGCTAAACTCAAAGTGATGAACTGTAGAATTGTAAGCACCTATTTAACCTATGTGCCTCTAAGTTACAAGATTATAAAGTACAGAGAGACATGGGATCCTCTCTGTATATACCAGGCATGCCTATCTTTGGCATGTGTTGACAGGGCTTTCCATTTTTAATATGATATATTCAAATATTTATATACAGAAAATTATTATATATCAGTTGTATTTTATTATAAAGTGCATATAAAGTATTATAAATGAAAGACATGCTCACAAAATTTCCTTAGGTGAAATGGTGGTGCTGCTAAAATTAAATGTATTTTTGTATCCTGTGACAAAACTGCATCCATCACTGTACAAAATGTTGACATGTAAAGATCAAAGAATGTGCTGTAGAACCGCCCGTTAGTTTTATTCTGTAATGAAGTTTGCCTAATTTTATTCTTGGGTTCTTGGTTAATAGGCATGTCAGCAGTGACCGAACTGTATGGTTCCAACTGGAAGACTGTAGTTTGCAACCAATGGTCTTCTCTGGACTAAAGATGATATTCACTTATCTTCAGATCATAGATTTAGGCCATATTCAGGTCAGAGTCCTTCCATTTATCAAAAAAAAAAAAAAAACATGCCAGACACGTTCTCATTTACTCTGTCTCCCTCCTTCTGTTATTATTAACATTGTCTTCTTTTTGTGCTTTTATTAAACTCTGTTAATGAACTCCAGTCTGATAGATAGCATGGTTCCTACTCTCCCTTTCAGCCTGTCTGCTTTATTATTCATAGAGCTTTTTCCTCAAATGTCCAATTTATTATAGCTTTATCAGGCTGACGCCTGAAACAGTACTGCTCAAGGTCTGACTTAAGTTTAGACTTCACAGAGAACTAGAACTTGAAATCATGCAGAATGCTTACAAGTCGGTGTTAACTACAAAAAGCAAAAAGAATTATACTTGAAATTGTGCTTAATGCACGTTGTTCTGAGAAACATCATCACTTTCCAGCAAACATGGACTGACAGTGCTGTGTTTCTACCTGTAGCCTGTAGCCAGTGCTGACAATGGAAGAAAGCGTAGACATCACCAAGGTTAGTCTGTCCCAATTTGTGAGTCCTATCTGCTATCATCCAGCTGATCTGCTGGTAGCCAGTGGGGGACAATCTGTGAAAAAGAGAGCAAGCTAATCAGACATATTGTGAAGATATATTGTTCCCTTGCTGCCATCAGATGGTTATGTGTAGTATGTAATTTCAGTAAAGGTGTATGGATTTGCTCAGTGGGTTAAATTCCTGGCGCCAAACCCACAGTGTAAAAAAATTACACGATAATTGTGAACTGTTACAGTAAAGGTTTTAGAGTTTTTTTTTTATCTCAGCAGATAGTTCCATAATGCACTGCAAAACATTTATAAATAAATAATAAGAAAAGTGCATGGATGCAAATTGTTAAAATTTCTCCTGTCAGAAAACCTGTGAGTAGTTCAGTAGTTTCTAGTCCAGTAAAGTCTTTATTTTTTTGCTCAATGGGTAGAATTTGTATTGTCTGCATGACTTTTTGTGTGTTGTTTTAATGTTTATCATTGTGTAATTTTAGTTTGTTGTACTACTTAGGTTGTGAAGTAGCAAAAAGAGAGGTATGCATCTTTTGGTTGTGTGAGGATGTGAGTGAGTGTATGAGTATTAATAAATCCTAACTAGATATACTAAGTGATTTTCTGAATCACACCTGGAGAATATTGAGAACCTGGCTCATACTTTAGACTTTCTATTACAAAGTAAAGATGAAATGTGCGAGTCATATTTGGATAGCTTTATCAAACAATGACAATGACTTAATTAGTGAAGGGAAATTCTCACACAGATCTCTCAGATCTGGATGACAAACAGATTTGTTTAATGAAAAAACGGATTAATTTATACTTTGAAAACTAGAGACAAGAGAAAAACAAGATACTAGATAATATTTTTGTAAGCTTATTTGGTCTAAAAGTATAGAGTGAACAGAATAGACTTCATGCTGACTTTGTTGGAAGTTTGTTATAGCCAGCACAGAGAAGATGAATATATCATCAGACAAAAAAGGAACAAGATTAAATATCAGACAAAGCTGGAACAAGGCATTTCTACATGGTTTGAGAGTGTCACTTATGATTAAACATGTATTGAAGAAGTTGAAAGACTTATAAAGTGAAAACACATTGAATCTAAAAAGAAATGAAAGACTTTACAGAATTGCAAAGACAACGCTAAAGAAAGGAGAAAGACTTAAAAAGATGCTGTACAGAACAAGACATAGAAAATAAGACTGAAACAAGTCTTATTAAATATCAGCGACTGCCACATCATCATGTACTCTTAACAGTATTACAACAAGATGAAGTAGAGATTAAAGAAGATATGACATTTCAGGGCAGGGTAAACCACAAGTGAAGAAAAGGACAAGAATTCCACCACAAACACCAAGACAGCAAGATGATAATGACTGAGTTTGAATGTAAAATTGAGAAGCAAATTAAAGTTTAAAGCAAAACAAGCATTAAAAATACTAGAAGAAGAACAGAGCAAATTTTCTAGAGAAATATAGCAAAATGCTAAAGCACTAGCAGAATTAAACCAGCGCCAACAGAACTGAGACCAGAACTGAACAAATTAAAGAAATACTGGACAAGACTTGTTTGGTAGTTAAACATAATATATAAGTCAGAAACAGAGAAGGCCAAATTCAGAACAACAACAACAACAAAAAAAAAGATACTGATAGAGAAGAACACAAAATGAACTGGACAAGTCTCAGAACTGTAGAACATGAACCTCTTCAGTGTCCAGTACTGAATGCTAAGATGGACCCTAGATATATGCTATGGAGTTTTATTGATATGAAAGGAATGTTAAGGAATAGTAAGCAATCTGCCTATTTTGGAAGCAAGAGGACAAGCCTGGATAACCAAGTTTGAGGCACCGCCAGGTGGATAGAGCCTAGCATTAGGGGATCTGAAAGCTATAATGATGCACATTGCAAGAATGTGCCTGGCATCAGTGGTACACATATCACCATGATTAAAAATTCCTTTAACTCACACAGGAATCTAAATTGGGATGCTATTACAGAACAGTATCCTACCAACAGGGATCCTTCAACTTCAACTACGGTAGTCAAACATCAAGACGTAGTGTATTTTGTCACTATCTTCCTAAATAAAAAGTATATAATCCACTACAGTTCCTGACAGAAGTTCTGTCGCTTATCCATGTTGTGGAAACAAAAGTTTATAACCTGACTTTAAATTCATCCATTGGTTTTAGAAATGACTCATATGAAAGCTGAAACCCTCCCAAATGAGGTT
>JAOYMR010000006.1:13757228-13771692 GCA_025802075.1 Tenebrosternarchus preto
TTAATGTTTTATCTTCCTTGTAAAGTGTCCTTGTGTGTCCTGAAAGGCGCTTAGAAATTAAATTCTATTATTATTATATTATTATTATTTCACATTTATTGCCATTTGTTTAACACTAGTTTGGACTTACAAACATTTTTGTAAGGCAAACCAGCCACCCAGTTGCCCACTCCTCTGCTGTGAAGTGATTAGCTAACAGGATTAGAACCTATTGTCTTACTAATGACACTAATGTTTATACTGACGGACTTTGGCAAAGCCAAAGCTTGCAAGCAATTTAAATAAATTCTGAAGATTTGCTTGCGAAGATTGTGAAGATTATGTTTAATAGTAGAACACAGCCTCTTTCAAACCCAATAATGAAACAATGCTAAAACTTTCATGTGCCTCTATAAGCCTTTCAGAATATGAACTCTAAAAGGAAAGCTGAAACATGGAAAAAGAACCGACGACAGCTGGTAGGTGTGCATGTTCGTGTTACTCTTTGTGCTAGAAAATGGAATTGAAATTATGGTAAAAGAGTAATTGCATTTCAGCCAATCCTCCATGTGCACAGGCATACTCAACTGTTGGAACACCAGACTACATCGCTCCTGAGGTCTTCATGCAGACAGGATACAATAAGTTGTGTGACTGGTGGTCTCTGGGCGTCATCATGTATGAGATGCTAATAGGTAAGAAGCCTATTACAATATTCTAGGAGCAGGCTGGCAAATAGATACTGACATTACACTGGTGAAAGTAATCAGATTTTTATTAATACGAAAATGTTGAGCCACTAAAAGTGCATATAGTGATTGAGTATGCAGGCTTTTCCCATTCTTTGGTTTAGTAGCACATAGCATAATGAGTGCTGAGGTATAAAAACTAAGTACACATTAGTTATGACATGAAACCCCCTTTTCAGCAAATTTAGCATTAATCACAGTCATATTTTGATTTGTTGTCTGTTAAAAAAGTTTGTTAATTCACCACATGTTGGAAAAATCATTAGAATCTGCACAAAGCTGTCATGGAACCATATTGAGTCTGTGTTTTCAGTTTGGCTGAGAAACTTCGTCAAATGCACACTTTCATTCTCATTCCTCAGAGTTAAAAAGGGTTTTGTTCTGCCTTCCTGTCCCAGGCTACCCACCCTTCTGTTCTGAGACGCCACAGGAAACATACAGGAAAGTCATGAACTGGCGAGAAACTCTGATCTTCCCCCCTGAGGTCCCCATTTCAGAGAAAGCTAAGGACCTGATTCTCAGGTTAGTCATCACTGGAACCCATACTTGCGTGAAAAGGTTTTTCTCCCAGTTTGCTTGGGACATTTTTATATACAGCTGTGTGAGATTTACAAGAAGATAATGGTGTTGATCATTGGCCCAGATCAGTTGTACAGTTATGAAATGGGAGAAAGACAAAAAGAACTAACTACAGTGAATACCGGAAGGAATCTGGTGATTTCTGATGCCAGTTTATAGCTTACCACACCCTCTTCCTTTTGAAGGACCACTTCTTCATTGTATCACAGATTACAAATGCACTATAGCATACACTGGAAGAGAACCTAGTAAATCACAAGAAACAAAGCTTGTCATTGTTTGATATTGCTTTAAGCATTAATTTAAAATAAGTTATCCAATTAATAGGTTGTTTATACATTGTTGCTGAGGATGAGTGTTCTGTAAGCCAAGCCCTATATCTCTGTGTTGTACGATAGACCAAAAGTTATTATATAACAGACCCTTGGCTCTAGTGCTAATTAATACTGTACATTGATTGAATGGATATTAGACAGGACAGTTATTAAAGCTAGAGCTGGTTATAATTGTTTAAGTTGTACTTGCCTTAAGAAGATCCCAGACTGGCTGTACTCAATCCATGTACCACTCAGTCATCATGTAGGCACATAGACGTAGGTGGACAGCTAGCCATATATGTCCAATGGTGAGTTTGCACATGTAATCCTCAACAATGAAGTGTTACATATACATTATCATCATTTATGGCTTAGTTGTCACAGCTTGAAATGCCATCACGTACTAGTAGCTGACAGAAGTTGGTGTGTGCATGAATGTACTAGTAGCTGACATAGGTTGGTGTGTGCATGAATGTACTAGTAGCTGACAGAGGTTGGTGTGTGCATGAATGTACTAGTAGCTGACAGAGGTTGGTGTGTGTGCATGAATGTATTATGTATGTACTATGTATCAGGTATTGCACAGATGCAGAAAACAGGATTGGGGCGGTAACTGTGGAAGAAATAAAAAGTCACCCTTTCTTTGAGTCAGTTGACTGGGAGCACATCAGGTATGTTATACTCACACACTTAGATCAAAAATATTGTTATAATGTAAAAACCATCATTGTTACCATCACAATGAATCAATCACAGATACTTGATTTCAGGTGCCATGTTGACTAGGGTGACCAAACACATGTCAGGTATCCTGTGACCATTTATAGCCATAAAACGTTCAACAACTTTTGTCTTATATCAGTAGTGCATTCTTTGATCTTCCCCAGAGTTGCTGTATGACTAAAGGTTACTGGCCTATGTATCACCTCATATTCATACCATAGTGAAACTAAAAGTCATGGATGACATGTTCCAATGTTCCAAAAGAGTGTTCCTAGAAAAGATTAAATATGAACTGGGCAGTTTAGTTTGTTTCTGAAGTGCCAATACTTTTTTTCACCAGTTTTAATAATATTTGCTTGATGAAGAGATAACTTTTTCTCATATTTCAATATAAGATCAAGCTGGTAAACAGCAAAGATGTTTTTGCTTATCTTTACAAAGGTGCCAGTAATTCTGAAGGTATTGTATATGCATGTCATAAACTGTATATGCAGGCCATAAAGTATTAAAAGATCAAGCAAGTTTTATAGCTTGAAAGCTGGGTGATATCTACTCTCAAAATTATGTCTCACTTAGAGAAAGACCTGCTGCTATTTCTATTGAGATCAAGAGCATTGACGATACCTCCAATTTTGACGATTTCCCTGAATCTGACATTTTACAGCCAGGTGAGCACTGGTGACACTTTTTTCATAGGCATGTAGAAACTGTCCATATTGAAGCCTAAGATGTATCACTGCAAATATAGTTACAATGCAATGTATTATAACCAACTCTGTGTGTTTTCATCAGTAACAGAAACAAGGGCAGGAATCATTTAATGGATGGATGAACTTAATGAACTAATCTGACTCCAAAGTATGAAATGTATTTATTGTGTAAGATTTCTGCATTGTTGGAGGGAATTCACTTTGTTGTGATTCATTGTAGCCAGGGACCTGCATACCCACTGTTAACCAGGTAAAATCAGCATTAATGTTTTTAACCTAAGTCTTTATTAAGATGTACCACTCTTATGTTTTAGTTACAAATGTAACAGAACCTGACTTCAAGTCCAAGGACTGGGTTTTCCTCAACTATACATACAAGCGCTTTGAAGGACTGACACAGCGTGGAACCATACCCACCTACACAAAGGCTGGCAAAGCCTAAGATAACAGCATCAGCCTGTGAAGATGGTTGTCTTGGATGGATGGGGAGGATTCAAGCTTGAGTGAGGCCTTTGTCACCATTAAATACTCTCTGTTGGCATAGGGTGCCATCACCTTGACTTTGGAGGCTTATGCACTGCAACTATGAGCTGCAAATAAATTTGCACCAGGAGTAGCCTAGGATGGTTACTAGGCAGGACACCTGTCATGCGTTTAGTAAAAAGAAATTAAAGTGAAACTATATATGGCTATATATATATAACGCTATATGGCTACCCCTTGCTTACAGTGGTTCCATTTTCTCAGGTAAGAGGAGGCTCTTTTGGACCACCCTCTTTTATTGTCCAAACACTGTACTGTAAACTCAGCAGTGAATCTAACAGGGTCACAAGCCCCAAACTGGGACTTTTAAGTTGTTGCCGCACCTCAGCCTTATGTGCAGACTCCATAAAAAGTAGGTCTTTTTGTCTCTGACGTCAAAGGATGTTGCACATCTAAAACTAGAAGAATAAGTGTTTTGGAATAATGCAGCTTTTGCTGGAAACAAAAGAAATTTCTGATGTTATTCAGTTCCCAACCCCCAGTGATCTTAAAAATCATACTCCACCCAAATCAATTGTTTTTGAAGAACCAGAAGTAATACCCTCTAGATTACCGTATGTAGTAATTTCCCCCTAAGCAAGGTTCCCCCTAAGAGTTGTGCTTATCATGTTTACTGTACAGGAAATTAACACATCTATTTTTTTCCTCAAGCTGCTTTAACATTAACTGTCTGTTAATGTATTACTCTATATTGCCAACATTGACAGTTCATATATTTGCATGTAGCTGTTTTGCTATTGGTAAATGCTCCATGCAAAACATAGAACCTGATTATTCAGTCAAAAACGTTTTTTTATTCTTGAGTCTTTTTATGTAATTTGCAGTATACCAGTGTTGCAGTAAGGTTTGTGTGTGTGTGTGTTTGTGTTTATTTGTTTTCTTTGTTTTTCCTCTAATTCTAGGATATTGGTGTTTTATTTATGGCCATGACTGAAATAGTTGCCCTTAGAGAAATAAGATTCTAGTCTAGAATGTTTTACCATATGTTCCAAACTCTGCTACTGTGTATTTGTAAATTAAGTTACTAAATTATGTTTTGTGCAAGATTACTGCTCACTGACCCAAAACATGTACTGTAAATGGGACAAATAGCCTACGCAGCAAATACCGTAATTAAGATGTCTTTAATGTGTATACTGTGATTACGCATTGTGGTCATGGAAATTCTCATAATTGTCCTTGTCACTGAAGAATTTGGTTATCTACTGTGTATAGGTTGATGGAAATATATATAAAAAAGAGCGAGATCCACATGGTGTTTAAAACACTTAAAACAGTGTTATTTGGTTATTTTTTTTACTTGGTGAACTAGTTTGATCCCAATTCCTAATGTGCACACTGTCGATTTTTTTTTTTTATTGAGAGAGTGAGAAAGGGAATAGACCATTGTGCTGTTTAGATAATTGGAATGTTATTTATATACTATTCAGTTGCTTTGGCTTTTTGTAGTACACATCACTGCGCAATCATGAAGTTAATGAAACAGAGCACACACTAACCATAGATTCCAATTTAATGTTCTGATTGTAGTCAAATGAACTCTGGTCATGTGCTGATGTAAGCCAAGTGTAGAAAACAGTAGAAATCCCAGATTCGTTGGAACAATTCGTGTGGGCATAGGCTCAGTAACATGGCAACAGTGTTCCACAGGGACGCTGGTCCATCTTACCACTTCCCATACCTGAGTTGAGTTGGCTGCTATAGCATCTCTACTCAAATAGTTCATTCCACTGCCTCTCCAGATACCCAGCTGGTTTGAGCTATACTGACTGACCACTACATTAAGCGGAATGCAGTGCTGTCGTGAAAGGCTGTACCTAATTGGCAAGCCTTTGACATCCCGTGGCATTTAAACACTCTTCCACTTTTACCAAGGAACCCAGTGAGTGAAGTGTTTGTGCTATATTGTTTAATATTTACATTGTTTTGTCTATGTAATGAAATACCCAAATTGGGAGTGTTCTGCAATTAACCCAAGCAAACAAAGAAATGTAAAATAATATATTTCTGTTACGTTTCAAACTGCTTTTAGACACAGTTACAAATACAACTTAAACATCTTAATGGAAATGGCTTATTTTGCCAGTCTATTATCTGCCAGTATTGACACCAGATTCAAAGAAAGAGTAATTTATGTGCAGACCACTGTGATTTAAATGCCGAGTCCAAAGATGCTGACAATGCAGTACATTGACTTATTTTCCCACCTTACTGTACAGCTCCCTGTAAGAAAACAGAAAAAGTATTTATTAAGTCAGTTCAGTTTTATTTGTGTAGCACATTCAGCATTATACTCTGGCTCAAAATAGCTTTATAGGTAGTAGGTCTAGATATATAATGTGCAAGTCAGTGTCAACAGTGGCAAGGGAAAACTCCATCATGGTGAGGAAGAAACCTTGTGAGAACAAGACTCCAAAGGGAAAACCATTCTCCACTGGTTTATTGCTTACTTATGTAACAATTTTTTGGACATTTGAATACATATAAGTGAAGGATTTGTGATTAATCAAATGTCTTCCTGAAGTGGCTGGAGATCATACAAGTGCTTCTTAAATCTGAAGACTGAATGGCAGCCTGCTGTACAGACAGGCCAACCCTAACAAAGAGTTGAGATACAGACAGGGTGAAACAGTGGCTTTAAGGTAAGAGGAACTTCTGGCTTTGTTAGCAAGCATCAAGAGTTTTAAATCTGATGCAAGTGACTACAGGTATCCAGGTTACCTACAGGCTACATATATATTCAAAAGTTAAAAAAATGGATATAAAGAATCAGAATTTAAAGCTGTAGAATTTTTTTTTTTCCAAAACAAAAATACAAGTGGCAATTAATTGTTAGAGGAAAAGGCAAATACAGATGTGTGCAGGGTGCACAAAGTCAAATTAGCACAGGGGCTGCAATGTTCATCATACCATCTGTGGTGTTGTCCCAGAAACATGAACAAGCTGTCTGCAAACCAGCTCCGTTCTTCTGCATGATGATGCAGGTTACTGTTCAGAGAAATAGAGAATGACTCAAAGTGAAATAATGTGATATGAGGTAGCATTTTAAAAGATGCTTTTTGCTTTATTAACTTATGCCGTTATTTGGGAATTCTCTGTAGTATAGTTAGTCTGTTTTTTCTTATAAGTTACTGAGAACTAATAAAAACATTTGATTAAAAGCTGTTATTGATTCATATTAATCAGACATCACAAAAACTCGAACAAGCATGTTTCCAGTTTCTATGATGGATAAACTGAACTCGTATTTACCGATATACTTGAACGGTTTTCCTAGTTTGCCGAGTTGAGTAAGACATTGCTCCACCACATTATTTGTCCACTGGTTCACCCTGTTGTGCTGATACGCATTACCACCAATAGCTCCTTCGACTGCCTAGTCATTCATATCAGACGTACAACAGTTTGACACGCTTATATCAGACAAGATGAGTGATGTGCTGGGGTCGACGATATTATTCCAAATAAATCTCTTTTCATATAGCCTACCTCCTTAACTATAGCGCTCACGTCGTCCACGACAAAGGCAGTCTGACAAAAAAGAAAATTCACCTTAATAACAAACCGCAGTTAGACTCTCGCGACAATCACAAATGAAATGTATCTGTATGATTACCAATTATGTAGCTAACTAAAGAAGTAAGCTCTAATTAGAATATCATTTTTACAGATTAAACAGGCAAGGGCAAAATACATGATAAATCCTCAGGTTACCTGCGTTTACTATCGCTAACTTAATGGTACTTCGCTTCCATGCCAGTGTTAAACAAATGCATAAATAAGCTAACCTGCTTTTAGCAAAGTAGCTGGCTAGTTGCTACCTTAATACTGTTGTACTGTGTTGCCATGTCACAAGTTAAACTATGGTTAGCTACTTAGCTACTTAACTAGAACTAACTAGCCAACGCTGGGTGGGTTTTGGTGGAGTTAAAATACCTGAAATACTACTGAAAATGTATTGGCTTCAAAGTTTTGTATTTAGACAGGTACTAGTTTTCCTGCTCCATTTACCTCTTCTCCGGTCTGCAAATCATCCATGACTTCTGTTCCGTATCCTTCTGCAACACCAACAAGCCGTTGTCACGGATACCAAGATGTAGAATTGCCACCAATTAATGTCTTCCGGGTTTGTCACACGCTAGAGGCGCCCGCGAACCACTCCTAAACATGGCGTTATGCATTCCTTCAGTACTGATTAACTCGTATTTGATCAGTTTAGATCCTCAACTTCCCGCATTACAACATTAACGCGATTTCAATCGTCTGAATTAATAAATTTGCATACTCGCAGGAAAGAGCCGTGTTGTTTTGCTACTGAGTAAACATAAAAGGTCATAAAATGTTTTAAATCTTTACGATGGGACGAAGCAGTACAGTTCAGTGTTCACTTTGCATTATTTTTGACCCTATAATAACCATTACAGTGAACTCCATATTAGGAAGCTATATTAAACATTTCTAAATGGTGTCTACAAAATACTGGAAATAAAGGAAGTTGGAGTTGACGTTTTAATAACCAAGCGAGCTTGTCTAAAAATATAACAATGCACGTACTTGTATACCACAAGTGCTCTCCCACAATGGGCAGAACTATAGTTCACACACTCACACGCCTGTGACATATTTTATCTCACCCCAAATGTACTTGCCCATCTTCTTACAGAAAATCTGCATGAACCTAGATCAGTTAATTAATACCAATGTACCTAATTACTTATTTGAAAATCTTTATAGGCCCAGTGTTCAAAATGCTCAGAGCCTGTCTTGACTTCCCTGGAGACCTAAACAAAAATCGGATAAATGGCTCTCTTATCTGAACTCTGTGAGCCAAAATGTGACCGTTTTTTGACAGTTGCACCTGACACTCCACTATTCATCCTCCTTTGTTGGCTCGAAATAAACAGACACATAACAAAATGAAATGTAAACAAGCCATATTTATAGGACAAAGAATACATAAACATTTATTGAACATTCAATATTTTTATATAATATTAATAATTAACTGTGTGATAAACCCTTCATCATCCCAGGCTGCATCACTGTGAGTACCATCAGTCTTTCCCTACTGTCCAAAATACATAAAGTATGCTAAATAGTTGATTAAACAAAAACTTTTGGTCATATAATCTTAAATGTTAAACATGTAAACATTTGAATGTTTGAAATAAACCTTACCATCAGATGTTTCCTTTTCTGCACTTGCAAAATTGCCAGTAATGTCATCTTATAAGAGATGTACTTGGTTTATGCTTGGTTTAAGCTGGCGAACAAGGAGCGAACACTAATTCTATGTTCTAACAGCTGCAGCATTTAAGGTGGTATAGAAGAAAAAGAAGCCAACCTAGCTGTTTATTCTCCAGCTTGCAGTTTTGTGTCACCTTAAATACACTGTATTTAGTGTGACTGTGTGAATGCAGCACTGTGAAGGTTGTGGAGAGTCCAAAACCCTGTGCCCCTGTTTTGCACCCCTGCCTCTTAATATCTCCTTATGGTAATGGTTACTAGACTATTATTTGTTAATAATTCAACCTTGAGAAGAACAACTACAAGTTTACCTGACTGCTGTTCCCACAGTTCACTCTCATGGAGTCTTTTTTTTTCACTGGGAGATTCATTAATTTCCTGGGCCTTATGTAGTTGTGCGTACTGAGAGTATGGGGTGATTCAGCTATGAATATGCTTTAACCTTAGAAAGGAGTACTATTTTAAAGATGGTCTGTCACATCATGTGCCTTTTACTATGTCTGGCATGATCACACAAACAAGTTCAAATATATGCATTAGTTCAGGTATAGATGCAGACATGTGAAACTGTTATGAATAGATAATCATTTAACCTTCTGCTGTACAGGCACATTTATAATATGAGCCTCACTCCTTAGACTCACAAAATGTTCTGAAGAGAGGCCCATTCTCATTTAATCATTCATAAAATCTGTGCATTCCAGTACACTGCCCCTCACACATGAATCTAACCGCTTTAGGTTTAAGTGTTACTTCTGCTTTAAATGTAAATCACATACAGACCTGTTTGGTTGTTGTGCTTTTTCCTCAAAGGATACAGTGGTCAAAAGAAAATCCTTATACAAAGACTTTATCCCTTTAAATACTTTTCATTTCCTTATTAGCCATATAGTTTAATTATGTCCATGAAAGACTGAGATGGTGATGACAAAAAAGTTATATTTATATTTGTCACTGCAAAATTTGTCACTAAATCATTATACTTGTCATCCTGGTAGGATAACTGCATACGTATGTAAAAATGGCAAATGTGGGTTTGCATTTTAATTTTATTGTTTTAATTACAATATCCTTTTAAACCAGATTTCCCTCCCTTAGGTATAACCATACTTATGGGGATGGGGAAAAAATAGCACAGGACAATATGATCAATATGAACTGTCATGAATACAATGTGAGTAATATAAACTGTCCCTCCATGCACTTCCGTTCTTGCTGCAAAACTGTCACTTTATTGAGAGTGCCCTCATCTTGAGGTGAGAAGCCGAGACTCTCCATGATTGAGAGTGAAAAACTGATCTGGGTTCAGTCCATGGGCCACCATAGCATCTCGCACCCTTACAGGAGGCTCCAAATAATACTAAGAAAGAAACAACAGAAAAACATGAGTTACAATCATTATTTTAAGGCATTTACCTGAATGTGTAATATGCCTAACACAAGGTAATATGTTAGGCATATTACCTGAGAAAGCCAGCTGGGACACAAGCTATGCTTCCATGCTCTGTGCTGTCACTGTGAAATAGTAACCTATTATGAATTATGGCAGTGCATTTAAAGCAACAACTGCACCCAGGTTGTCTAAGAACTTGACTTCTATAAACAGCTAATTATACCAGCACACATGACACAACTGTTAGCTTGTCAGATAATTTGTTGGCATTGTTTGATTTACCACTGGGATTATCCAGAAATCCAAGTTACATCTCCAAGTTGTACCTTCCGTAATTGTAGTTTTAATTATGTTGACTCTGATGTGAACTTCTAAACCTAAACTGCTACATTTTGTTACTGTAATATGAATGTTCATTTATAATCTCACCTCTACATCATTACTGATTAGAAGATTACAACATGTTGAAACAACAGAAGCTCTAAAACCACTACTATCTTTTACATTGAATGTGCAATGCTACTTTTGTTTGCTTTTATTTTATCACGAGAACTGTAAAAAAATGCATAATGACAATAGTAAAGCCTTTAAAAAACAAAGCAGCAACAACAGACAAAGAGAGAGAGAGAGAGATACCTCATAGGCTAGGGCAAATGTCCCCCAGTGAATAGCGAGCGAGTTTTTGGCTTGAACATCAATATGGATTTGAACAGCCTCCTCTGGATCCACATGCTGTGATTTCATAATCCCTCTGAAAAGAGACACATTTTCCAGCATTGTTAGCCAGTTGTTTCTACAAGGGTTACGTGATACAGCACGAGCATATGCATTTTCATCCATATCGCCCATGGATTACAGAACATTAATGTAATTCTATGTCTCACCTGGGAAAATATGCTCCAATGGGGATGGCAGCCAGGTCGAATGGCCCAAGGCACTTCCCGATCTCCTTGAAGACGGGGCAATACCCTGTGTCCCCTGCGAAGAAGAAGCGGTTGGTGGGGCCTAGTACACTCCAACTGGCCCACAGCGCCTTGTTGTCATCCACTGGCGTACGCTTGCACCAGTGCTGTGCAGGTGTGCACACAAATATCATGTCTTCGCGGCCAGGGACACTGTTCCCCTCCCACCAGTCGAGCTCCACCGCGTTCTCACAGCCATGTTCCCTCATCCAGTCCTGCATGCCGAGCGGCACATACCAGCGCAGCTTTGACCTGAAGCGTGCATTCAGCAATCCTACCGTGTATGCGTCCAGGTGGTCATAGTGCGTGTGGCTGATGAGGACAGCATCCACGTGGGGGAGCTGCGCCACAGAGCACACCGGGCCCCGGTAGCGCTTGGGGCCCACGAAGGACAGTGGGGAGGCCCTCTGGCTGAAGATGGGGTCAGTGAGCACCACCAGCCCATCCATCTCCAGCAGCACGGTGGCATGGCCCAGCCACGTCACCCTCAAGGACGAGCCCAAGTGACCACACTGATCTGGGTTCCGCACAAAATATGGCTCCAGCACTGGCAACTCCTTATCCAACTCCTTTGAAAAAAGGAGTTACATCAGCAAGACAGGATGACTGTAACTTGTGATATTTATGATATTTATGGTATTTAGCAGATGCTCAGATGTGATATACATCTGTGCAGACTAGAATAAAGCTGCTTTCACACGTAGAGCTGCAATCACACCTGGATGCATACCTCTGTATTCGAAAAGCCTACAGTCAAACACTGAACAATGGCTTCCATTTTTGGAGATGTGGAACTCTACGAAGAATGCCTGGCCTTAAAATAAATTTAAACTGACCTTACTTTAGCATAACAAATATATCTGGGTTTGAAACTTTCCAATACAAATTTGCACGCAAAAACATGCTTATGCACCCTCCACTGAATCAACCATAAGAACGCACCTGCACAGATACCTGCAGGCTCACACCTGCCTAGCGCACTTGTTTGGGGCTGGAATGTTCACCTCTTTTGAGCTGGGCACATTGCTGTGGTTCTTCTCCATAAGGAACAGACGCAGGATAGTAGAGTAGGAGGGGAACTGCCATGTGGGCCAAGGGTTGACAAAGCGGCCATGGGAGTCCCGCCTTGAGCGTGTCAGTTCTTCCTTATTCTGGTAGTCCCAGCAGAAGACTTTGTGTGAACAGCTGCTCTTCTGGATGTCCTGTGGAGGGCAGTTGTCTCCAGGAATACTGGAAGCCTGCCCACTCTCACCTTCCTCCATGAGCTTCTTCTCCTCCATAGGTCCTCCTTCAGCCATAGTTTTACAGCTTGTTTCTGATCTGCAATTACACAATTGCAGTTTATACATAGATGTTTGACATTTAAAAATTAAATAAATAAACTGCTCAGTTTAACCAGATTACATTATGTAAAATTATGGATAATTGACACTTTTGAAAATTTGTCCATCCTGATCAGTAGAAAGAAAAATTGAATTCAAGTTCTGTCATAATGTCAATTGATTCATAACATAGTAACTGATCAAACAAACTCTAAAGAGTATTTGAGTATTTCACATTTCATACTGGGATCATTTAATATTTCTGGATTATTTAATCCAGAGACATTCCAACTGCTGATCTGATACTGATCTATAACCATAACACACTGCTTTTTGCATATGGCACTGCCAGTTTTCAAACATGTTTCAGAATAGAGCTATTTTCCATATAACTGTTATGCAAAGTAGAGATCATGTTCAAATTCAGAAGACATCTCTTATCAAGATGACATCTGACCCATTACTTTGACAGTAGTGTTTTGATGGAATAATACTGCCCATTATTTTGGATGAAGCCCGAGAAAATTTTTAATGACCTATATAAATGACCTATATTTTCAGTGTTGGTAAATTAGGTCCCAATGATGACTGCTTATGCCTAACATGCTCAAAGGAACACACTAATGAATTAGGCTAAATCCCTCAGCACGACTCAAAATGATGTTTCTCCAGCCATTACTATGCCTACATAAAATGGAGCAGTCAGTACACAGGAATAACTAGCTAGCATCCTACACTTGGATTTTATAAACTCCAAATCCAAAACCAGGAAGCCAATTTACTAATCTGCCTATGAGATTCTTTTCCAAAAAAAACCCAAAACAAAACAACGAAACAAGAAGTTTTTTGTCAGAGTATTTCTATATTTTATGCAACCTTTCTCACAATTGGCTACTAAGATAGCTATCTTTGTGTGTGTGTGTGTGTGTGTGTGTGTGTGTGTGTATGTGTGTGTGTGTGTGTGTGTGTGTGTGTGTGTTTTAAAGATTCTTTCAGTACAGTAGTCTAGACAAAACAAATCTTGTCTGAAATGTTGGTTACATTTTTGTTTTACATTTTGATTTAGATATATATTAATCCATTTAATCTTTTTGTAGCCCATATAATTTTACCATGTAATCGCATAAACGCACGGAAATCATACTTTCTACCTGTGGTACTTCGCAGAAAGCAAGAACGCGTCTGGCCTGTTAGCTCCGCAAGCAGCTGTCATAAACAGCGATTGGCTGCCCTGTGTTGTGGCTGCCAAAATTTGTCACAGCCACACTACTTTGCACTTTACTAGCAGAGGTAATACGACATGGGAAATTTCCTAACCATCTTTCGCGACAACAAGATTACAAAAAAAAACATACACATAGTACTCTGTAGCTAAAATGTAGCCAAACAAGTTAATATCCAATCAGGTTAACGAGATAGGCAGGTTGTGTGAAGGCATTAGAATTGTGCAGAATGGCAACCCTCCATCCATTTTCCTTTTTCAGAATAAAAGCTCCAACGCGTATTATCTACATTATTAAAAATTAACTCATGCACACACACAAACGAATATCAAGTAAGTAGAACGATTAGATTCTTGGATAGTTGCATTAAATGATATTACAAGCAAATGCTCATAAAGTCTATCCAAGATAAACAGATAAGTACAAAACCAGAACAACATTAAATGCTCAGAACACCCTTAACTACAAAGATGTAGATTTAAGAATGTCAATAGTGACACTAGATAATTATAACATGGTTGGTCTTAATGCAATAAGACATCCTATATGATAATATGATGTTATAATTATCTAGTGTCACTATTGAGTGCATATATCAAAATACAATATTTTAAGATTTTGAATAAAAACATATGATCATTTATGACCATACCAAGGTAGCAACATGTTCTTTCTTATATATGTATACATATACATACAGAATATATATATACATTT
>JAOYMR010000006.1:13822508-13836443 GCA_025802075.1 Tenebrosternarchus preto
CACACACACAGTTACATGCACAGACATATGACATATACAGTCATACAGACAGTTAATGTGAATGGCTCTCTCTCTCTGTATCACATGCAACACAGGCACAAGCATAGACATAAGACCTACATCTCTCTCTCTCTCTCACACACACACACACACACACACACACACACGCACTCTTGCTGCTCTTTTCAAGCACTATACGTAGTTCCTTTAGGAACTGCACATCTCTAGCTCTAATATGCAATATTCTTAACCACAAAAAAAAAGTAATTTGAGGTATCATTAAATAGATTTCTAATAATTTCTCAAAATACTGAGTGTATTGTTTAGTGATTTTTCTGTATTGTATTTTTTCCATTTCAATTTAAAACACACAATAAACAAAGAAGCAAAAAACCCATATTAACTTCTGAGCAATAGTAAACATACATCACAATAAGTGAAACAAATACAGGTGCTGGTCATAAAATTAGAATATCATGAAAAAGTTTAGTTATTTCAGTAATTCCATTCAAAAAGTGTACATTATATTCTTTCATTACACACAGACTGATATATTTCAAATGTTTATTTCTTTTAATTTTGATGATTATAACTGACAACTAATGAAAATCCCATTAGTTAAAGATCAATTACTTAAAGACCAATACAAAAAAAAAGGATTTTTAGAAATGTTAGCCAACAGAAAAGTACGAACATGAAAAGTATCAGCATGAACAGCATTCAGTATTTAGTTGAGGCTCCTTTGGCCTGGATTGCTGCAGCAATGCGGAGTGGCATGGAGTCGATCAGTCTGTGGCACTGCTCAGTTATGAGAGCCCTGGTTGCTCAGATAGTGGCCTTCAGCACTTCTGAATTGTTGGGTCTGGCGTATCACATCTTCCTCTTCACAATACCCCACAGATTTTCTATGGGGTTAAGGTCAGGCGAGTTTGCTGGCCGGTTAAGAACAAGGATACCATGGTCCTTAAACCAGGTACTGGTAGCTTTGGCACTGTGTGCAGGTGACAAGTCCTGTTGGAAAATGAAATCTGCATCTCCAAAAAGTTGGTCAACAGTAGGAAGCATGAGGTGCTCTAAAAGTTCCTGGTAGATGGCTGCGTTGACCTTGGACCTCAGAAAACACAATGTACCAACACCAGCAGATGACATGGCACCCCAAATCAACTGTGGAAACTTTACATTGGACCTCAAGTAATGTGGATTCTGTGCCTCTCCTCTCTTCCTGCAGACTCTGGGACCTTGATTTCCAAAGGAAATGCAAAATTTACTTTCATCAGAGAACATAACTTTGGACCACTCAGCAACAAGAGAGGCTTGTCACAAGGAATGTGACAAGGAACAGCTGAAACCCTTGCATATGTCTGTGTGCGGTGGTTCTTGAAGCACTTACTCCAGCTGCAATCTTTGTGAATCTCCCCCACATTTTTGAATGGGTTTTGTTTCACAATCCTCTCCAGGGTGGTGCATTTATCCCTATTGCTTATACTTTTCTCTACCACATCTTTTCCTTCCCTTCGCCTCTATATTAATGTGCTTAGACACAGAGCTCTGTGAACAGCCAGGTTCTTTAGCAATTACCTGTTGTGTCTTGCCCTCCTTGTGCAAAGGCCTTTGCAGGTGTTTTGAGTTAATTAGCAGTGTGGCACCAGGTGTCTTCAATATTGAACCTTTTCACAATATTCTAACTTTCTGAGATCCTGAACTTTAATCAAAATTAAAGGAAATAAACATTTGAAATATATCAGTCTGTGTGTAATGAATATAATATACAAGTTTCATGTTTTGAATGGAATTACTGAAATAACTAAACTTTTTCATGATATTCTAATTTTATGACCAACACCTGTTCAGGAAAAAACAGCAACATTATGGTTGTTGTATGTTTTTGTAAACTAATTTTGTAATATTTTATAGTAGAGCAATTTGTTTCACAAATTTTACAAATTCATTTGTTCTGTATTTTATCTTCACTGTAAAGTGAGAAATTTAGGAAGATGAAGATCTGAAGATTGCTGAGGTAATTTGTTTGGACATGTGAACAGTCTATAAAATAATGCTTGACCTCTTCTGGAAAATATACAATACATATTTGAAAAATATTAATGTCACAATTAATCAGAAGTTTGTGAAATAGAGGGACAGATATACGTATATAAATCTGACTCAGTTCGCCATCATAAAATGTTTCTGGAGGACGTTTATGTAAAGTTGTCCAGTGTGACAGTGGCCGCCCCTGCCTCTTCCCTAGTCCTGTGTTTGTGAGGGCGTGTCGGTGTGGAGGTGTGTTCGTGTGTTGTGCTTGTTGTGGGGCATGACGTTCGTCTGTGTTATCGTTACTTGTTTCACCTGTGTCTCATCAAGGGTGTGTGTACTTAAGCGTGTGCATGTCACTGCGTCTTTGTCGCTCTTTGTCTGACTACATGCGAGTGTCATCCGTGACTGTGCTCGTGTCTTGTTTGAACGCAAAAACCGTTAAAACGACCGTGTTGCGCCTCCTGCCCGTTCCTGCAGTAACTCTGTACTGCAACGTGACACCCAAATGTATGAAAGATAATATATTAGACTTTAAGAATAAAACAATTTGTATTAAGCAGATGAGAGAGAAAATGTGAGCAATTGCAAATTTCTTGCTTCACCTGCTTGAAAAGAAATATTGTTGTGACAGCTGAGGATGTTTTTAAATTCATCAGTTGTGTCAGATATTAAATCAGTATTATTTACCTCATATAAATCAACTTATGTAAAACTAGCAAGAGTTTCTTTAAATTTAGAAACATTTGTGCATTTTCTTAGTATATGTCATTGTCACGTTGAGTCCCGGAGAGCTGAAACAAACGGAGCCGGACTCCAACACGCATAAGTTCAATGAACCGTTTATTTTCGGTTTGATTCAATTTCACAAACAACAAATGACACCGCTTACCATAAAGGACGACCATCGATAACAACGAACCATAGACCGACAAAGACTCAGTGACATGCACACGCTTATATACACTCACCCTAACGAGACACAGGTGATACGAGTAACACTGATGAACATTCACGAATAACACCGACAAGCATTCACGAACACTGACGAACATTCACGAAACCAACAACACACACTTCACCCACGTCACATCAACGAACACACAGACATACCCTCACTCAGACGACACAGACACACCCCCATACGGACACACCCACACAAAAACGAGACAGGGGAGGCGGTCAGGGCAGCCATTTGATTAACCTGAATTAAAGAATAAATAAGAATAAGTATAGGAAAATTATCTGATATATTTGAATTGAACACAAAAGTGATTAAATAAGTACTATATAAATGTCAATGGGTGAATATTAATAAGCAAAATTCTGAACATCAGATCAGTAAAATTCTAGCATAGAATGTTACAAAACTTATATTGACATACATTTTAAAACAATTTTCTAAATAATGTTAATAAAAAAACACTTATGGAAATTTATGGGAAATCACTTATGGGAATGGAAATGTAACCATTGATAAAGATGTTTGATCCCTTCAAATCAGAACCGCAAAAATCTGACCACAGAGGATCAAGACTTTTCTGAAGAAAGCATTGGCTTCCCAGTCCTATGAGTCCAACCCAGTCCTATGACCCCAAACCAGTACTATTTTCAAATTATCCAGTTGTAGTTTTTCACTGATTCAGACATATTTTATTGAATTGTTTTTTTTAATGCCATGTATAGCAATATTATGTTACCTTGACTGTTCCTCCAAATGGCCTATCTTATCTGAGATTAACATCAGACTTTTACAAACTCTAAAACTCCAAGTCTCCAAATCTGTCCTGGTTTCATTACTGCTCAAGAGACTTTATAATCATACAATTCATGCATGTGAGACATGGTGACATCCTCCTTTGGGTTGTTAGAAGCTTTAAGTGGCATGATTTGATCATCCAACTTCAAGACCTGCTAGGACCAAAGTTTAACAGAACAAAAGAAACCTCTGCAACATACTCTTATAGTCCAAAATATTTAACTCATCTTAATACAAGCAGTATCAAAAAATGTAATTGCTTGCCAAAATTTCTCAAATTATTATTAGATATACCAAGGCCCAAATTTCAGCAGAAGCCATAAAACACCACAAAATACCTGGAGCCACAATTTTCCTGAAAAGGTTTCATGACAATTTTAAGGTTTCACGAAAAGTTTCTTGTTAAATTAACCAGCAGCAAAAATCCAGTAGTCCTTAAATTATCTTGGCAGTAGTCCTTAAATTATCTTTAGATTGAAGATGAGAGCATGGAGACAAGGAGACAGCAGCCAGTCATCTCAGATCGATGTTGTTTCAGATCAAAATGAAGATGTCCAACAATTAAAAGTTTACTTTTACAAAAAAAGAAAAGGCACTTGAAAATGATGATGAAGATAGGTGTGTAGTGGTGACTTTTGGACAGGTTCAGGTTGTTCACATTATGGCCACTGAAAATAAAAAGTTCAGATAAAATGGTCTTTCCTTTTGAGCCCAGATTATGGTCCAAGTGTGTGGCGTTATTACATATGTAATTTGGATATGATAATAACATGTTCTTTCTTAAACAAATGGAGAAAAGTGCTACATCATATGTCATTTCTGTCAGTTTCAGAAAATTCATTAGTTTTCAGTCACAATGGACATGTTGTGCTGCATCACTAACTGCTGAAGATACTTGTTTGAACAGACCAGAAAATAAAGGCTGGTTCAAAACAAGAGCATTAGTCTGTGCCGGAAGGTTCCATGAACTTGTTTTGTGTGTGTTTGTGCATTATGCCACTCGTTGTCAGAGGTGTCTGTGTTGTTGCTGTTGCTGTGTCTGGAGGAGGCAGCTGTAATAAAGTGCTCATTATTCAAGAGTTGCACATGAATTTGGCCTTGCCTGTTTGTTACTATGGACACCTGATGCTAGTTGTATATACATAGATAACACAGGGTGGAAGGCAGTGTTTTGTGTTAAACATGAAGAGCTCACTCCCACCTGACAGGTAACACTCTCACACTGTGTTGTCACTCTGGCAAAAGCATGCGCTATGCAATATGTAACCGAGGGGTAAATCAATTATTTAATTGAACAAGTCTGTTAAGAACCTGATAATACACACTTTTAACATAATAAAAGAGTTATTTGCAAACATTTGTGTAGAAATTGTAATACATGCTTGACAAATTTAGATGAAATATGTGTATAATGCAAGATATGGCATTAGTTTAAACTTTACACTGAAAGAGAATCACTTTGGTGTGGCAGCTAAGATTTCAAGGTCATGTTTATTTTGTACCCTTAATAACCATGTAAAAAAGAAGTCAGAACAGTGCTAGAATCACTGTCTGCTAACTTACAGTTAAAAACGTGTACATAATGATATTATCAGTTACAACTGTCTCAGCAATTGTGGGAGTGCCTCTCATGGAGACAGAAAGGTTGCTTAGCAAGTAGCATGATCAGATCAAGCTCATGTATTTCCAGCATAAACTACATTTCCCATAATGCATCCATGCCATGTTTGATATGTCACCTGTTGCATTATTGAATCACTTCACCAATGCATTAACAAACACTGCTCAAATCTAAAGTGGTATTTTTTTTATACTGAATGTGTTTGACTTGTATATTGTAAAAAAAATCCATATGGCATGAATGTAAATAGACAATTACGATAATGTTGTGCATGTTAAAGATATGTATTGATCAGGCATGTTTTTTAAGCAATGTAGGCATTAGAACATGGGAATTTTAATGTAATGTATCTTAATGCATAGGATGTTGTTGGGTTTTCAGCTACCATCAAACCTCTGACTGAGATACAGCTAATAACTGCCAGGAGTGGGGAAGGAGGAGCCAGCACAGATTCTGATGGATTTGACGACTTGGACTGGACAGTCTGGAACAGAATAACCCTGTGATTGGACTGTCTGGAATAGAATAACCCTGTAATTGGACAGTTCCAGCATTAGACACTCTGACTGGATGGTCTACATCGTAACGTTTCCAGGATTTAACTCTTCTGGGCTGTGGGAACTGCACTTTGGTGAATTGTCATTCACTCTTCTTATGAAGCCAGCTTTTTGTTAAACCGTTGCATTTGTATAGAGGAACATCCACATCTTCCTACCCCAGAGCCTACTATCTGCCCCACTACCACAGAAGGTAGCACTTTAAAGAGCCCCTCCCATCTTTAACACCACCCTTACCGTGGCCTCCATCCTTGCAATAAGTATATCAAGATGTGTAGAGGCACCATGTGTTTGAAAATGGAGTATTAGTGTATGAATTACTCATATTTAAGAGTAGAAACAGAATAGGACTAAAATGCTGATTAATAAATGTGACTGTCATTAACGCTTTTAATCTTTTTTTAGTGTTTATTGTGGATTTATTGTTGTGTGTGTGTGTGTGTGTGTATGAGGTGATTACTTTGAACACTGTTGAACCTCCTCTCATGCCATTTCCTAGAAAAGCTTTGAGAAATGCCATTTCCTACAAAAGTCCAATGTGATGTGCAGCAATAATGTAAAGAGAAGCAGCACCGACACACTGTGATTTCAGTTCCGAATGACACATGCAGGCACAACACCATGCCACAGGCGTCAACACTCAAACTAGAACCTTCCTTTTGATTTCGCCATGGAGAGATTAAAGCTGTCACGTGCACATGCTTGTGTGTGTGTATATGTGTGTAGACATATGTGTGTTTCCTTCCAACTACCAAAACTGAGAGGGTTATCTGTGCTGTTATTTGCTGCTTTAAGAAATCAGGGCACCATTTTGATTTATGACAATGTAAAAGCATTTATTTTTTAATCTAGAACTTGTATTTTTGTGTTTCTTGCAGATTGTATAGTCAGTCATGATAGTACAATTGTGTGTTGTATGTCCACTCTGTGCAGAGTGTGAAATTGCTGTGTATTTTTCATATTTTCAGTCTGTATTGTAGAAGCATTTGTTGACATTTCGTAGTGCATGCTGACCCATGGTCATCCTGTAAAGAAAAGCTGGACCTGAATAGTGTGCATAGTTCAATGCAGTGTGAGACAGTCACATAAACACTTTTATCACACTTTTTGTACCATGCAGATTCTTTATTCTGTGCATGATTTAGGACAAAAAAGGCAGTTCATGTAGAACACAAAGTTAAATGAATATATGAATATATTATATAAAATATAAAGTGAATATCTTATATAAAAAAACATGAATATACTATATAAAAAGAAAAACAAAATATTATTATATAATATAAAAATTATATAATTCCCCAGTGATAAAATGATGGTCAATTTTAGTAATAGTTAAGCTAACACCCTAAGGATGTTTAGGGGTTTGTGGACAGTGCTTGGATATTTTGTGTTTGCATGTGATGTCTATATGTGCAGAAAATCATCTTCCCACCCTTCCCTTTGATCCAGACCATCTTCACACCAATCACCGTGGAAACCATTCCTGTGGTGGAGAGTCATAAACAGCAGGGATGAGCGTGTTTTTTGGCAGCAGACACCCCCACCCCCTACCAGTGCCTGTATCCATAACAACCACCAGGGAGTAGCTGTTCCAGTCTGACCCAGGCTGAGCATGGAGCCATTCAGAGGTAGCTGAAGAAGACAGCATGCATATTACATCAATGCTGGAGTCAGTCTCCTGTATGCAGTGCTGTCTGATCCAACATCACAGCCACATAGAGAAGGCTACGTCTAGACAGACTGCAGAAGACAGCAGGCACGCAGATCCAGCCCTTAAAAACAACCCATCTGCCTTAGGCTTTCTCATGCCCCAAAAGAGACCAGGCACGTTTTGCTAGGGTGATATTGGCCTCTTCAACATATTTCTTAAAATGTATTATTTTATTTTAAGGGATATCATTTCAGTTTTGAGATTTTGTTTTGTATTTACATTTAAACTAATATAAAATGTGTGTAAAATGAGAGAGGAGACACCCTCAGATAGTTGTGTATTATAGTATATCTTTTATGTACACTTAATATTATATGGAAAAACAAACATTAGGCAAGTAATCTACAGGCATCTAGGAACAGCATTGTTCTGTTGTTCTGTAGTTTCCCTGATTGACCTTACTTTCCCATTCTAACTGATACTGATGTTACATTTACAGATTCACCTCAGATTGCTGAATTTTTTGCATGATGAATATTTGCACAAGTTTGTTATAGTTTGCATTAAGCCTTTGGAATTTGAGTTTGAGTTTGTTGTTTATTAATACACATGGAAAAAAGAAAATCTCCTCACACCAGAATCAGGTTGCTACAGTTTTTTGAGAGGCTGGATGAGAAACTCTTCATTCAGTGTAGTGGAAGAATTTATCTGCATGGAGTGTTGAGGGCTTCATTTTCCAGCAGTTTAAACCTCACACTCAGATCCTCTCAGTGACTCTCTAAGCTAAACACGTAGTATATTCAAAGAGAATGACTACAGCCGTGTACATCTGTGTGTGTGTGTAGGAGAAACAGGTCGTGGAGTGATAGCTATCGCAGCTCAATGGTTCAAAAATGGAAATGTGGTCTGAATGACTGCAGTGTTTCAGAAATGTGAATTGTGTCGTGTGTAGGAAGAATGATTCATGCTCCACGATGAATGACATTTCAGCACACACACATTGCTTCATTCTGATTTTCCAGTCAATACTTCCCACATCACATGTGAAGCACACAGCAGACAGTCCATCCTTTCTTACACTCGCGTGTGTGTGTGTGTGTTTGTTTTTGTAGTAGTATGAAATCATTATGTGCGCAACACTACCACCAAAAATCTATCCTAAATCTATCCTAAAAATGAATTACATGAAATAAATATTAAAAAGCACAAATTGAATAAAATATGTTTTTGTTTGTTTTTAAAACTGGTTATAGCACAGCAGTTATCAAAGGATAGTAGGTCACAAATCAGTGAAGCAGAGCAATGGGCTGCATCAACCATTCTGTTATGTTTTACTCTCAGACAATCCAGTTAATCAACATATATTATGTCCAAAGTTCAAAGATCTATAAAGACACTACAGTGTTGTGCTTTAAAAACCAGTAAATGGGTCTTGCAATTACTTCTAAAATACTTATACTCTGTACAAGCAACCTGTGTACTGATGCTTCTGCCTGCTGAGGTTTAAACAAGCTGTAGTGTTGTCTATTACAACTTAAGCCCCGCAACATTTTACAGTAGATAAAATGCCTTTAATGAGAAAAATGAGAAAAGATGGAAGCATGAGCCAATTTCTTTGTATCCCTGTATCACTTATTTATAGAAAAGAACCAGTTTAATTTATAGAACAGAACTGGTTTACTTTATAGAAAAGAACAAGTCTAATTTTCAAAATAAATTTCATCTGAATTTTTGGAAACATATTACAACATCAGGTGTGAATAAACAGAAAAAAAATCATTATCTAATAGTTTATTCATGATTGTTAGCTAGTATTGGTTAAATATAACTTAACCTTAAACTTTGTTCATATCAAAGGAGAGGTGCACACATTTGTTACGCAAATTTGTGGCTACACACAGTACAAGTTTGGTCCAGCAGAACCAAAGTACAGCAGACGTTTGGTCCTGGTGATCTACTGCAAGGGTTTAGCACCAACCCTAACACGATTCAGTTAATCAAGTCTTTGTGGAGCATTTTTAAATTAGACTCAAGTGTGTTGGATTAGGGTTGAAACTCAATTCTACATGGTAGTAAGTCTCAAGAACCAAACATGAAATATAACCCCTGAAATAGAAAGATGGAAAAATGGAAAGAGTACATGCTTTCTCACTGAATAATACATATGGCTGGTATAAAAATACCAGAACAGTCTCCATTAGCAGAGGCTGTATACAAAGGAAATTAAATCTAGAATGCAAATTCAAGTGTGTAACATCAGGTGTGTGAGAGACAAATGCATGCTCATTGTGTAATGGTAGGTGGTGAGAGATGAATGCATGCTCAGTGGTGAACAGCTCCGTACCAAGGAATACAGAGTAGGGAATACACTGGTGATACATACTGATAGGAAGAGACAAGGTAGAAAATAAACAAGGCTTTTAATAAACTGACTAGAACACAAAGCACAAGAACAATTAGGATAGGGATACTGAACATACAAAAGGCTAAGACTACACGGAATAACAAAAGACACTGGGGGTAAAGGAAAACTAGACAGGGCAAACTAGAAGTAGGTACTAACACAGGGAATAAGAATAGGCAAAACAATGAACACAACTACGATCAGGCAAACAAGAATGGAAGAATATGGCATATTGGGGAAACAGACAACAGAAACATAACGTAGTAAACTTAACATCTGAGCAAAGGAACGTAACAAATGAAAATGAGCACAGAGAGTGGTTGGTTTGGCACAACTTGTTTATCTAAATGGATCCCACACAAGTCCCACAAGATGTAAACTTTGTTTTCACCACCACCACCACCATCTGTGTCTCTTCTCATTTGGACTTAGGGATGTCCAGCTCGTGTTCCATGCATAATATTCCTGTATATGATCCCTGCCACTTAGTTGTGTCTTTCAGTGTATGTTTTTCCCTGTGAGCATCTTACATCTGGTGTAACATACCCCTGGTTTGATCAACATCTAATGCTTAAAGCTTGATCATGTGCTGCTATGATTAGTGTCTCTGCTGTCCTTCAGTTCTGCCTTTTCCAGCCAGATTGTCTTATGTCAGCCACCTCGGCTATCTGTTGGTGGAAAATTCTATGGACAGCAGACATGTTTTACAATGTCTCTTCCAAAATCTATGAAATAGTTTCACCTCTCCTGTAGGTTCATAACAAAGAAATGCATGAGTACTGTTTGTTATGACATCCTTACACACACATTTTTAGAATTAGAGGTGCTGCAGTAAATGCTCTTTTTAAATCCTATCTTACAACCCCTTCTCATGTCACCATAGAAACACCCCAGACTATGATTTCAACTCCAAGTGTGTCTGATACAGTGAAATTATGAATGCTCTGTTTGTTCATGTGTGTGTGAGTGTGAGGGTACATGCATATGCTTTCCTGTCTATAGATATATCTATAAGTGCAATGTACATTGGGTATGTTTTACCTGCCCTTTAGAAGACGAGCATGAGTAGCTGTCGTATTCATTTATTCTGTTATTAACCATGGCTCTGTGTGGTATACTAAGGACACAGATAATATAATTGGTTTCACTAATAACATTTCATTATGTAAACATTGATTTCTCATGTGACTCTATGGAGATGTATATTATGTGCTGTCTTGAACTTTCTCCTAGTGTCCAATCAGAATCCAGGCAGTGTCCTGTTTCTTCTCCACACCCACCAGAGCCTGTTGCTATGAAACCAGGAGCTTCACTAGGCTGTGTGGTGCAGTAAAAGGAGATTCTGTGTGTGTATCTTCAAGGTCAGCTCTAGGATAAAAACACACTGCTTTTGAACCCTCAGTAATTGATGATCTTGTCTCTGTGATTAAAGGGATGAGGCATGCATGAATCAGACTTAATGATATCATATTGTCTAAAATTACCTCTACTGTATGTGTATGGATCTCAGACACAAGCACATTTTCATCTTCACACTGACCACAGCATGAAAGCAGCAAACAGCTGCACAATACATACAAAAATGGCTTTCTTGCTGTTTCTGAGCTACACAGAGATTGTTTGTCCTCTGTATGTAAAGCTAATTAATTCGCCAGGTTTGTTTGGCATTGAGCTGCCTGCAAGTACTGTAGGTTTTTGTGATCATTGATCACTATGAATGGGTGCTGAATACCCTCAAGCAAGTGCCTCCACTCCTCAAAGGCCAGCCGAGGCGCGCTTTAAGTAGGTGAAAACAACACGGCGCTAGTAGTAGGTGGTGAAAGCGGTCAAATGACTGGCCCTCGGCGCTTCTAGGTATAAGTATGTAAATGAGACGCGGCGCTTCTAGTGTTAATGGTCAGGATCTCCCTGTCTCCCACACCATAGTTTCTTTCCACTGGAGTGAGGCTCTTGGAATAACAGGTCTCAGTCCTGATTATTGGGACAGCACCACTCTTACTCCAACATCAGAGGCATCCACTTCAGCAATAAATTATTTGTATGGGGCAGAATTGAAAGGTTGCTTTTAGCACAGTGAAGGTGTACCCTGCCTCAGAGGACCCAGTCAAGTGGTTCTGTTGGCTATTGAGATGGTTGGTAAGGAGCTGGAGTTTACAGTGCAGTCTGGTCCACTGAGTCACAATTTCGGCCTTGATGGACTTCATCCAGATGCTGGCCTTGCTGATGACATACAGTAGCTGAGGAAACTACTCTGGTGCTGATATAATTTGCACTTCTCCAGTTTACAATATAGATTATTAGCTGAAACGAAAAGCAGGGGATGTAGGTACTTTACCAAGATGGAGGCAATAAGTAGTTATAAAAATATAAAATTAGTATGCAAGACTATCAGGGTGTCTCATGAGTGATGTGCCCTCTCCATTGCATGCATAGCAATGGGACTAGGTAAAAGGAGTTGCTTCACCCTGAGAATTCTGGCCAGCCCATGATCTATGAAACTCTTGCCATTCCAGACTCCACTAGGGCTGTAACAGGAAGAGACCACATGGAGTATGAAAGATTGTGCCAGCATGGGAGTGTAACTCATCTTAGTGGAGTGCTTTGAACTTCTCATTTGACTTCATTCCTGAGTCCTTCCACAAGGGTGTGCATATGGTTCTCTTCTGCAATTTCTGCCACCATATGGAACTCCAGAGCAAACTACACTGCTGGGAGGGAGACATGATTGAATTTTAGCTTGACCACAAGAATACTGTCTTTTTTGGGAATGGAAAACCACCCTAAATTGGTGGACAAAATTGGGGTTGCTGGGCCTCAGCGGGGAGTCGGTTGCTACCAGTACACTTTAGCCCTCCCATTAAGTTGACTACCAGTAAATGGCATGCTCAGGCATAATGGACTGAACATGCCATCATGCCATCACATGCCATCAGCATATCAGCTGATATGCAAACTATAGTTCATATTGAACCAGAAAGCCCTCACAACTTTCTGCATTGCTGTCGTAGACCTCCAGGGTGGCTACATGGTAAGCCTGGAACCCAGAGGTGGCATTTCTTGAGTGGTTTCTGGTCAACATGGACAAGATTTCAACAGTAGTCCACTTACCTGGGCTATAGACTCAAATATGATAATGCAGCAGGTCTGCTATATGGACTATTATGTACAATGAACTATGCACTTAAGCAATGATAATGCAATAGTTTAAGTGCACAAGAAGGTTTAGGTATTCAACCATCTTACAGTAAATTCAAGAAAAATAATTACTGGACTAAGCAGTTCTCTGCCACTTGTCTTTGAGAGCACCCAGCCCTTTCCATTTGCTCTGTTCAACTGTTAAGTTTCCAAACCACACAATGATGTGAATGTTTTCTATCATAATTCTGTAGAACTGTGGTATGCCATGTTTCGAGACTATCAAGAAAATGGCATTATTCATAATTTCCACCACATATGCACTGAAAACGGATCTATCCTGGTTTCATTGACTAGTTATTTGAAATTACCAATTTGTGTTTTAATTTCAATTTATGATCAAATGTGTTGGAATGATTTGATTATTTTGGTGTTAAATTATTTAACAATGCTACTGTAAAATGTAGACTTTGTTTTTGGTTGATTTGGTTATAGTCTGATGAGAATGGGAGCTGATCTGTTTTGGTGTCTGTAAGGGAATTTAATGATTCATGTTACATTCTGAATTAAATGTCTCTCTTTAGTTAAACTAGTTGCCGGTCAGGCTGATCCCAGTCCTACTGGCGTCTAAATATCTTTTTGACTGTCCTTCGGCATATACACAATACCCGTCCTATCTGATAGTCGGTCTCATTCAGATCCGAGCGTAATCCAAACACCTTCTTAGTGGAGGTCACTTCTTAGTGTTTCACACCCCATCCTTAAGACCAATCA
>JAOYMR010000006.1:13858807-13870865 GCA_025802075.1 Tenebrosternarchus preto
GGTGCAGTGACGTTTAAGGGCCCGGAGATCACGAGCATCCAGTAGAGTTTTACGGCCTTGACCCTTACGCACAGCGAATGTTCCAGATTCTCTGAATCTTTTGATGATGTTATGCACGGTTGTTGATGATAGCTTAAAAGTCTTTGCTATTTTACGCTGGGTAACACCATTCTGGCATTGCTGTGCAACAATGGTGGAATTGGTGATCCTCTTACTATCTTGGCTTCAGAGAGACACTGACACTCTGAGAAGCTCTTTTTATACCCAATCACGTTGTCAATTGACCTAATTAGTGTTAATTGTTCTTCCAGCTATTCGTTATATGCTCAATTTCCTTTTTCCATCCACTTATTGCTACTTGTCCCAACTTTTTTGGGATTTGTTGACACTGTAAAATTTTGAATCAACATATTTTTCCTTTAAAATGTTACATTTACTCAGATTAAACTTTTGATCTGTCATCTATGTTCTATTACGAATAAAACATTGACATTTACCATCTCCACATCATTGCATTCAGTTTTATTCACAATTTGTTTAGTGTGCCAACTTTTTTGGAATCCGGTTTATAGACACACACCCCTCCTCCTCTTAGCCACAGTGCACAGGTTAATGAGAGGAAAAGTGTTACAGGTGAAGAACACGCAGGCAAAGAAAGGGAAGCTCAACTGTCTCACACAGGTCTCCAACTGAAGTGTTTAATGAACGCAACAAAATGAAACGAAACTGAAAAGGCATAATAACAAAAGAGGCACAGTGACCACAAAGACTGACAAGCTCTGAACAAAAACTGAGCATTAAAATAAGGAACATAAAGACATAATGATCCTCAGTTGGCGAGCTAATTAGTGAATAATGCCCACCACCTGAGGAAAGCATGGACAACATAAAACGACAGACTTAAACAATAACAAATGGCCCATGCGCTCTGCTGCTGCCACTACCGGAGAACACAAGTAGGAGGAGTCTGCATCATGACAAAAAGGAAGAAAAATAAACCAAACAAACTTCAAAGGCCAATCATAGCAAGGCATTCTATTCCTATACCTCACACCTTCATTCTTTAAAAAATATTCTTAAAAGGTGCATTGCTTGCTGGTATGGTTCTTGGAAGAGCTTTAATTGGTAAATATCTTATTAATTATATGGATGGTTCTTCGGTTTGATATAGTTTTTAACACTGACATTATTGTTGTTACATTGTATTTCATGCTGTTTAGGTTCAGTGTATGCATGCGTATAATTGTGATACCCACTGCAAGCAAATGCTCAGAGTTACAGTGTATCTGGTGAATAAAAAACTTGTTCATAAAATCTTATTTTGTTGTGAATGTTAACATATGTACAGTAATAGAAAATTATGAAATATCAGTTAGCCAATAAGGTAGTTCACTAATGAACAAATAGAAATATTTAAGCTAATATTGAGTGTATTGGTAAAAGGGTGTCTTAGGTAATTAAAATATTAGCGCTTTAACTTATTGTACAGATACACCAAAGGATAAAGTGTCAAAGGACTTATGAGCATGATCTAACAGTTTGCCATGTCTGTCATCTGCTTTTCAGACATGACACAGATGAGGACAGCTACCAAAGTGTGCCAGTGTCTTAATGAAGCTGGATTAGGACATGTAAAAAAGTTTTTTTTAGTTGGATGTTTCAGATGTTTTTAATGATGGTTTAAAATCTGTAAAATTAACTTAATTGCTTTGTTCCTGGAAAGCCGATTTCTCCTCAATTTAACAGGTGATTCAATTAAAAGTCCCTGAGTAATAATAATAAACACATACTAACCCTAACCATCTTATTCTGAAGAACCTCTTGGTATTAGTTCTTGGAGGAACTGGTTAGGTATCCATGAAGACCCTTTTAAGCAGAGGATCTACAGATAAGGCTTTTAATCTCATTGTACATGTATAATGACAATAAAGGCATTCTATATAACCTTTTTTGAAAAGTTGTTCTGAAGAACCAAGAAGAGAGTTTTAAAAAAACCTTTTTAAGAGTTTTTTTATGGTACCAAAAATACCATAAAAAAGAACCATTAACTGAAAGGTTCTTCAGGGAACCAAATACGAGCCTTTATGGCACTGTTCCAAAAACCCTCTTATTTTTGGTAGGAGTGTGGTTTGCTTTAAATCTGCCTACCACCTGGTGTGGAATTCTAACTTGAGTGAGTGGCTGTCTTGCTCTCATGGGTCTGAATGGGAGGGGGTGGGTTGTGGAGTTCAGTACCGTTGTGACGCACTGTTCCAAATGTGCTATCATCCCAAGGCTGAGCCCTCTGTAGGATGGATATAATGACTTCACGCTCAATGTGATAGCATACAGGTTTTCAGGAGCAGAGAAATGCTGAGGGTTTTGCAGTGATAAGCTGCCATACATACTGGAAGCAAAAAGTGCAATGATTCTGTCAGCAACCAAATTCATTCATTCAAATGTGCCAAGAGCAAAATCTACATTCTTTGCATATGTTTATGAACTTTTTTCAGTGTTATTTGCAGCTTGTGTTTATGCCATTAATGTACTGTTGAATTTCTGATAGGAGAGCATGAAAGTCTGACCTCAACTTAAAAATTTAGCTATACAGTTTACAACAGAAGTCACAAAGCAACTTTACAGAAACCATGTAAACAAATGTGACCCAGTGGAAGTAGTATTGACAAGAAATACAACACACCCTTAACACACCAAATTTTTTGTTTGTTTGTTTAAACACCCAGACTATGCCACCCCCAATTTACTGGGTAGGGGATACCGCATAGAACATACTCTACTGAACGAGTTAACTCAAAACTGTTCCAGACTGAGCAACATTTATTTAACATAACGAGCATTAAAAGTAGCGGTGTAACGCCAGCATACAATTAATAGTGACAAGCGTGTCAGTTGTAAGCAGATCCACAATTGGTTAGTTAACAAGGATATCAATAAACTTTACTCCACCAAATTCACAAAAAGAAACATCACACAAAAATACAAATGTATCTCAAAAACCTCACACCAATTAACAGTGGCCAGCAAGCAACTAGTCCATGACCCTCTAGAAGGAGAAACACATCAACACAAATAGTAAAATTACACCTTTTAAAAGTATAGGCTATCACAGCCACAAAGCCAAGTGGGAGTTGAACCCTTTATATTAACAATAAACATTTGCCTAAACTACCAAAACGGTTCTACTCACAATTTTATAAACACATGCTTCTAAGGCTTATTGAGCTGATAAAACTAAAGTGGTTCGCTACTACGTGGCTGCACTCCACCAAGAGCCTAGACCATTAAGTCGATTGTTCCCATGCGGCCTCAGTAACTAGAACAATAGCATAACCGCATGTTAACATACTTATTCTTTACACTGCCGGCAGACGCTAGAGATCTATATGGTAGCTTCATTCCGTGCCAGTTATCACTGAACAATATAAATTAAAACTACTACCTACCGATAGCCAGGCTGGAAACCTGCTTCTAAGTTAATAGGGACTAAAACTCTGTAGATTCACCACCTTTAGGCTCCTTGTTCTTCCAGCAGCAACAGGACGCCAAACAATTAACTTTCCTGTTGTAAGCAGCGGAAAATTAAACCTGTCCCAAACCCCGGGGCTTTTTAGCATTCCCACCTGCCATACTATGATGGTCACCAATTAAGGTTATTTCCACCCACCTCTCAGTTGACACCAGTAGCAGCAATACCTCAACCCTACCACACAAAGATTCCAGGTTCAGGTCCTTAAAGGCTAAGCACAGAGAGAGAATAGACATTTTGAGACAGAAACTAATAATAGGTTTCACAAATGGGACAACAGTATTACCACAGAATAGAGAAACATAAGAGTAAACTATACAAAAGGAAACTAAATACCAGAGAACATACTACATTATGGTATAGACAAAACAGATAATCAACTATGAGAGATAATAATAAAACAATACTAAGGAGCATAGAACAAGCAACTAGGAACAAAAACTAGGATGGGAAAAATAGGGGCTAACATTACTAACTTTACTAGAGAGAAAGGAATACGGGAATAATCCGACAAGAAGAGTTAGACAGAAAACAGGGATCACTATAGCAATAAATTGGGGAAACTCGAGTGTACAAACGAGAACTCAAATGATGTGGGGGGCTGAAAGGAGTCCAAGAGATGCTATGAGAACAGGAACAAATATAAAGCAAATCTAGAAAGAGCAAAAACAGAATAGGAACTGCCAGAGATCAGATCAAGTTAGGATCAGGATTAGAAAAGGGACCAGCAAAGAGAGAGCAAAACAATCGGCCTTAAGTACAGAAATTAATGAAAGGCAAACAAGAAATAGCTGAACAAACGGAATCAAAACAGTAAATTTATGGAGAAAACCAGGGGCAAAGATAAATCAAGAACAAAATGAAAAAAAGAACATGAGACACATAGGAACCATGACACAAGGGAGGGCTAATTGTGACCAACAATACGAATAAAGTTGCCTTCATGTTTTTAAGAGCTAGAAACTTGTAAGACTTAAGAAACGATAACATATTTGTGTTAGGTTTTTGCCTCCGTTCAGTCCGACTGACACAGAGTACCTTCAGGGTTCGACCAGACACTAAATTAGCTCAGCCCTCAGTATGCCTCTTTACAGGATCCTGGAGAACAAATTCACAACACACACAAGTGTCAAGAAGATGCTCTAAAGTTTATTAACAATATAGAAGTTTAAATAGAAGAAAGAGATAGAGTAGGAAGAAGAGAGTGATGGTGTGGGGTAACATGATTGGTCTAAGGTGGAATCAACAACTAGATGATTGGTCTTAAGGATGGGGTGTGAAATGCCAAGAAGTGGCCTCCACTAAGATGTTTGGATTATGCTCGGATCCGAGTCAGACCGAAGGTCAGATAGGAAGGATGTTGTGTATATGCCGAAGCACAGGCAAAAAGATATTTAGACGCCAGTAGGACTGGGGTCAGCCTGACCGGCAACTAGTTTACTTAGAGAGAGACATTTAATTCAAAATGTAACATGAATCATGAATAATTAAATTCCCTTACAATTTGGTGTTTTATCTTAAAGGCTTTATCTTTTATCTTATTTGGGTGGGTTGGTTCTTTGTTCTGGTTGGCTTTGTGTGTGATTTTCTTTCGCTCGCCAATTAGAAAGGAATCTTAATTGTTCTCATTATTGATTTTGATGGTTCTCCAGGCAAGTGCTGGCCACTGAAGGATAGGGTTTTTCCTAGATATGTATAGAGACTCCCAGGACACAGTGTAAAAGCAAGGGCACAAGGGGAAGCAGAATTAGACCCAAGCTAACAATAATGCACAACAGAATTAGACACGACAACTATAATACAACAGAATTAGACACAAGACAACAAGAAGACAAGCTGACAACTGCACTAGAACCACTCTAAAAGGTTTTTTTTACTCAACTTTTCAGAGCAGATGAACATTGGCATTAAATGCTGACTAGTAAATGAGCAGTAATTTTTCCATGCTGTAGAACCTTTATGTAAAATTTCACATTTTCACTGAAATAATACAAAAAGGCATATACATTTAGAATGAACTAGAAATTACAGGCTTTGTTTTGCTCATCTTCAAACCCTTTTACTGTTATTAACAGTAAAAAGTTTGAGGTTGCAGATCAGGACTTGGACAGTAATCTTCTAAGCTAACAGTAATAGTTGAGTTGTATATCTCGAGCTGCTGCACATATAACATTCCTAATCAACTGTCAGTAACTATTCTAATAACTTCCACAATCACAATTAAATGAAATTATTAGAACCATTATTTCCTCACTTAAGTACTTCAGAAGATGATATAACAAGCTGGCATATGCAAGAAAGCTTTAGTCCAAATATTTTACACAATAGGTTCTTTGCTCATATGAAACTAGTTACTTAGACAATACTTCAGTACTTCTCGGCTCCTATATCTTCAAAGAAATGCTGCTTCAAGAAATATTTCCTATGAGGCTAAGTATTGTTGCCACAGAGATCCCTTCTGTGCATCATCTCAAATGATCAAAAACAAAGTTTTGGCAGTTTACTTTTACATGGGTGAAAACTCCAAATTTGATGCAGGTTCAAATTTGGATATATTTGGCCTCTCAAAGTGATCAACTCCAGGTTTCAAGCAACCTATTAGATTTGTAGCGGAGACAGAGCTAGAAAGATGGAGACCAAACCCAACAAGTAGTAAACCAAGTTACTACTCTGTCAAACACCAGGTGAAGTGACCTTACCAAAACCTAAAGAGTCCACAGTCCATGTGAGTTCATTCTGTTCACAAAGCCTCACTAAGGGCCCATCACCTGCATTAAACTGATCTGCATACACAATCAATGATCCTTCATCTGGTCCTCTTCCTCCAGTTTGCGAATTTCTTCCTTCAAGAAGTTGATATTTTCTCTGGAGGCTTTCAGCTTTTCCTTCAGCTCAGTGATTTCCAGACTCGTCTTTTTCTTTGCAGCCTCCAGCTTTTCCCGTGTTCGCATCTCAAGTTCTGCAACTATCCCACACACATACTCAGCATTACAGGACATGGCTAATTTCTGCTTCTAAAGCCCTTTGGAAACTCCTGCAATAATGATTACATGTTGCCCTGGCATTTTTTAAGCACTGGTCTTCTTCTCTGTAATGATGTGAATGTGTGGTCATGGTAGCTAAGGGGAAGAATGATGGTAACTCAAGGGTAAAGTCAAAGTAAGATGTGTTCTGAAATTGTAATACATCCATGAATATAAAAGAGCAAATAGGAAAAAATAAACAAAAATGAAGTCTCTGAAGAGCCTTTAATACTCTACTGCTCTCATTTTCTCCAGTCTGCAGCTGCAATAAGGATACATTGTAATAAGATAACAAAAGGACTCCTGACTTAGATGTTTCTGCTGCTTTTATGCAAGCATTTCCCCACCAACCATTTGTGGATTAAACCAATACCATCATATAAACTCTCCTTTACTTTATTTGCAAGTTGTCAGGGTTGTTATCAAACTCCTTGAGAATAGCACAACATTCCCTTTCAGGATCCTGTACTATGAACGCGTGTATGTGTAATGTGGGTTTTACTTACACTCTGTCTCATGTTTGTAGGCTCCTAAAGTCAGCTGCCTGGTGGTGTTCAGAAGCTGTTGCATCATAGCAGTGGGATCCTGAAAGATCTGCAATAACATGGAACATTTTACAATCTTATCTATTAACTGAACCATAGAACATTTAACAAATAAGCATACAGTACTAGTGAGAATGCAAGATTTTTTTTCTGTAAGCCCACACCATCTCATCATAGAACTCCGAGACAACTGTCTTCTTAGGCATCGCACTGGAATCTGACTGGAACAGTTTGAGGAGGTGATACAGGGTAACCTGGTCCAAAAATATACAAAACTGTTTTCCCATTGATAAAATGAAAGCGAAGCCCTACATTCAATACTAAGAGTAATACTAAGAGTATACCTTTGATACTCAAAATAGTATAACTTTAATTATGATCATCAATACAACATAAAATATATATCTGCTACTTACTGGTCTCTCATTTGGGTCTATAAAGAAGATTTTTATAATGATCTCAAACTCCCCCCAGCCAGTCTCTGTTATTTCATATGGTGGCTTTGTTACTACTGAAAGAATATGAACATGAGGAATATGTTCACTGTTTTACTGAGGTACAAAATTTTGGTGAAAAAACAGTATGCATAAATTCAAAGTATATGCTATTAAAATGTAATTACAATCATTAAAATGTACCTCTTAAAGGATTCCCATAGCTCTCATGAAGTTTAAACTGTATCTTCTTCACATAAGCTGACATATCCTAGCAAAAGATGGAATTAGGTTAGCACTCTGTGCCTTTTCAGTTTACGTATTCTGTATGCTAAAGCTAGCTTACGTTTCCATTAGAAACACGTGTACTCAAAGTATCTGAAATAAAAGGTTATGACTGCAAAGTAAATGGTACTGCAACCACAACGAGAAACCAAAACAACGGTTGCTAGCGATACCTCATTTCTATAAGGTTTCACGTATACAGTCCACTGATGAGTATGGCCATCTTCTTCTCTTTTCTTGCCAAAATACCGGGCAACATTTCCAAAAACAATAGGTTTCACAATCGTCACACCCTGTGAATAAACATAACAAGAAGGTTTATAATCCATCTTAGCCAATGTTAACTAGTTAGCACAATTAACACTTGGATTCACAAAGGTAATATCACTACATATTGTACGAGAAAACGCATGGCACACTGGCTAATATGTTTATAAATATATAGCTAGCTAGTTAACAGCATGTTAGTCATTAAACTGATTACATACCCAGCAAAAAGAATAGATAATGCTAAAATCGCGCTTCGCTTGACTATGTAGCTAAGCAAGTTAGCTAACTAGCTACTTAACTAAAGTTACCTTTACACGCCCCCCTGAATCTGGACCAAATTCAGCCATCCTCTTAAACATAGTATTTACAGAGAAAATGTTAGATTTGTATTAGTTTAGAAAGAACTCGTACTATATTAAACTGTGAAAATGCCATTAAGCAAACGATGTGTATCACTTCATGGTAGCATTTCGTTTGTTACGTGTGTGAAGCTGCTATAATAAGAGTTACAAAATATGCGGAGGTGACGGAGATTTTTATTCAAAGAAATATCGTTAAAAGGTTTTTATTCTAAAGAGCTCTCTGTAAATACCAGTCAACGCAGTTTACTAATACGTATTTTGCATTTAAATATGTTATTTATAGTGATCAGGGCCATGTAATGTGTATCTGCCTAAACTTTTTATAGTTCTGTAAGTGTCTGACAAAGGCCTCTCATACAGATTTGTTAATGGGATCCTGGGTCCATCATCATGCACACCAAGCATCTTTAGTGTATTTTGTTTTAGTTGGGTTTTTGTACCGTTATGACTGCAATTTTTTAATAAACTGGGTAGTTTCTAGACCGACTGATGTAACTAATAGATTTAAAAATAATAAAATCGTGCAGATCTAAAGTTTTGTTAGCATGGAAAGTAGTTGTATTGTTCTGTGGTATGAGGTTACACTGGCACAACTGTAAAATACATGGATCAGTTTAGGTTATTTACAGCAATGTTGAGAAAACAAAAAATCATAACGAGGCTTTTATTTTTGACATTGTACGAGCGCAGCCACGTTTCAGATCTTTTCGTCATGTAAATGTAATTTGGGACTTTTTTCTTCAATGCTTAGTTAGTGTTTAATACAGCAAGCTTTTACGAGTGGAGACAACTTAAAATAACAAAAGTCCTTAATTAGACAATGATCATGGTTTCTAACTTCACATTTTCGCGCTCTGCTTCTTCTCCGCGCTGAATGTGTTTACCGTGGAAGGAGAACAGAGGAGAAGAAAATGGCTGACGGTGTTGATCACATCGACATTTACGCTGATGTAGAAGAAGAATTCAACCAGGTATATTTCCCCAACAGATACGTACTGATCTGGATGCATTGCATTGTTTGCATTTTACACAGTGCTTAATTATATGTCCGGCAACGCATGGACTAGGCTATTTTTAATCGAATGCTGCTGTTGGGGGTTTGCTAACAGCTTAGTAGCTAGCTAACGAGTTTGCCCTCACTAGCTAGCAAAATTAAGAGCGCAAATAGTAGCTGTGTACATAGTGTAACGAGTAAACAACCATCACAACACTGTTTTCAAATTGCTGTTTATTAATTGTGGCATAGGCATATTTATATGTTTATATAAACAGCGTTGCTAAAATGTTCGCATAGAACGCGGTTCAGCACTAATGGCGTGTGTGCACGTTCCATTGTTCGTAGTGTGTGGTAGGCTTGCGTCTCGTGTAAGTGGCGGTTTCGTGAAAAGGCATTTTTCAGATAGCAAGCTGCAGCTAGTCGTGGTTAAGTCATTTGTCAAGCTCTTACGCGCTATGACGCTCGTTATATCAAGTGTTAGTTTCTCTTCCAGATTAAGAAAACGTTGCGTTATGGGAAATCAAGCCAGACTCAGCTACCGAATATAACTTTTGTCGATTAACAGACCAAACCCTTGTTTAGCTAGCTTTAGCTGAATTGAATAGGTTGTATTGCCATGGACTAAGGTGCTTAATGTGGCTAGCTGCGTTATTTTAAAGGTATTAAAATAAAGGACGAATAATTACAGGTATTTTCGAATTGTCTTGGCTTGCCATAATTTAATACTGTCTTGCAGTGTGAGAAGATTACAGAACGAAGCATTGTAGCTAGCTGCAGTAGACCTTCATGCAGCAATCACATTTGGCCAGATGCTTTATATTATATAAACTCATCGTTGTCCTGCAACGGAATGGCGTTGTTTTAGATTATTTGGGGTGGGGGCGGTATACAAACTGGAACTAGCTAACGTTTTTATATGTATCGATGGATTAGCATGCATCATGATGCAGCGGCGTTGTAAGCCTAGCAAAGTGTTCACTGTAGTTTGTGCAAACGTCACTGATATAAAACCATCTCTAATTAGCTACAACAGCGTTAGATAGCAGGCACAATATGTTTAGTATGCACGAATGTAGTTGTAATGTTATCATTTTAGCCGAGTTTGTCCGAGCTCGATTGATGAGTGGATTTTTTTCCGCAACTTAAAATAATTCCTCTCGCATGCAAGCCACACTCTCTTGCTCAAGTTTCTTTTTGACAGGTGTGGACGGGGCCCAGGTATGGCCATTGTAATGTGAGAGAGGATTGGTTACTACTGTTTTCTGACAATCACAATTGGTTGTGATTGGTTGTCTGTCTTTGGTGATCACAGAGGTGTGGTGTAGTGATCTATCTATATGAATACATTTACATTTATGGCATTTGGCAGATGCTCTTATCCAGAGCGACTTACAAAAGTGCTTAGGGATACTTGGAATATCTAGGGTAGCTCAGATAGACCCGAATTCATGTACTCTAAGCTGGAATACTACCAGAAAATAGTCTCATGTTTCACAAGTCTTTCTTATAACCATAATATACAGCTAAATTGTAGCTAACCCCTCTAGCCTGAATATACAACTAAGTTGCATAACATCTGAGGAAAGAAAACAATAAAACAGTAGCTAAAAACTGAAGGATATATTCTATGTCAAGTGCTTGCGAAAGATGTGAGTCTTCAGTTGGCATTTGAAGACAGCAAGTGACTCCACTGTTCAGATACACAAGGGAAGTTCATTCCACCACCTTGGTGCCAGGACAGAAAAGTCTGGATGCATGTCTCCCATGTGTCCTGGACGATGGAGGGTCAAGGCGAGCTGTACTTGAAGCACGGAGGGCTCTAGGTATGCTTCTGGGTTTGACCATTGCCATCAAGTACGGAGGGGCTGGAACATTCTTGGCTTTGTAGGCTAGCATCAGGGTTTTATATCCGATACGGGCAGCTACTGGGAGCCAGTGAAGGATGTGCAGCAAACGCATGCTGCTGCGTTCTGGATCAGTTGCAGGGGCTTGATAGCATGCAAAGGAGCATGCTAGGAGGGAGTTGCAGTAGTCTAGTCTTGAGATGACAAGGGACTGAACAAGGACCTGGGTGGCCTCCTTAGAGAGGAATGGGCGAATCCTCCAAATGTTATGAAGGACGTATCTACATGAACGCGTTCCGTTCGCAACATGAGCCGTGAAAGAAAGCCGATTGTCCACAACTACTCCCAGGCTACGTGCTTCAATAGATGGAGTGATCAGGGTGTTCTCAAGTGAGATCTAAAGATCACAGTGAGGATTAGCTCCATCAGGAATGTACAGCATCTCCGTCTTGCTTGGGATGAGCTTGAGGTGGTGAGCATCCAAGATGCAATGTCTTCCAGACAAGCAGAGATCCGGGCTGAAGCCTGTGGGTCAGAGGTTGGGAAGGAAAAGATGAGCTGGGTGTCATCAGCATAGCAGTGGTAGGAGAAACCATGTGCAGAAATTGTATTGCCCATTGAGCAAGTATATAGTGAAAATAGGAGAGGACCCAGCACTGAGCCTTGCGGGACACCAGTGGAGAGTTTGCATGGAGCAGACGTGGGGGGGGGGGGGGGGGGGGGGGGGGGGGGGGGGGGGGGGGGGGGGGGGGGGGGGGGGGGGGGGGGGGGG
>JAOYMR010000006.1:13884787-13905145 GCA_025802075.1 Tenebrosternarchus preto
CCCCCCCCCCCCCCCCCCCCCCCCCCCCCCCCCCCCCCCCCCCCCCCCCCCCCCCCCCCCCCCCCCCCCCCTCGACAATAAACTACTTTTAGCTACTTTGAGCTCAGACATCAGTTGCGTGAATAATTATATCCCGAAATAAGTATTTGGCAATTTCAGCATGCAGTTTGTCTGCATTATACCATTGATATGGAAAACTGCTAAATGGGTTACCTGTACACTGATAGGAAATTTCTGGTCAGTTTTGTATAATTGATTTTTTTTTTTTTAATGTCAAGACAGCAACATGCAGGAAGGTAGATTTAAGGTCAGGGAGTACTGTAGATGATTTTGATGTCAAGTTCACCATTCATGTCTAAAATGTCGGCTGCTCAAAACAAACCTTATGTTAAGTGAATGTGGGTCTTGTGATGCTAAATAGTATAATCACATTTTATGCAGCACACTGTTACCCTTAAAGTATTTTATTATAGCATTTTAGCTCCTGAATAAACATCAGTAAACATAATAAATTGCAGTAAAATGGCTAAAGCATGGTTTTGTAGCACTTTCACTGTTAAATATACGTAAACCCACTTAAGATATTAGTTAAATTACTGTAAAATTATTCCATTAGACAACTTGAAAGTTGGAAAATGAAAAGAATTAGGGTAAATACTACAACCAACTGGTTCCGATAAGTTTCCAATGTCATGCACCATAATGTTTTGAAAAGACCCACTGGTCTCCTATATTTATGGCTCTTTTTATAAATTTTATAATTGGGTGTGTTAGTAATAAATTTCTGTTGATCAAGTCCAGCTGTCCCCTTTTGTGCTCAACAAGTTTTGTTTTTGTTTTTTCCTTTCTCCCCACTTCTTTCATGTTTCAGTGATGCCTACTACTATACTACACTACACACTATACAGATTTCTTGTTTTTAATACAGTTTAACATAATGTAATGTGTGTATAATTTCAGTTAGCTTGTGGAGAATATTTATCCTGTAGTACAGACATTTCTCTGTCTGTATATGGAGGTTAATGGAGGTTAGCTGACTTAACATTACATGTCTTGCACTAGTTTCTATTATTTATCTTCCTCTTTCCCCTCTGAGTATCATTATGTTACAGGGTTGGACAAATTGTTTTTACTGCTGACCAAAGTCTTGCCTCAGGAAAGCAATGTTGGGTAATGTAAAAGCACCAAGTACTAGCTCCCATTCCTAAATTATAGTTTTTAGAGGTGTAATCTGCAGTTATTCTTAATACATTCAGTAGATAATGCAGAATGTTTTAATGGCAGTCTTTATCTAATGGCCCATTGTTAGAGGAGAATTGGAACACGTGAAGAAATGTCTCTTAGTCATCTGCTGGTGGAGGATTTGTCCAGCCCTTGTCTGTCTTACTCTGGTGTTTTTAATGTGCCACTAGCATCAGGCCTTTCACTTTCACACCATCTCTTCTCAAGAATCTCAAGTATGTCATGATTACATAATACTGATAACGGAGTAAATACAAAGTATTGACAAGTACTGATTCCACTTAGGGGAATAATCAGGACATTTTGGAAATGAAAATATTTGCAGAGATCTTTCAGGTAATCTTGAACAAAATACTTTTGCTCAGTGAATTTATAAATCAGATGTAAAAACAAATTCAGAACAGCCAATTCAAATGCAGTTTATCTATAAAAATGTCCTGATTGTACCCATTAAATGCAAGTTTAAGAAACCACAAAGAGATGTGATTCCATGGCCCTGTACGGTTTTACAGTTGAGGGATGGTGTCATTAATGAAAACGGTGGAACGTTTGAAAAGGTTTTGTTCTCTCTTGCCATCTACATTAAATTTGTTTAAACAAAGGGAAATTGATGGTTTTTGGTGAGGGATATAAGGGACTGTTCAAATAAGGGTACATTGTCAGCATGCACAACAATTTTGCAGCAATTTGCATGGTTCGAAAATAAAACATGTAATTTATAATGTTCTACAAGTTTTAATAGTGTTCTCTTTGGAAGTATATTTAGAAATTCTGAGTGTGTTGAATACCCTGTAAATTCATACAGAAATTGGCTAAAATATTTTTTAACATTGACTGTGTAATTAAATCTTTGGCTTTTACCCATAGTAATTAAACAGAGCTGGGTTGGACCAGGGTTGGAATTGGGCTTGTGGCTTCACTCTTTAAAAGCATAAAATATAACCAGACCGATCTCTTGGATCAGTGTAATTTTGTGTGTTTTTTTCTGACACACACACTGAGAGAATTTGTGTAATTCTAATTGTATTGGGGATGATGTAGGTAGTATTTTGAACTGGTTCTCAAGATGAATACAGGTGCAACTTGATATGTATTTTATGCACTCTTGTCGGGCTTTTGCACCCTCCCCCAAGGCAGTGTAAATTATAAACGGTTTAATTTCTCTGTATTTTAGGTCATTTGAAAATCAATATTTTCATTGATTGATTTTACACATTGAACTATATTAGTTGTAACTATGGCACGTGTGTAACATGATTTACAGGTTGTGACATTTGAATGTGTGTTTTGGTCTTAGACTATCTGTGTTTGAGCTGTTTAAGTAGTCCACCCAGCAGTGGACTACTGTGTGTGTGTGTGTGTGTGTGTGTGTGTGTGTGTGTGGGTAGTGTGGGAAAAGGAAAGGGGATCTGTCTGTGTTGATGGGTTTTACCCCCCAAACCAAATTGCCCCCTCCGTTTTGACACCTTTCAGCTGAACGGAAGAGGAGGAGGAGGAGGAGGAGCAACACCTGCAGCTTCCACTCGTCAGCACACTTCATCCCTCTTTCAGAGAGGCAAAGACTCGGCTGCTGCTTCGCTGCGCTCCAGTACAGATTTGTAAAATATATATACCCACTCTTAATTCCCACCAGCTTTTTTTTTTATTTCTTACATTTTATTTGATGAGATACCTGTGTAATTGAAAAAGTAAGTTCAACTTTTTTCAACTGAAGAAAATATCTTGCTTGCTCTGTCCTCAACCGAAAAACACAAACCTTTTGACTGCTAATAATGTGTAAATTGTCAGCTAGATGTGTTTTTATAGGGAACTTTTGGTTTCATCCCCTCTCCCCCCTTTCCTTTATATACATAATGTTTGTCTGCCTTGAATTATTAAATAGACTGTGTTGTAATAAAGTGTTTACTGGGGTTGCCACTTGTTTATACTTTGAATTCCTTGATACATTATTATTGCAGTCAGTTTTTTCCATATCACATATATTTGCTCATCAGGTTTCTGCCTGGGCGGTGTTGTGTAAGTTCTGTGCTGCAGAAAAAAATGTCTAGCTGTGCCATGATGCCTTTTCACATAAGATTAATTCAGGACCTGTTCAATAGTGATGTATTTAGAAATGAAATGTACATTTTAACCCTTTAAGCACAAACATTTAGTTCAAATTTTCTTTTTTTTTGCTTAAGTAAGCTTAAGTTGACTTAAGTAGCTGTACATTCCAGTTCATCCTCTAGGAAGAAGCGCAGGTTTTGGTGTATTGTAGCTAACATTTGAAAGTGGCTTTATTGAAAATAGACTTTGAAGTCTAAACCAGATGTAAGCTGTGCTACCAAATTATACATATAAATAGATGGTTACAAATGCTGCCATATTAAGAAACAATTGCATTGCTTTTATACTTTTTTTCTCCTTTTACTTTACTTTTATTAATGTCTGTAATTCTCTGTATTACACCAGCAATATTAAGTAACTTATACTCTTCGTATGTAATTGTAGGTGTAACATATGTTTGGGGCAAGTATGCTAAGTTTGATGGACACCTTTCTTTGCATATACGCATTGTGGCAAATGTCTTGAGTATATGCATAACAATTTTAATGTACCTTTGTGTCCCAGCTTTGAGCTTTAGATGTACTCTAGAGGAGATGTAATGTAAGAAGATTGGCAGGCTGCCAGATCTTGAATGTAACACGTTAGACTTTTGAGCTGTACCAAGCTATTAAGCTACCACAGGTTCACACGACAGGCTCTAAAAGCCTGTGTACCCAATGTCTGGATTTTAATTGAAAAATGCCGTGCTTTTTATAATGATGCATGAAGTGCTAAGATCTCACAGGTATTTTTTTACTTTGTAACCTTGCACATGTGGGGAATTAATAGTTCAGTAGAAAATTTCATAAGATTTTTCAAAAGCTTTGAGTTTGTAATGACAGTTTGCTGTCTTAGATGGAAGTTAAAAATTCACCTAAAAATTCTTATCTTCATATTTGCTTGTTATATCACTAACAAACTTATTGAAGAATTAGGACATACTTTACAACACGCATGCATGCTGTTATAAAATATTTAGGACTCTTTAGATATTGCACCATTTGTAATCAAATGTAGAATAAACTTGGAGACCATGCAGTACTTAAACCTTTCTCTACATGGTATCAACAGATACTCAAGCCTCTTATGAAAATGGGGAATTTTAGGTGAATTTCTTGATTTAGTGGTCTTTTCTCCTCCAGAATGGGTACAGAACATTCAGTTGGTAGACTGATGGTTATGGTTGCACTGAGCATGTTGACATCATTTGTTTGATCGTCAGTTGAAGCCACGACAGTCGGATTCTCCATTCCCTTTCTTGGGAGTTTAAGGTAAGTTGATGTTGTATAGTACTTAGTTCATATTAGTTTTTAAGTTATAGCTTTAAAGTATGGCAGGAATATACACATTTTTATTAGTATTCTGGTTTTTGTAATTGACATGTTTTAATTCTAATTTTAAGTAATTGCACCTTCAGAAAAACTGAACAACAATAATCAGTTGAAAGCTACATTTTTTTTTCACTATATTAGTGATGTTCTCAGGAAAAAAAGTCTTTGGGGTCATTTGCACCTAGAGGCATGCATATGAATCTTAATAGTGAGTGTTGGTTTTGGTGTGTCTCAACGAACCCCAGCACCCCCCCCCCCTTCCCCCTCCTCGCTTTTGGAAATGAGTATAGTATGGTAGAGATGAGGGCAGCTCGTCATGTGGTAGATCTACATTTGAACAATGCTCATTGCATATTGTCTCTACTTCTGCAAGGATGGAATTTGTTAACGGAAACCCCTGGTTCAGCCTAGTCTGTCATTTATAGATTGATTAGGCTGAATAAATAGAATGTGGATGAATGTACTCAATTAGGTGCCCACAAGTTAATTTGGGAAATTTATCTTCATTTGCTGTTGTAGCTGTTTTGACAATCAATAAATTCTTCCAAAGACATTTGGTTTGTTTTGAGTTGTACGTTTTTCATGCCATCTAAGCAAAATTAAGGCAAAATGTATGGTTTATACGAGTTTCTTTTGCCTGAAAAAAAATATATATATTTTGCATTGTCATCTACTCTAATGGAGAAACAAAACCCTGTTTGAATTTAAGTGGTTAGAAATGAATGCGGCCGAAACAGTGGGGAGATGTGCATGTTAAGAAAAGAATGAATGTGCAGTTCGAGTTAGAAACAAATTTCCCTCCGTCGGACACTGCGTGTTAACTAGTTTAATACGCGTCTTGTCATATGAGGGCAGCATTGTTGGCGTGTGTGTGTTCTATTTTGCACAGCTTAGAACAGTGTTGTGTCGGAGATTTGCGAGAATAGCTCGTTAACCTATGGTTAAATCTCACATTTAGTATATGAATAAACAGTAAGGAAACTGCAGTAACTATGTTAGAACGCATCGTTAAACACGTTACAGCACAATAGTGCAGATATCTAGCTATTTTCCATTTGGATTACAGTAATTGACATCTGGAGAAAATATGCATTGGGAAAAAAAATTTTAAAGTCTGTGGTTGAAGTGTATGTTTTGCATAATTCTGGACCGCTGCATATTGGTAGTTTTTATACGTGGGTTGTTGAAGCAGTCACGCTTGGAGACTGACACAATTTCGTAGGCTACCGGTGGTCACAGAGGCACCAAGTCGATTTCCGTGGACCATGATACATTAGGCGTTCAAAAGAACAAAGCTCTTTACCTGCCTTTAGTCTTAGTTTGGCTGACGAACAGCATGCTTCGACTGACGTTCTAGATCCACTAGTATGTTGCGCAAACCTATCGCCAGCCTTTCGAATATGAAAGGCTGTGGTTCTGTATATGTAACTTCCAACTGCTTGGAGTCCGCAATACCGGCCATGTATACGCGATGCAAACCGAACACTTGTGTTCCAAGATCATTACTGTTATTTTTATGATGCATGTTTTTACTACTTCCTCCCTCTTTTTTTCTTAAGGTCCACAGTGTGAAATATGGTACATATTTCATTTAATTAACGATGATTCTTGATTAATCCTTACAATTTAAAATTTTCGTATAACCCAGAGAAACAAAGGATTTATTGTTTTATTCTGTTGATTGACATTTAAAAGTATGATTATTACTGGTAGAAAGAGTGCACTATTAACAGAGTTATTTATAAACATCCCCAAAATCAACCACATTATAGGATGTGGGTAAATTTTTGAATGACGTGCACTGTATGTTGAACCAATTTTGTGTCAAAACTCAAGTTGTATAGAGCTGCAAATCCTGAATACTGTTCCTGCAAAATTCAGTGTAAATTTTGTAGAGTATGTTGATCTTGAGTGGATGCAGTGTTTGTATGCTTGTGCATGGATGAATACAATATGTGACCTGTTAAGATTCCACATATGTTCATTTGTAGTCTGTATTACATTGACCTAGCCTTAGTGATAAATGGACTCTTCTGGTTTGTCTGCATATTTCATTGTACAGCCTTTGATTATAAGCATCCTACGCATTTATTTTTTGAGTTGAACTGTAAAATAATACCACTGTTGACCAGCTTTTCTGGGCCTGTTCCAGTTTACTTTAGCTTTCTGTTTAGAGGGCAAAATATTTAACTGTCATTTCCATGTTCTGCATTGGTTGTTGTTTAAACTAAGACATATTAACTTCTGTATGTGAAAGAATGCTGTCAGCAAATGGTTAGAAATGTAATGTAGACAGGTGTGGTATAACTGTAAGAAAGGCCTTCGGTGAGCAGGTTTCTGGAAGAAGTCACTTAACTGTATACAGGACACTTCCAGGTACTCTCTAATGGTTCACTGTTGTATGTTTGACTTGGTGTTTGGGCTTATGAGATACTGTTGGTTGACAAGTGTATATTATAACTAATTGATAAGGTTTTGATTGCTGTGATGGAGCAACCCTGTGCAATGATGTTTGCGTTTGGAGTAAATGTTTGGCATGTCATGCTGTTCTGAGGAACCCGTTGTTTATATAAGAACCGGATAGGACATCAAATGGTTGGCTGTTAGAGGATATTGAAGCACAACACCAGGGGCAGCTCTACTTCAGTTTCTCCGTCCATGGTTAAAATTAATGAAACTGTTAAGTACAGCATCATTGTCGTTGCATAATAATTGCATTCCATTCTAACTGCATGGCATGTATTTGAAGGGAGTACTCTGCAGGATTCATTTCTCTAACAGTTGTTGAGCATCGGGCTCTCGTCTGTTTGCCAGCTCCTTTGCTGAGCTGGGGCACAAAGAATCCTCTCTAGAGAAAGTGTAGTACCATACTCCACAGATCTTGTAAGGCCCTATAACTCCAGGTAAAAAAACAAAACCTTTTTTTTGCTCCCAAACTAAAATATCTGGGCCTTTCTATATATATATATATTTTTTTTTGCTAATCATGAATCTATTTTGAGAATCTGTTTTCTCAGTTTTGGGGTGGAGATGTTACATTTATTATTTAGTACTTATAAATAATGCTATTATATTTAAAATGTGTACAGCCCTACTTCTAAAATATACATAATGACACGAGTATACTGGAACAAACAAAACTATGGGTGATTGAGAAATGTAGAGAACATATTTGTATTCAGCATTCAAACATACCGGTACATAAGACAGGGTTTTTTTCTGTTAGGTAAGCAAAATCACTGTTGACCAAAACCATTCTTATTTCAAAACAATATTTCCCCTAGACTAGAAGTAAATAAAGGGCTTTCCGTTCTTTTCAGAGTGCAGGGAAATGTGCTGAAATGACTGTCTGAGATAAGTGTCTGTACTCTGGTTCACAGGATTATGAGACCAGCAATGCTCCTTTTACGTTTTTGCCTTAAAATATATCAATGTTTAATCTATACATGAGCCACATGTGAAACAAGTAGAGGCAACACACACCAGTTGTTGATCCTAAGTAAGGGCTTTTCATTTTACAGTTCTTGACATTCCGTTTTATTTTGTCTTGAACGAACCCCAACTGGAATTTCACAGTATGATGTTACTCCTGCTAGGTTACAGTATAGATACACTGCACGAGGTTATGCAAAGGGTAATTTATCCATCCTTACACATGCACGAACTACTGCAAACCAACTCGATTTACTGAACCTAATAACTTGAATATGCTGGCGCCACTATGGGTCAGACATACATGGTGTAGTTAGTTCTGTTCAGTTACGAGTACATTTAAATACAATACTGTATATTCCCTGTGAACGCGCAATACAACAAGTGTATCAATCAGATCAGATCGTAGTCTCTTCCTGTTCCACCACGTCTAAATCAAGGGCAGTGGTCAGTATTTATATTGCTCATGTTTAATCCCCTGATGATTCTTGCCAGTAGGAGTGGCAAACTAACAGAAGGGGACAGGGAGCGCGCGCGCGCAGTCTTGACTGCGAGCAGGGAATGAGAGCCTTGGTAGTGGAGGGCTGCCGGGTTCCTAGTTAAGCTAGGTAGGTAGGCGTTGCAATTGCCGAACAGCAAGATTGAATCCCCCGCACAAGAGGAAGAGATTCATGGTCAAGGTAGGTAAAATTATTTTCGTTTGCTTTAAAAGGTTACTTTTATTTAAAATCATTGAGATTCACTGAAGCATCTTCTATTGGCAACGCTTATGTTGTAGTCGAGAGCGTAATCTGATGCGTGTTAACGTTACGCCCTTAGCCTAGTTTGATGGTTTAGGGTGGGTTCTGATCTTACATAAATTTAGGCACCTATCCAGCTAACGTAAATGTTTCTTTAACAAATATTAGCTAGCTCTCGGTTCCGATTTTTATTTGGTTAAGCAGTCTCGAAGAACAAAATGTCTATCTAGCAAACAGGCAACCAGTGGCTAACTGGGCTAGCTAAATGTTGGCTGAAGGATTACCACGTTTAGCTAAGAAGCAACGTCAAAATCACACTTGATAGCCGTGTGTTTGGACGGTGACTGCTCTGACTGCCATAAAGAGATGGCGATTCAATAAGAGACTAAACTAACGGCGCGTCTGAAGAAAATGCCGGGATGTGATTTTACCCGCGAGCTGTCGTCTTCAGTCGACATACACGCCGTGCGCCCCATGTGTAAATTCAACTTCACGGAAATATCAAAGGCCATGCCGCTGACAGCTGCTGGACCTCTTGATATTCTTGACTATAGCTATTTCTGGGTAGCTAGCTACCTAGATACGCATATAGACTATTGAATTTCATAATGACTTGGCTGATCCCAACATATTTTGTTAAACCGTTACATCAGCAGTAAGACATGATTTCCTGTAGGCGGTTGGAGAGAACTAAAGTTTTTTTTCGTCTCGGTGTAATATGGCTGGTTTTATTTGCCGGGATGGAGAGCTCCCCCATCCAAACGTAGCTGAAACGAATTATAAGTGTATCAACACGTTTATGTATTTCCCCCCTCTAATTCTGTATCGCCTTAAAACCGGCTAGTGTCCTTACTGATATTTCATGCTTAGTTGTTTGATTACCAATACTGCACACGTTCATTCTTGTTGGTTTGTTTATGCTTTGGTGATACGGTAACTGAATATGGCCATGCCAAAGCCTTTCTTTTTTTGTATACAAGCGTATGGAAACGGATAGCGGAGGCTCAGTGATTGTTCCAGTTATTTGTTCTGTTCTTGGCCGTACTGACTAATCTTAGTATTCGAAAGATCATATGAATACAAGTATATTCGATTGTAAAGGTACACTTCCCGCTTTGTTACGCGCTCGCCAAAGTTGCCTTGCGTGTTTCTATGGCGCTAAAATTGATGCCGCAAGAGCCAGACTTGGCCATACGCAGACAAGACAAGCTTATGGGTTGCTAACGTAAGTAAGGAGTGTGCTCTAACCTCTGAAGGTAGTGAAGAAAACGCTTCAGTTCTTGTAGCACCACATTGATTTAGCCAAGGTGAGGACAATCTGCTATATGGTAATGTTACTCGTGTACTGTGTGTTCTAGCACACTTGGAGATTGTGTAGGCTGTATTCTTGTGATTGTGATCAGAAGTGCTCTTTGTATGTCATAGCTTTTATGCCTCGCTCTGCGTGGGATGTTTGTGAATGTGTATTTGTGTGCTTGAATGTTTGTCTGCCCATTTTTGTGTGTGTTGCAGTAGTAGTATGATTAGGTCAGCTGCCCATGTGAGATCTATTCCTGATTTTGACCTTAGCCTTAACCCTTCCATGAGGCCTGTACCAAATCTTATAGTATTTATTCTTGCCATAATGAGCATCCTGAAATTTCCATTTTTCTTTTTGCTCTTACTCTCAAAGGGCAGAATTACCCAGTGATGCATGGATTTTATAGGTACAAAAGTTTGAGGGTTGAAGTCTAAAATGTTAGTGACTGAACACAAAAAGCCAATATGCGAGTTGCTACACAACACTATTGCACACTTGTTGAACTTTCCATCTCTTCTGTCATTTTAAGAGAATCCATAGTCAAATGGCTCTAAAACAAACAAAAAAAAGGACTCAATATACATCTGCTTGGAGTTTTTTTATTTTGAAACTTTTACACAATTATTTTGTTTCCTTTGCATTATTAGAACACTGTTTAATCTCTATTTCTCTGGACTGGGGTATGACTAATGTGACTTACTTCTGCATCTATTTATACCCAGAGCCTAATTGGATCAAACCATGCTTTGCCACTATCCTATTCTCATGCCATTAGTGCTCTGTACTAATAACATCCTAAAAATGAAACTCGTGTCAATGTCCTACGGTAATGGTTCGTGCACTGGCATTGTTGTGAGTGTACAGCGCCTTGGTCATGTGCAGCCGTGTTTGGTACTGTACTGCTTCCAGACAAGCCTGGTGGGGCTATAAACATGGTTATATGACTTGTGGAAGGAAAACTATATGTGACACTAGACATGACTGATTTAAAAAAAGTTGTTTATGAAAGGTGTTCATGTTGGTCATTCAGCCAGAAATGTAACCAGTTTGTTTCATATCGAAAAAGGCAAAAGAGAATTCACATGTGCACCTGAGGAGTCAGGAACCACACACTCGGCAGTGCCCGTAAGGAGAGACGTGGGCAGCAGGGGAGAGTTCCTTTTTATATGTCTTATATGGATGTTCAGGAATTCTGATAACCTAAGCGTGCTCACTACCGACCTCTTTAGAGAACCTTTTAGCAGTTCTACATTTTACTTGTTTGGGAGACTGTAATAGCTGTTCCTATGCCTAAGGGAGTGATTCCCTTTTCAAATGTGCACCACCAGTAATAAACAGCAGTTCAGTAGGTCCAGACTCTACACTGTTCTGGAATCATCAAGCACAACATTGATTACTGGATATAATGTATAATCTTTTTATTTATTTATTTTTTACACTTGGGTGTTGGAGAGTTCTGACACTGTGAAAACGAATCCCACCCTCCCTAGCACAACACAAATGATATGGAACAAGATCTTTTCCCTAAAGCTGACTTGTCTCCAGTAATGTCTCACTTATTTGTTCCCTGTGAAAGCTGAGATTTGCAGGATCTGAGGTCATTGCTTTTGCACATTACAGGCAGTATGGGAGCTGCTAGATCCTGAAGTGCAGTCCCAAAAGGAACTGGGTCTTTTGGATTTGTTCTTTCAGGATTTGGCGAGCTGCTCCAGTTTGGTCTGGGTGGTAGACAGTGCTGGTTTGATTTCTGGTGCGGTAGGATTGGTTTGGTGCTGATGTTTTGCCCCCATCCTTATAAATGTCACACATGGGAAACAAATAATTCACTGCACTGGTGTGCTATCTTGTATCTTCTACTGAGAACTTTAGTGTCCTGTTTGATAGGTGTGCATGTCCGATGATGTTGCTTCATATTCTCACTGTTCTCAGAATTTTAAAACCGTTTCCAGTTATATCCTCTTTCTGGGCTTTTCTCTCTTGGCTCACATGCAGCTTGCACACCCCTCTGAACAAAAAAGGGGGGGGCTGGGTCACTGCTTTTTGGTTACTGTGGTGCCGAGTATGTGGAGTTTGCAGAAGTTCTCTCGTTATCAGACAGCTGTTTAGACTAACTCTCAAAGACAGGCAGCAGGACCAAGGCTGTCAGTGATTGTCACCTAAAACTTTTTTTTGATAAAGTCTTAAAAATGATTAGTAGAAGCAATAAGTACAAGAAACTTAATGTAGCCTAGCAGTTCTACTGTAAAGCCAGTGTATGTTGGAATTAAGAGACGTTATTACTGGTGAGAGTTAATTGCCACAGGGCAGTGTGTGAGTGCTTTAAATGATAGAAGTTTGTCTCAGTTCAAGGAGTGGCTCCACTGCTGATGTAGGGCAAATCGATAAACGCGCACACAAGCCTGTTTTCTCCCAAGGAGCTGTTTTGGCCTGAAGCTTGGGTTCAGATGGAGAAGAATGGGAGGGGGGACAATTTCTTCAAATCTATTACACTTAAACACAAGTTTTAAACAATTGAGAAGTAATTAATTCGACATTAAAGTTTAATAAGGACATCAGTATACAAAAATACCTTGGGACTGCATTCTTCTGTATGTTTGGGTTGTGGTGACTTGAAAAATATGTTGCTGCATTATATTTGTCATTGTTACTGCTGAAATGGAAAATAAAAAGTGAAGATTGTAACCCTGGAAGCCAACAGCAGTTGGCTTATACCTATATACAAGGTAGATTTTCCATTCAGTCATTTTCACTACCAGCCTATGCAGAGCTGACAGACTTCCGTCTTGCATTTATTTTGTAGGGGTGCAGGAAAAAATCGATTCGAGCTCGAATTGCGTTTCTAACATTGAACGATTCAGAATTGATTCTCATTTTCAAAAAATCTATTTTTTTTGCGGGTCTGCCTTCTCGGCCACCGTAGTGCTAGGCAAAACAAGGAAGCAGCGTTGGCTATGTACAGGCATGCAAGCCTAGGATATAGAGGGGTGTGTAGTGTCGTGTTATGGTGTTGCGTCGCTAAAGTATGGAGGCTGAAGAAAAAGAAATCCAACCGGCTCCACGGTCTTGGAAAGCAACTATTTGGAAACACTTTGGATTCTGCCGTCAACCCGGCCCGGGTAAGAAAGGGCTTGACATGACTCATGCGATTTGCAGAGATTGCAACGGTAAAGTATTTCGGGAAGTTTTGAGTAGTGGCAAGTTCTGGCAGCTAGCCTAAGCCTAACAATTTTATTTATTTTACTATAGTTTTATTACTTTAGTGTTCTGATAACTGTGAGTAGTTCAAGTAGCTTGAGTGTCGGCCTCAAAGATGTTGTGTTTGTACAAGTTTAAAAAATGTATGCAAGCATAAATGAATCAGACATGTCTTGGATTTACCTTTGTGTGTTTACATTATTGCAATAGGTTGATAAAACCTTTACAATTATAAAATCTTTATAAATGTACTCTGCTTTCATGCCAGCAGACTGGAATAGATCCTGAGAATCGTTTGGAACCGAGATTCGTTTTTGAATCAGAAAATAATCGTTTTTGAATCGAATCGTTTGGATTTGAAAGAATCGGGGGGGGAATCGAATCGTGACCCCAAGAATCGATTCTGAATCGAATTGTGGGATTCCCAAAGATTCACAGCCCTGTATCGGGCAAAATAATAGATATTCTATAACGGTAACATTTCAACCCACTGACTGGCACACATGGTGGAAACATCCAGTAGATTATCAAATGGCAGACAATATCAAATGGCAGACTGTGATCAGCTACTAATATGATTATTTTTTCTCTCAGTATTCATAAAAAGAGGTAGGATTATTATTTTAGTTTTTATCACATAAGCGCTCTGTTTCTAATTCTACTTACAAAGGAGCTCTTCAAACCAAATTGGGACAAAATGTTTTGAATACAGTGGATTATTAGGTTCAGCACACATAGCTGATGTAGTTCAGATTCAAACTTCACAACCCCAAATCCCTCAAGTGACACTGGTTTTGAGCCATAATTTTAAAATTATGCTGTGTTCAGTCACAGAGCTTTACCACTGTGTAGCTGAGCTTGAACAACTGACGAATACGCAAGTATGATATTTGCTGAGGACTGACTAACAAGTTGGGTGAGTTTGCATGGCAGTGGAGACCGACAAAAGGTGGAACAATCTTAGAATTGTTCTCGTGGTTATTCTTTCTAGCCAGATGGTTATTTTTTTCTAGCCAATAATTCTGTGGACAGAGTTGGTTGAAGTTGGCCTGTTCTCCAGATTTGTATTCAGAATTTAGTCCACCGGCAGATTTTTTTTTTTTCTTCATTCAGTTTGAATATACTAAAATCATGAAGTAATTAACTTCATGATTTTAGAGAAGTAGAGAGTTTTTCATTTTCCTCTTTGGGTCTGTTTGAGGGAAAAAAATGTAAAAGTATGGAGGAAGAATAGCAAAAAATTGCTATTTTAGGCTGGATTTTAGACGGTATCACACCGGTTTCCTTTAATTTCTCTACTGATATCCGATCCAAACTGATTCTGATACATGGTAAATTGTTTTAGTAATGGCTTAAGCACCTTTTTTTTTATGTAAACAATGCAATGCAAAATAATCAAGATAACTGTCCTTAAAAACAGCAAACAGCTGTGATGCTCATGAATGTAATGTTATGATATTAAGATTCGTCTCCAGGGATGCTCCTTTAACCGAAGAGCATAGTAAAGAAGAGAGCGGAAGCATGTTCTATGCAGTGGTTAGACTGTTGAAACAATGCAGTATTGCTTAAAGCCGTGCGCCCCTCCCTTTTCAGACTTTTCATATTCACTTCCACAAACAAATTCAGGTTATGTTAATAATTCTTACAGTTCTTTTTCTCTGCCAGAATGAAGTTGGGTGGGTTGTAAAGTGGTTTTTCCGAGCTTGTCAGGTATTCACTTGGGTCTTCTCAGTTTACTGCTGTTTCTTACAACCTATATGTCTGACTCACCAAACAATACAAGGTGGAAAGGCCACAACTAAAGAGAGAGACGACAAAAATAATCCTCAGTGTTTTAACCGCACTCCTCAGCAGATGAGTGTTAACAAATAAAAACTTATTAACAAATACCTCAACTGGAAAGCAAGACTTCCACATTCTGCCCTAAGTTCAGTTTGGCACTCGCACACATGCACAAAGCATGCTTGGCCAAACCCATTTCCCGTGTGTTGTTTATAATTCACTCTGGGTGGATATTTTCCCTTTGTTTGTCACTGGTAGTCATCTTATCGCATCTGACAAGAATGATCCCTCTGTCAGTGCCATGTGACCCACTCCTGATGTTTTTTTGAATTATTTTTAAATGCATGTAGTCTCCTGGTACAGAGACGGTGTCCCTGTCTTTTTAATAGAAAATAACGTTTAATCTGCCCACTGCCAATTTTTCTGTCTCCCTTCTCTTTTTCTCTCCTTCACTCTCCCTCTTTCTCTCACTCCCTTGTACCTCTATATAGATTTATGATGTCGCATTACTACTATGTTGCAGTGCAGTTTTATTCTCCAGCTTGCTCTAGATTCTAGAAGGCTGTTAAGCTGTTGTAAACAGGGCTTTTGTTCCAGCATGCAATCAGTAGTTGGTCTTCAGTTTCTCAAATCCAGGTTAATATAAGTCTAGATTACAAATAATTATCAGTGATGATGCGTTGTCAGTCTAATTTAGTCCATTACTAGACAAACTGGTTACTATCTGGAAAATAGGTGTTCTTTCTCGGTGGGGGTGTTTGACTAATGACTGCAGTGAAGCATCTAAGGCTTGATAAATGCTTAGATTATTCATATACGGTACTCAATGGTATTGAAAACACAACTTTTACACCACATTCCAAATTATTATGCAACTGATATTTTTCCCTGATTTTACTAAATGGTCGATGCAAATGAGCCAGTATAAGAAGTCATTACCCATTGGAGTATAAAGTGAAATTTATTGAACAAACCTCCCATTGATAACAGTATATTCTTCAAAAATAAAAAAAGCTCAAAATGCACTGTTCCAAATTATTATGCACAGCAGAGTTTCAAAACATTTTATAGGTTGTAAAGAACTGAAAATGGTCATTTGTTGAATTTGCAGCATTAGGAGGTCACATTCACTGAAATCAAAAGCTATTTCAATCAAAAACATCCTAACAGGCAAAGTTACATGTTAACATAAGAACCCTTTTTTGATATCACCTTCACAATTCTTGCATCCATTGAACTTGTGAGTTTTTGGAGAGTTTCTGCATGAATGATGTCAGAATAGCCTCCCAGAGCTGTTTTGATGTGAACTGCCTCCCACCCTCATAGATCTTTTGCTTGATGATACTCCAAAGGTTCTCTATAGGGTTGAGGTCAGGGGAAGATGGTGGCCACACCATGAGTTTCTCTCCTTTTATGCCCATGGCAGCCAATGACACAGAGGTATTCTTTGCAGCATGAGATTGTCATGCATGAAGATGATTTTGCTCCGGAAGGCACGGTTCTTCTTTTTGTACCATGGAAGAAAGTGGTAAGTTAGAAACAAGAAAAAAAATCACAAAGTATGGAGGAAGAATTGGTTGGGGAGATGTGGGTAGGAAGGACTATATTCTTTTAAGAGAAGCTAGAGCTAAATAGTACAGAAAAACATTCGAGCAAATGAACCAAATTGTTCCAATCTGATTCAAAGTTTCCAAAGTGGTTTTCACATGTGTCCTAATTTCACCTAGGGTTAATTAACGATAACCTAAAACCTAGAGATCCTGGAATCTCTCTCTCTCACACAAAAAGTTTCCTAATAGTATTGACGAAAACAGTTTTTAAAACTTTACTCACCATAAAGTTGCACAATCTTTGATTTGATTGTTAAAATTTAAAAGTTGCATTGGAGTCAATAAGAAAGTGCTAAAATATAGTGTACTGCTGCTGCAAGTCACCTCTGAAAGCAAGTAATGTTCATTTAAAAGTCAGAGCTGTTGGGTTTGGTGGAAGTGTTTCGGAACGTCAGTCACCGTTGCATATTAATGTCTCTTACACACAGGCTTAAAAAGAAGGTCTGGTTTGATGGGCTGGTTACCTCCAGTTAACGTTAAAAGGAACGACACTGCTCAGAAAAATTCGGTGAACACTTGATCATAACGGTATAACACCAAGTCAGTCAAACTTCAGGAATATCGATCTGTCCAGTTAGGAAGCATAAGAGACTCAGTTTCACCTGCTTTGGCGCAAATGAAGGTGAACGGTGCACTGGAGCGGCAATAGCCTTAAAACCGACATTAAAAAGAGTGGTTTTGCAACTGGTGGCTGCTAGACAATTGCACTCTCCTTATCGCTCCCTAATGGACTCTTCTTAGCAGTTCTGTCATTTTGTCCTTGTTGCTACTGGTAGTATGAGGCACGACCTGCAGCCCGTTCAAGTTGCACTAAGTACAGCTCCTCCAGGATGCCACATCCTTATATGCCGCTTCAAGAATGTTTGATGTGTCTCCCAGTACAAGGAGGGGTTGGCTGTGCCATAGAAGGGAATCAACCCAGCTGCAGGACTGGTGTCTGCTGCTTTTGTGTGAGGAGGATAGAGCCCTTCAAAGTAACTTCCAGCAGGTTACTGGTGTGTGTGTTTCTGATCAAACTGTCAGAGGTCACGAGGGTGATATGAGCAGGTTCACAGCAAGCACATGTGACAGTTGGTCAGAGGTGGTCTGGAGAGGCATATCCTTGGAGAGTGGCACAAACCACCACATGATGGCCAGTGGTACCCTGACTGTTGTTAGTTACTGGCATGAAATCGTTGGTACAATGCCCCATGGGATCCTCCCATTGCAAAATGATGCTTAACCTCATGTGGCTAAAGTGTGTTGGCTGTTGATGCCATTGACTGGCCCTCACATTCCCCAGAGCTGAAACCAACAGAGATCCTATTGGACGTTAAATATCATCTATCCAATGCCACCAAGTAGCACTGCAGCCTGGGATGAGATCCCTCAGGACACCATCTTATCAGGAGCCCAGGCATGCTCGGGAGTGCTGACGGGTACATGAGGGCCAGATCCATTGAGTGGCTGTAATGACATTCACACAAATCAGCCTGTGAGTTGATTTTGAATCCAGCCCTGATGATTTTGGTTTCCATTGACCACCATAATGTCATTTTATTCTCAACAACGTATGTAATTTATTTGGTTTTTATACTTTAATCTTTCATTCAGTGAGATCCAGTGTTGGTCCCTTAACATGTTTTTAAGAGCAGAACAGTCCACATTACAAACTGTTCTTCCACCTGTGGGGGCTGTGTGAATATAATCCAGATTATTAAAGAAGCAGTACTGGAGTTTTCTGGCACATTCCCACTGCTCAAAAATGCTCTTGCTCTTAAAGATTTTTTAAGATTCATTACTAATGAATCTACAAACATATGAAGAAGATATAGGGTCAGCGACAACTTTACGAGTATCGTCATGGGCGCACAGCAATTTGTCACAGAGCTCAAAAATTAATCTGTGTGTGCACTCGTTTTAAGACATGTTCTTCATTTTTTTTTTATCTCTTTATGATCAGCGAGTTTTAAATATGCAAAAATATTTATCTCTGGATGAATAACATGAGACTTCCTATTACTGAACAAACCAAGAATGGTTTGATCATCCTGCTTTGTGTAGGCAGTATTTCTGTACTGTCAATTGTCTGACTCCTTCATGTTTTAGATAGCAGAAGGTCCATTGTCCAGTCCACTTTTGTTTCAGTGGTGGTGGTGGTGGTGCTGCTGCTGCTGGCTGCAGTCTTTGTAATCCTGCACCTGTACCATAAGGTCTTCCACCTGACTGTGGTTCGTGTTGTGCTGGCTAACTCGAATGCTGCTGCTGAGTTTTCAAGTAAATAAATAAAATGAGTAGAATTTTTTTTTTTTTTTTTTTTTTTTTTTTTTTTAATATACCTGAATAACAGTATTGTAATTTGAACTTTTATTTTAAGTTTGTCACCTCTTCTTGGCTCTTCGGCACTTCATAAAAGCTGAGCTTCACTGGCAAACCTCATTTGCAAAGATCAGCTCGGCTCAGTCCGAACAGTTCAGCACAGAGTTAAGTTGCGTAGCACCAGGCTAAGTCACATAGCAACAAAATAAATGGTGAGCGTGCAGTTTTTTGTGTGCACTCTGTTTGGTGCTCGCACAGAGATGGAGCTCTGCTTTAGTGAGCAGAGCTGGGTAGTTCCAGGTATGGGTTCTTATCAACGTGGCAAGAATTCCAGTGAACTGAACTAGATGTGTGGCATGTTTCTTGGAACAGAAGCCATGGTACACTGCTTCACTCAGGATATAGAGTTCCCTACTCCTGCTTCATGTAATTTACCTACAGTGCACCTGACATCTGTGCCTTCAACATGGCTCACTCGCACTCTCTCTCTCTCACACATGCACACGCACAGAGGGCCAGGGTTTATCGTGTCCTCTACACTTCCTATATTCTGAGACACAAGGCACATGCGCCTTGTTCACAGTGTGTTTTGGTAGTTTGCTTGGCCATATGTATAATAGAAATGTTACTTAAATGTCAAGCTTCTTATGTTTAACTAAATGCTAAACAAACTGTTGAAGGGAAAACCAATTTTTGCAAGCCAAAAATGAAGATCGGACCAAAACTTTTTTCAGTATGAAAATATTTAGTTTACGTACATGGAAGCGAAAAAGCTTCAGACCCCCGCAGCAATGCGGATAGATGCTGCATGTCCTTTAAACTATAGCCTGAGCTTTTGTGCATTGAAGACTAAAATATGAACAAATATTTTTAAATAAACAGCAAAAAGAAATGCATTGAATATACAACTGATTTTCAGAAGAAGTTGGAAAATAATGGTAATGAACGCACTATTGTTACACGTGTGTGTGAGTGAGTGAGTGAGGCAGATGGAAAGTGTGAGTGAGTCTAGAAGTATAAGTTGAGGGAATGTTGTCGGGTGTCGATGGATACGTCTTGGAAGTTGTATGGCTAAGTTCATGTCACAAGGTGTGTGTGTGTCTAACTCTGGTATAACTGCATGCAGAGGCACCTTCACTGAGCTTCACACATTCTGTAAAGCTCTGCAGCTGGCATTCGAACTTTTTTTAAACCCTGACAGTAGAACAAATGTTTCCACAACACCGCTGTCCTTTTAACTCCTAACTTTTCCCTCTATGCTCTTCTCGTTCGGGGGGGGGGGGGGGGGGGGGGGGGGGGGGGGGGGGGGGGGGGGGGGGGGGGGGGGGGGGGGGGGGGGGGGG
>JAOYMR010000006.1:13933152-13953323 GCA_025802075.1 Tenebrosternarchus preto
TGTTTATATGTACTTCCATATTGGTATGTAATTTTTACTGTTAAATGTATTACATGATTCCCCTAACACTTAACATAGAACATGCACTTGTTTTGAATCCTGTGTTAGTAGTAATAAATATTGGAAGTTTTCAAACTCATGCGGAGTCTATGCCCTTAATTCCAAATGTCCAGTATACTGGACACTGAATATCTTAAAGTCTCCATGCAATTGAAAAAAAAAAAATTGTATGGTGACTTTAAATTTGGCTGCAGCAAACATATTTCTTTGCAAAAAATCATTTGTTTTTGACATGTCGTCTCTCGGGACTGATCATTATAAATAGGTTCCTAATATCTAGTAGAAATGTACAATTGATCTGTCTTAGTTTCCCTGTGATGACACTATATCAGTCACAATCTAAAGCAGATCCTAGCTTGTATCTTTAGTTTGACCATCATGGTGATTTGAAATTGAAATTGTCACAGAATATTAGGAATGCTCTTTTTATGTAATGGTTACAGAAAAATGTACAACTGTGCAGAGAGCAAGCAGGAACTCTGGCAGGATTATCTTATTCACTGGGTGCCTGGACTCAGACACTTGTAAAGCTGCTTTGAGACAACATCTGTTCTAAAAGGCACTATATAAATAAAACTGATTTGATTTGATTTATGATCATGAACCCTCTGGCTGGAAGGTTGTTCCATAACTGTAAGAGAAAGATCTGCCCCCAGCTGTAGTTTTCATAATCCAAGATTCCCACAAAGAGTCAAGACCTTTTGATCAGTCATAAGAGACCAGAAGTTCGCTCAGGTACTGTGGAACTTTGAAACTGGCCATTTTTTAACATGACATCAGAGACTATTCTTTCATTTAATTCAAAGCTAAAATCCACTTCTTTGGTATATATATTAAATCTTTAGCGTGTGTATACCACACACAGCTGATAAAACAATCCCTCAGCTCTGTAATTAGAGCAAATGGGTGACATCACGGCGAAATAACTGAGCTTCAGCTCGCCCACGAGAGCACCCTACACCTTCCATACACGTGTCAAACAGGTTTGCCCCACTCATTTAGATATCGGCTGAGAGGCCTATTGAAAAATGCTTTGATTATAGGAGACTCTATTCTGTGGCACATTAGCTAGGCCTTTAGGGACACCAGCAGCAGTAGTTAGCTGTATACCAGAGACTAGGGTGCCGGACATTGCAGATAATCTTAAGGTCTTAGGCAAGCACAGGTTCTCTAAAATAGTCCTTCACATAGTAGCTAATGATATATACCTTCACCAGTCAGGGATTACTAAGAATATTTTATAGATGTGTAAGTTAACGAAGTCGATGTCTGATGCTGTAGTATGTTCTAGTCCCATTTTACTTCTGCTTGAATATCTTATCTATGTACCTTAACAGAAAATAACAAAACAAATTATTTAGCAAAATTGCACAACTGACTAGTTGAACTTCAGCCCATGTTCAAGTCCTCTAAAACTCTAAAACTTGTAAAACTTTCTGATGACTTGGCTTTATTGTCTCTTCTTCAGGGTTCAGAGTCAGATCATGGCTGTGCCATTCATGCTTTTGTTAAGTGGTGTGATAAAAATTTTGTTGTCCTTAATGTGTCAAAAACTAAGGAATTAATTATTGATTTTAGGCAAAATAGGATAGAAGTTAAAGGTAATATCTCCCTGTATTAGAAACAGGTGTCCCAGAAAGCACGAGGAATTATAGGCCAATTAGATTACTTTTTGTCTCGCTGAATTTATTCTAATGCTATCAGGTTGACGTTATAATGTGCCTTTTAGAAGAACAAATCACTATTCTAAGTCTTTTATTCCATCTGATAATAAGCAGCTAAATACAGAACATAGCTTTTTAAAGTTCTGTTTCTTGGCTGTTGTACATTGTGTATTTTCCCTCCTTTGAATGTGAAGAGTGTGTGAATGGATGGGTAAGTCTGAACTGAACTGAACTAATCTGCAAATGTATTCTGGCTGCTGTCTGGTTAGCTCAGATCAATCGAATCAAATCAGTTTTATTTATATAGCGCCTTTTACAACAGATGTTGTCTCAAAGAAAGCTGCTTTACAAGTGTCTGAGTCCAAGCCCCCAGTGAGCAAGCCAAGAGTGACAGTGGCAAGGAAAAACTCCCTAAGATAGACACCGGTCACCATGACAACAGGATAATTATAAAAAGAAATACAAAGGATAATAAATTACAAAATGTAGCATATAGCAGTCTAGGGCTGGGCCATCCAATCAAGGGTGTTGAGAGAGGCCTCCATCCAGTTGATTGATCCTCCATCCATATCTGGATAAGTAGGAGGTGGTTGGTCTGGGGCAGGTAACAGGATAGCCTCATCAGTCCTTACTCAGTATCAAGCCAGATGAGAGGGCAGCCATTAGCTCGGTAAAAGTAAAGAGAGCCAGTTATTTCAGAAGCATTGCAGCAACTCTGGCAGTTGTCTATTATAGCCTAGCTAAAAGGACATTACCAGAAGGTAACACGGCATTGGTATCCCTCCACTACACCGTCAAATAACTTGAGTGAACGCGTGCATAACTGAAATAGGCAGGACTATTCCATAAGCCATCTTTTATCAAAAGGTGCACAACAAAATCCAAAAATGAGGGCCAGGGCATGAGCAAAAGAGTTAAGAAACAAAAGACAGCATGAAAACGAGGGCAAATAGTAACAACAATCAAAGACAAAGAAAAAAACATTAAAAAGGCCATCAAGGATTTTAAAAAGGGAATGCAAGGCTTATTAATGAAAATGAGACAAGTACATGTGATTTTCACCTATTTATTCAGTTGAATAAGTAGGATGTCTCATTAATTAGAGATTGTTTGAGATATAAAGTTATGAGGTCGAGCTTAGGTCATTAATGTGGATAATCACTAACTCTATTTATCATTATAAACACATTGATTTCTTTAGTTGTAAAATTGCTCCTGAAAAAGAAACACAGATTTGTGGATTCTAAATGTGGAATAGAGACCATATTTTAAAATTAGATTATTAACAGTGTTGTTAAGCAACTTTCCTGAAGCAGGGCCCACCTACGTACTTTTTATGCCGGAACCATTATATTTTTACCCTTGTATTTGTACGGAACTGCTTGTCCGACCGACTTGCGTAACATTATGTTATGTCCTCTGTATGGTTCAAACAGCAAATATATTTTAAAAAAATCTATATGAAAACACTTTTCTGCATGATTAAAAGTGTGCACGTCATAGAACTGATAGTTTGTCCCCACACGGAAGATCGAACAAGAGTGATTATATAGCGTAATATCTCACGGAGAACGCAGTACATGAAAAACTGGCAAAGCTTGCTAGCTAGCTAGCTGGTTCATTTGCTAGGTAGATAAGGGGCCTTGTTTGCTCTGCGACTGGAACTCACCATCAACAAAATCAAACGGTATCCCCAGCACGCTCACCTTTTAACGTAGATATGTACTGCGTGTGTATAGCACACTTAGATTTATCTGTTTGTGTAACAACCAGTGAATTCATAGCAATATGATGTCCAGACTAACAGCTAGGTAGCATTTAAACGTACAGCGAGCTCGCCATTTGTTAGAAAACTAGATCGTTAGCTAGCGTTTGACGATACTTTAGTTTAAAGAATATACACAGTCTGCTCCAGTTGTTAACCTAGCTATTGACGTAGATAGCTAGGTAGCTAAATCACTTGAATGCTCACGGGATCAACAGATAAGTTAACTAAGGAGTTCAGTTGTAAACACGGTAAATGTAAAAATGGAATATTTTTTTCATGCATCCAACAAATACGTGATTCTCAGTGCAAGTTCATAATGGGCAATATCGGTTAAAGAAAGATCAAGATTACGTCGATCAATATGCGATTATTTAACACCTTTTAAAGTGTTAACTGAAATAAATGATTCATTTATTTACATTTAAAAACTTAAGACATTTTGGACTTGCAAAATGTATATTTGCGACTTTTGCCATAATAATGAGGAGTTGCATTAAATCTATGGTTTGTCGCTAACTGTGTTCTATTATTGTACAGCATCTTGGTCAGGATTCAGATAAGCCATTCAGTAGATAAAATAAATTGTATTTGTCTAGATTGGTATACTTTTGCTCCAAGAATTAATATAGTAAATCTATATTTCATATGCCATTAAGAGAGACCTGATTTTAATGCAAACTTATTGAGTCTGTACCTTCATACAGGTTATCTGCCTTGTGTACCAGCAAGATGATGTTTTCAGTCTCCCACAAGACAGTGTTTGTGGTTGATCACTGCCCATACATGGCTGAATCAAGCAGGCAGCAAATTGAATGTGACATGCTGACCAAGAGCCGAGCTCAGGGCGTGATCCCTCTAGCTCCGGTCTCTAAATCTCTCTGGACCTGTGCCGTGGAATGCTCAATGGAGTATTGCCGCATTCTCTTTGACATCTACCCTGCTAAGAAACTCGTAAGATAACGAGATCATTCGTTTCTGAATTAATGCATAATTAATGAGTTCATTATATTGGGAGCTCAGATTTATTCTGCTTGTTTCTTCATCTAGGTTAACTACATTGTTAGTGATTCAGAATTCCACATCTTGAATAGCTGGAGACAGGAGGACCAGAGTATTCAAGAGGTAAACACAGTCTGAGCTTTGTAGTATCAATCGGGTCTCAGCCTTACTTTACTCTTGTCTTGGTAGCAATGAAATTTTCCCGTGTCACGCAGTTGGAATTTTTTCTCTTTATGCAGTTGATGACTGCACTGGCAGCTGTCGGGCCTCCAAACCCATGTGAAGATCCAGAATGCTGTAGCATCTTGCATGGACTGGTGGCAGCGGTGGAGTCACTTTGCAAGATTACAGAGTACCAGCATGAGACACGGACTGCGCTTATGGACTTGGCCCACAGAGTGGCCAATCGGGGCCGCATCATCTGCCTCACTAATGCAAAAAGGTAATTGGACTGCAAATCCAACATCCTGGATGTTGAGGGAATAATACAGTATCTCACAAAAGTGAGTACACCCCTCACATTTTTGTAAATATTTTATTATATCTTTTCATAGGATAACACTGAAGATATGACACTTTGATACAATGTAAACTAGTCAGTGTACAGCTTGTATAACAGTGTTAATTTGCTGTGCCCTTAAAATACAATGTCTAAACCACTGGCAACAAAAGTGAGTACACCCTTTAGTGAAAATTGCCAAATTGTACCAAAGTGTCAATATTTTGTGTGGCCACCATTATTTTCCAGTATTGCGCTTAGCTCTCTTGGGCATGGAGTTCACTAGAGCTTCACAAGTTGACACTGGAATCCTCTTCCACTCCTCCATGATGACATCATGGAGCTGATGGATGTTAGAGACCTTGCCCTCCTCCACCTTCCGTGGCCAGTCCAGCACCTTTACCCTCAGTTTCTTTAGCAAGGCAGTGGTTGTCTTGGAGATGTGTTTGGGGTCGTTATCATGTTGGAATACTGCCCTACAGTCCAGTTTCCGAAGGGAGGGGATCATGCTCTGCTTCAGTATGTCACAGTACATGTTGGCATTCATGGTTCCCTCAGTGAACTGTAGCTCCTCACAGCCGGCAGCACTCATGCAGCTCCAAACCAAATAAGTTCATCTTGGTCTCATCAGACCACAGGACATGGTTCCAGTAATCCATGTCCTTAGTCTGCTTATCTTCAGCAAACTTTGCGGACTTTCTTGTGCATCATCTTTTGAAGAGGTTTCTTCTGGGACAACAGCCATGCAGACCAAGATCCCCCTACCCCTTTAACCTCTGCAGCAATGCTGGCAGCACTCATACGCCTGTTTTCAAAAACCAACCTCTGGATATGACGCTAAACATGTGCACTCAACTTCTTTGGTTGGCAAGGCCTGTTCTGAGTGGAACCTGTCCTGTTAAGCCACTGCTTGGCCACCATGCTTCAGCTCAGTTTCAGGGTGTTGACAGTTTCAGGGTGTCTTCTTATAGCCTAGGCCATTTTTATGTAGAGCAACAATTTTTTTTTTCCCTTCTTCTTCAGATCCTCAGAGAGTTCTTTGGCATGAGGTGCCATGTTGAACTTCCAGTGCCTAGTGTTAGAAATTCGGCTTTCAGGAACCAGGAGTCAGGAGACTGGCGGCTTCAGAGTTGAGTTTATTGACACACACGAGAACGTATGAGTACAATGTTGATCGCGACCAGTCCAATCTCTTGTGTTTGGGGAAACCTTATATACATTGGAAAAGGTAGGAAGAGGGGAGAAGGAATGTGTGGGGTGAAGGTAAGGGACCAGCATTGGGGTGTTGATATTCATTGATACAAACAAAGGAGAGCGGTATGGAGAGACAACCATCAACTCCTAACATTGGTTTGATGGTTGCCACATTAGGGGGTTGATTGTATTACCTTAGGGTTGGCACCCAAAAGGGTCAAATACACAAAGGAGGGAAGTGGTTACTTCAGGACAGCAGACGGAGAGTAATTTACATAGACAAAGGTGTAAGATGACCATTTGCCTAGAGAAGGAAGTATATTTCTCTCACTAGTATGAGATAATGTGAGAGCGATAACACCAAATTTTACACACCTGCTCTCCATTCACACCTGAGACCTTGTTACACATGACACCGGGCAGGGAAAATGGCAATTTTCATTTAGGGGTGTACTAACTTTCGTTGCCAGTGTTTTAGACATTAATGACTGTGTTGAGTTATTTTGAGGGCACACCAAATTTACACCATTACGCAAGCTGTACACTGACTACATTACACAAGCTATACACTGACTACTTTACATTCTATCAAAATGTCCTATCTTCACTGGTGTCCCATGAAAAGGGGACATGTAATAAAATATTTATAAAAATGTTAGTGGTGTCACTTTGTGAGATACTGTAGTTAATGTTAAAATATGTAGTACAAACCTAAATAACATTTTAATTAATGTTTGTGTGAAAACACAATTTTTGTCACAATACCAGCTTATTGTTCTGTAGTAACTAAACGAAATTGCTTGCTGGAATGGTCTGGAAAAAAAATGCCATGTGTACACTTCAAAGAGGATAAATACATTTGTCATAAAATTCTAGATCAGAATCCTACATCTTGGGTATCTTTAAATGTATTTTTATGTCTTCCTTAGTGACACACATGTGCGGATGCTGGAGGACTGTGTGCTAGAAACTATTCAGGAACAGAACAAGCTGGCTGCCGGATCTGATAGGCATGTACAAAATACTTCTAAAATGTTTTAGGTGACCAGCTGTGAATGGAGGCTGCTGGTAATATATTTTAATTCATGATGCTGACTGACTTTTGTTGGCATTTGTTTTGGTACTGTTCACTCAATCACAATGTCTGACAGTTTCACTTTCATCACAACATCTGACAGTTCTCTGTAGGCCTTTGGCAATAATGCTAATTATATTTAACTTTGTTCAGACTTATGCCCATACAGCAGTGTGAACTAGTGTTGGTTCATATATATCCACAAGGCGATGACACCCTTGTATCAGACAGACCAAAGAAAGAGGTGAGTTTAACAGCTTAGACTAGATGTAGCGTTTGTTAAGAGAGCAGGTCTAGATTTGGGGCATTTAATTCGCTTGTTTAAATTGCATAAATAGAAAAAAAAACATTTAGTGCTACTGTACTGGACACAGCTCCGATATAAGGAATGTTCAGTCACCAGTCTTGGGCACTACTGTTGGTCAAGACAGTAGGTGACCCTTTTTGAGGGAATGTCTGTGACGTGTTGGTGTTGTTATCAGGGTGAAAGGTTGTCCAATGAAATGCTAAATGGATTATTAAGGAGTTCCCTGCCATGATCATCTGCTCTGCATATCTCTGGCAGATCTCGTCTGTGTTGAGCAGTGAGGTGCACAGCGTGCGTGCTGGGAGGCATCTAGCCTCCAAGCTGAATGTGTTGGTGCAGCAACACTTTGACCTGGCCTCTACCACCATCACCAATATTCCAATGAAGGTGAGATCTTCCGTTCTTCCTTTCTGAGGAAATAATAATGATGTTTTCATAATAATAATAATGACAATAATGAAGTTTTTTCCCTAAAGTACCCAAAGTTCTCTGTTACGTCCTTGGGCGTGATATATTCCCTTTTAAGGACTTTTTATTTTTGTAATGTTATGTTCCTCATGCCCCTCTGGTCTCTCAATACTTTTGTCATGTTCACATAGGCCACGTCTCCAAAATATAACGCTGAATATGAGCTTGTAGCTTAAATATCATGAAGCTTAATAGGATGCAAACTTAATTTCCAGGTTGTAGTATTTTCAGGTGACAATCTGAGGATTGGGGTTTCTCTGAAAATTTTAGAGAAAATATTGATTTGAGAGAGGAAAAATGTGTTGAGAGGGGAGAAATTCACAATGCAGAAAACAAAATCCTTTTTTGACCAATGTAATCTATAGGTACCATTTACATACACACCTGATAGTATATATGAGCAAACAAACCCAGTTAAAGCAATTCCATTAATTTACCACAGCCTGGAATTCTTACTCTGGCAGGTGTACATAAATATACAAAAATCTCAAATAAGATTTGGTTTGACAGAAATGTGTGTCGTGGCTGTTATCCTGCACAAATATGTGATAACTATGACAGTATCACGCCTACCAATTAGTTAAGACATAAACCTGCAAGAGCAATCAAAGTGCTTCCCTCCTTCATCTGCAGTTTACTTGTCTGTGTCTCTTGGTTCTATCTGGTGATTTTATTCTCTTGTCAATCGTCGTTCTACTGTTTTTAAATCTGTCTGGTCTTCATGTGTATTTTTCTGGATTTTCGCACAGCTGCTGTTTTCATGGTATATTTTCTGTTTTGCTAGCCTACATTAAGTGTCTGTGAGCAGGTCAGTACTCTAATGCTTCTGGAGCTAATCTCAAACCCTCAGGATGTGTGCCTTCCTCTGTCATCCAGCTCGCTCTAATCTTCCATCTAGTCACATAGACTTTACATTCAACTGTCATTCAACTATCATTCGCACCAAAAGCCTTCCATATGTTTTGTGTCAGAATTCTGAATTTGTCTGATGGTCTGATCCTTCAAAAAATACAGCCGAAGAGCCTACATTGCAAAACCACACCTTTGCTGCATCATTCTCCAAACGTTTTTAGGACAGTAGTCTTTATCCCATTGATGTTATGCTGGAGTGCCAATAGACCAACAAAGTTATAATCAGAACAGTATGCCTAGAGCTATAAGGGTCATTGTTAATTTAAGTCTGCTTAAATGTACAGTGAAACAAAGAAATAGCTTCTTAAGGGCAGTGCATATTGGAGGATTTCCTGGTCAAGAATCAAAGGGTGAATGTTTTTAGCTAGTATGTCAAATCTATATGGTGATTATGGTGTTTATAGTGGCTAGGTCCCCAGTTTCTGTTCTTAGTGATTTTAACACCACAACGTGTAGTAAATAATCTTTCACCATGCAAATTCTTTCTTAGCAATGCTATTTAGGTGTTATGTGCAATGAGGGTCAGACATGCATTAACCTGTATACTGAACTAGACCAGTAATTACTGGCTGCCTTGGTGCAGTGACTCACCATTAATAGTCATACATGCACATATAGTTACAGAAGCCTTTTTTATGCATGAGTGCACACACTCTCTCACAAACACTCACACAAACCTACCTTATGGTTTTTATGCAGTACACTGGACTCTCCATGGAGCACAGTTTGCATTTCTTTACATGTACATTTACAGCACAGAGGGATGGAATGGGGAAGGCTAAGTGGTAAAAGAATGATGGAGATTGATCTGTGCTGTGTGTTTGTACTAGAGGGCATTTGTGCTCAATAAAAAAAAAAAAAAAATTCCCCCCACGTGCTGGTTATTAGTAGCTCAGGAGTCTGTTATGTACATAGACACAATAGGATGATTCTGCCTCATAACAAAAGAGCTTCAGTAGAGTGAGAGCATTCAGAAGGAATTAGTAGGATGTAGGCAGAGATCATTGTGAGACAAATGGGAGAGTATTTATTGTATTTCTTTATTGGTTTAAAGTAGTAAATTACATGGAGAATTCAGTCTACTCCACTTTTTATACAAAGCTTGTTAGGGATGTTATTGTCATATGTATAGAAATATGCACAGAAATATGGGCAATAATTTAGGTTCTCAGTTGAAATTGCAATGTTCTAAAAATCTACTTGAACCTCTTAAAAAATTACCTTTTTTGTTTCTGCTTTTGACCATTTTTGTTACCTACTTTCAGTAGGTAATAGTTACTAAGTTTTATTATTGTTGTTAACAGGGTTTGCCAGACATAAGGTTCATGTCACAGAGGTTTCAACTTTGGTGAAATAAATAGAAGTCCATAGAAGGTTTATAGCAAGGAGAAATTTAGATTAGGTTTTAAGACCAAGGAGGATCTGTGTAGATTTTGTTGAAATAATATGGTAGAGTTTAGAAAGTGTGTCAGTCCTTTAGCAAGCTGATTAGTGTGATGCTGGATGAAAAAGAAAGCACTCCCTTACAGCCCATCTCACCCTTCCCTTCATAGGCGCTCTATCCCTAGAGATGCTAGTGTCTTGCAGTGGTCTGGTTCTTTGTGCTGTGTGCCTGTAGTCTGTGCCCTTATTCACACACTCTTTCTCCTGTTCGTACTAAGGCTCATGGAAGATCTGTCCAAATATCTGTCAGCCTTCACTATAATAGACAGATGTATGTGAACTTAAAAGTTGACATTGAACTCTGTGAGTATATTTACCCCCATGTGTAGCTCAGGAGCCGTGTGTCCCCAGGGGTTACGTCTCATTGCTCCAGAGTGCTGTGTGATTCTCATCATGTTTCCCTTTCTTCCCCTGTTTATAACAAGATAGAAAAGATACAGAAGAAGCCCTTAATAGTATCGCCTTACTTGGGCTGGTTTCCCAAAAATGCTGTGTCCTATATTATGATCCTTGCCAAGTCTCAAATGTCTGCAGGTTTGTTTTTGTTTCTCTCCCTCACCTCCCCCTTCCAACAAGCACTTTGATGCTTTTTATAATATTGTTATAATACTGATGCTTTTGGGAAATCCAGCCCAGATTCCTGGATGATACAGTTACCAAGGCAGTGGTGATATATGCTATGTGGTGAACTGTGCCATGTGGAGAATCTCAACTGACTTGGTTTCATTTACATGTCTGTCTGCTCTTTGCCAAAATGAAGGAGGAACAACATGCCAACACGTCTGCTAACTATGACGTTGAGCTTCTGCACCACCGAGATGCTCACATGGAGTTCATCAAGAGTGGTTTGTACCCATCACAAAGTTTCTTTAGTTATTTAATTGCCTTTTTCATAGTCATTTAAAAAAATTTGAGGTCTGCTGCATCATGTACCACAGTGGATTCCAGGACAAGGGCTTATGACACTCTGTTTCTCATTAATATTTTTTCAGTATTAAGTATTACAACATGAAATGTTCATATTTCACAGTATTACTTATGCACATGATTAAATGATGCTTCTTTTCTAGAGTCTTTTTGGAATAGTAAAGAAATGCTGTACATGGATGTAGGTGAGGTGCTCAGCATCATGCATTGCTCATCAGCTGGTTCCTGTGTGTCTCTGTAGGAGATCTGCACATGGCAGGCAGCACCAGCAGGGACAGTGGACTAAAGGAAACTGTTACTCTGAAATGGTGCACGCCTCGCACCAACAGTGTAGGTGGGTGCCAGAACCATACGTTTCTACTAAATTCTTCATTTAAAATGTAAAATAAGCTTGTCATGGGGCAAGGGTGAGGGGTGTTGGCTCGTGGCAGTTCAGCTGCAGATTAATGCAGATTAATGTGAGCACATTATTAATAAATCCATCATATTTACTACCTCAGCTCAGAAAGATATAATCTAATAACATCAAATTATATATTTGCATCAAACTGGTTTATGTAAATTACTATTAAACACTACTAGAAGCAATCACATAACTTGGCAGCAATAAACATAATGGAGAACAAAGACCAAAAAAAGACCATCTTTTCCAAACAAAATAGAGCAGGGTTACCTTAAAATACACAGTATGAGATTATGACCCAATTTGATGTTGCAGTATGTAGAGTCAAACATTTCAGTTTATATCCCAAAACAGATCTATCCCAAAACATCTTATACAAAGAAATGTTCAACATGGTTACTGAGGTTTGAAAATGCAATTCTTCTCGTCACCGGGTGGCACTGTGGATCTGTGACAAAAAAAAAAACACACTATCAGCGAATACAGATTGTACACAAACAGTTTTTGTGTCCCACAAACATACATGGAGAGTTCTTTCACTTAGTGGAAATTAGAATATAATAGTGTTTTGGTATCTAGTTTTAAGATGTTGATAGCAGCATTCATGGGTGGTGTAGTCTCAACACATTCCAGTCTGTGAACTGCAGCCCTCTGGATGTATCTGTGGGGAGAAGGTTGTTGAAGTAGAGAGGGCATATGATCTCTGGAAGAAGTCATAAAATTTGATTTATTTTCAGTTGTTTTGTTTTCAGTTTTAATCCTGTTAATGGTGTGTGCGTGTGAGTGCATTCTGTTCAATATGACAATTGACGGTCCTAATGAGGAGGTACAAAAAGGTCCCTTAAGAGAATGTGTACAGCACGGGATGGATTTGACAGTTCTGTCTCCACTGCATAAGTATCTGTCATCTTTCTGTATGCCTTGGAGAGCTCCTTTGGTTTAGGCATGGTGAGAACACCAAGAGAACTTCATCAACAAACTTATGTATCTGTGGTTAAAATAAGACTGGTTCCTTCCAACATCTGTAAATATGTTGTAATAATTTGGACCTGATCTGAGACACCAGATTCAGGTTTTAGGTATTTAATGTAGCAGAGGTGTGTTTACTTTTTCCACTCAAGATTGAATTTGTTATTTTCAATGATAAAATGCACTATAAAATGTACATTTTGCATAAATGTTATATCAGTATTGTTGTAATGAAGATCAGATAGGTGTAAACTGTAGGTGTAAAGGCCTTACCTTTTCACATATCTGTGATGATTTGGACCAATCAGAAGATAACATGCACATCTTCCAGAAGATTTCTGAAGGTTGTTTTTTATTTGGCTACCTCAGTGTTTCATGTCCGATGCAATAGCAGCTGACAGATTTGAACTGGAGTTTATTTCCATTGCTTCCTGCATGCATTTTTACAGTTTAGATAACTGTAACAGAGTCCACTTAAAATGTCCACTTAAAAAACAAATGTCCACTTAAAACTCCTCTTATTCAGTGAAACAGAGAGTGGCGAGGGTCAATACAAATAGTCTGAAACAAGCACAGGTTTTGTTTAGTCAAAGAGCTATAAAATAATAATAAAAAAAGATTGTTCAGCAAAGTGCAGTTAACTATTCAGAAAAGGTCTGCATTGTAAAGCCCAGATCATGTCTAATTGTTAAAGTTTAAGAGGAACTGTTTTGTTGATGAAGTTGGCTTTTTATTTGTATTTTCCATGGCAACTTAAATTGTGTAAAGAAAAAAAAGTCACCTAACACTTCAACCTAACTATCAACCATTGAAAAGCCTATTGTCAGTGTGGTGTGTTCTCTAGTTAGTGTTTTGGCTGATTGATTATGTTGAATCAGCTATCAGCAGAGATTGACTGAACTCAAAACAAGATCATTTAAACATAAACTACATAAGCTTTTTTTTGGTCACATTGTAGCTTGTTCTACTGAGGCAAGCTAACATTATATTTTGCTACATGCAAAGTAGTTTTGTTATTATATCAATGACGAGAACATGTGGAACATTTGTCATTACCTTTATATTACCAAATAAAAATTTCTGGAAGGAATGAGCTCAGGAAGAGTCCCTGAGAACTCTGAATACTCGTCATAAGAAGCTGTACCTGCGGGAAACAGTGGTTTATTGCTTTTGAGTTATTTTCATTTGTGCAGGCACAACACGTCATTTATCATCTGTAGTCTGTTTGTTCACGTGTAAATACACACAGGTGACAAAGGGCGACAGTGGACTGACGGAAGAAGGCTGTTGCCATTAGTTCTTCGGTGTCCATTTGTTGTGTCTCGCCTAAAAGACCATTACGGTGGAACAAAACTCTGGACAAGAATCCAATTACATCCTCATCCTTTCAGAACTGGTAGCTGTCAGATGTATGAAAATATTCCTTGTACACCTAAATATCTAATTCAAACAGAAACGGATTATTTTATATATTTATTTTTTGGTCAGTAATGGCTGGCTTTTCAGTGCATTGGATAGCTGTAGCGAGTGGCTAACAGGGCACATAAAGATCAAGTAACTTTTGTCTAACAGGGCAGTGCCCATAAAGATCATGCTTTAAGTTTTTCTTCGCTGTAGTTTTCATCTTGTGCACCAGAATGTTTCATTTTCATGTGAAAATAACAAAACTTCTGGGTGGTTCAGATGTCTTTGTACCAGTGGTTTATGCTTTCTGAATTTGTCACATATTTCACTTCACAAGTTTCCATGGCTGTTATAATTTTTTGTCATGAGAAAGTGCATGCCTATTCAGAACAACTCAGGTGCTGTATAAAACTAGACAAGTGGGAAATGAACATTTTTCAATGTTTAGTGCTCTAATGTCAAAAAGTTTGTTTTTCTACAACACATTTTAGCATCACATACTGAATGTTGTGCTCTGCCTGGCAGGACACATGTTGATTTATGGTTGTGTTGCATTTCAGAGTTGCATTACTGCACAGGAGCGTTTCGCATCTCTCCCGTGGAGGTCAACAGCAGACCCTCTTCATGTCTCACTAACTTTCTGTTGAATGGTATTTTTTTACTTTTATTACTATTCTGTTCTGAATATGTTTTTATCAAAATATTTTATCAAAACGACCCCTTCAGAAGTTACAGTCAGAGGTGTCCGTGGAACATTTATGAAAAGTACATAAGGACCGGCAGATTTTGAGAACAGAAATATTATTCTAACCCACCCCTGCACCCACTCCATTTCAGGTCGCTCAGTGCTTCTAGAGCAGCCCCGCAAGTCTGGGTCAAAGGTAATCAGTCATATGCTGAGTTGCCATGGCGGCGAAATTTTTCTGCACATGCTCAGTAGCACCCGCTCCACGCTGGAAGATCCACCATCCATCAGCGAGGGGTGCGGAGGGCGCGTAACTGACTACCGCATCACAGTGAGTCACTCATCTTCTGCACTTCTGCACTCTGCGCTAAAACATTATAGCCAAGTGGAGATAATGTGCCCTTTCTTGCCACGTTATTAGAAACGCCTTGAAGATGTACTATAGCTCATCAGTTGCATCATGTGTTAATCCTCGCAGAACCTCTGTTGGCTGTGTTTGAGTGTTGGATCACTCATCTCTGTAATGACTTTGAAGATGTATAAAAAACCCCAGCACAACTGCTGTGCTTGATAAAGTTTCACCAACTCAACACTCACCACTGTGTAACTTCCATGCCAGTATTAAATGCAATGTTGAGAATGTTTTGCAAGCCCTACAATTTCCAGTAACTGTTGGATTGATCTAGAGAGTGGAAACTATCTGTTGCATGCTAAAGATATGCATTCAAACAATTACGCGAGTAAAATTATAAAGTAGGTGTTAGTAATTACAATAGTTCTAACATTCTTAATAGGTTGCATGGTAAGTGTGTCCTTCAGTGGTGATTTTAAAGAAGTATTTCAAAGGGTCTACGTTTCTCTCTGCTGTTAGGAACAACTCCATCTCCATGATGCCTTATTATCTCCAACTTGCCTCCTCCTTTCCCTCCTTCCTGTCTCTGTAGGACTTTGGTGAGTTCATGAGGGAGAACCGACTCACTCCATTTGCAGACATGTCCGTGGATGCTGCTGGGAGACTCCCGTTTGAGCGAGCCAAAGCTCAGCTGGAGCGGCACACCCGTTACTGGCCAGTGATCATTTCCCAAACCACCATTTTCAACATGCAGGCTGTAAGTTGTGTGTGCTTGCCCCCCCTTCTTCATATTACCGTACTTCTTTTTTTGGTATCATACTATTTTTGTCACCAAACATTTACCTGGCTAATTAAAAACTAGAATGTTACAATATTATGCTATGATTTTTAATTGAAATTAGTGTGTGTATGAAAAAGGTACATTTATGTGTGCATGTGTTTAAACATGCGCTTGTTTGACTGCGTTTTCCTCTGCCTCAGGTGGTGCCCTTAGCAAACCTGATCGTAAAGGATACTATGACAGAGGACGATGTTCTGACATGTCAGAAGACAGTATACAACCTAGTGGATATGGAACGGAAAAATGATCCCTTACCAATCTCTACTGTAGGCTCCCGTGGAAAAGGGCCCAAACGGTGAGATTCACCTTTTTTGTAATTCTTCTTTTTTAAAACCGCATTTATAACGCACCAGTGACACACCGGCCTTTTTACAGATATAGAGTGCACAGAATAGGAAGTAAACTAAAGTAAGAAAGATCAAATAAAAAAAAACCTATTCTCAAATTCAGGTATAGTAGCATAAAAGTATTCAAAAAATGCTGAACGAGTGCATTGAGCAAGGTCTGGAGTGACCTGGTGGAGTTGTGCAGTAAATACAGTTTATTAACATGTGAAATTAGTATATGTACATGAATATATTTCTAGATGTGACATGACACAGGGGAATGCATTTAAGCAGTGCAAAGTCACGGAGATGTATGCTGCAATGAAACAGGGTGCTAGGCTACACTAAAGGGATCCACTGTAGTTATTGAGGATCACAGACCTGATGTTCTTGTGTTTGTTTGTGCTGAATTTGATGGTCCTGGTGATCTTTGATGGCTGAATTTGATGGTCCTGGTGAGAAGGGGGGTTGGAAGAGGCAGCACTTAAAGGTTATTTGTGATAATCCTCTCTGCAGTCCTGATTATGTGCTTGGGGTTGGCTTGTTTCTGTGAGGTTGAAGAACCAATCGAAATGGTTATGCAGATGAGGATGGGGTTGGGAGGGAACATTATGTGTGAAGTGTAGAATTAACAGTCTTTTTGATTCTAGTGTTTTGCATCAGGAGTTTGGAACTACACCAGGACACCAGTTGTCAGATTTATTAATCTTGGTTATGAGGCCAAGATGGTATAATCTTCAAACTTTACGATCTTCACAGTTCTTTGAAGCTGCAGTTGCTGGTATAAAGACTAAAAAGAAAGGTTTGGTGTTGCACAGCATAGACGTGCACCAGTGGAGATCTGTGGTCCACTGGCAGAGACGTCTGGTTGAGTTTGATATGCAGAAGTTCTAAGACAGTGTTGTTCAAAGCTAAGATAAGTCCACAATCATAATTCTTGCATGGGTCCCTGAACTGCCAAGATGCTTTAACATTAAGTGCAAGCCCAGATTGTGTATGTTATGAACATATGTGATGGGTCTGTACACCAACTGCAATGGTTCCAGCAAGTCTGTGGTTGCCTTTAGGAAGGCATGTATGAGGCATTTAAAAATTGTGGCTGCAAGTCATGTACCAGCCCACACTAATTTAGGTCCTGTACAAGCCCACATTAATTTAGGCCTGTAATCATCATCTGTTTGGGGACTGCGGTGATAATAGAACATTTGAAGCAGGTGAGAACATGGCACAGGTCTAAAAATGTGTCATATACTTCTGGAAATACTGGTGCCATTTGAGTACCGGTACACTAATGTTTCAATGGTGTATGAACTGACTATCAAGCCCTGGAGCCTTCATCACCTTTGAGATTTTTAAATTGAGTGATCCAAAAAATAAACAGGCCACACTCCAAAACACTCACACATGCATAAACAATTGTAGATGAACCTTCAGAAAAAGGTTTTCTTTCAGAACCTTATTCCCTCACCCTACAAGTGCTCTGCACATATGAGAATTTTTTCAAGACTGAGGCAGCTGCCTCATGTAGCTGGAGAACACCGCTAGTGTGGAGCTGAGGAGCACAGTAAAGGGTGGCTAAAATCTAAGACAAACAAATATTGACTTTCGCAGCATAATCACGTATGTTACTTTTTTGTAGAATAAATAAACCAGTGAGAAGGTGTGTCCCAACTTTTGACTGTTACTGTATACATCTGTACATTGAAAACACAGGTGAATCCCATCCCCTTAATGACTTCTTTAAAGGGTCGAAGACATAAACAATCATTAGTCATTACCAACGCTAATATACAAATTGTCAAAATAAATATGCAGTTTTATATCAACTATTCAGCAATTACTGTGATCAAAATATTCAAACAGAAAATAATCTTTGGCATTAAAAGGATATGAAGCATAGGAAATCACAAAAATGAATGAAAGAAATCCTTATTCATACCCATTTGAAAGTGTTTTAAGACTGAAAATATATGAAGCCTCCCTCTGTATTTCTCATGGTCAACACACCTTGGTAATTGATTTGTCATCTCCAAACCCATGAAGCATAATGAATTAGCATTATGGCCCAGTCTATTAAAATGTCCAGCTATAGGGAATAAGCTCAAACCTAATAGTTCTTTAAAATGGATGCTCTTCTGTAACAAAAACTAGAGGGACCTTGTAAAACACAACCTATCAGTGGATCACTACTCAAAACATGACATAATAGTACATTTCAGAAATTGAGAAAGGTGGCTATATATAGACCCCGTGAGTGGAGAGAATGATGGAGTCTCATGGTTAATACTCAGGCCATCATTCAACAGAATATTGCTATACCCTCTAAACCAGAAAGAAAGTACCAAAAGTAAAATAAACAGAAGTAACCAAGTATTGATATAATTCAAAAAAGTGGTTAGACAGGCCACACAACAAATGGTAGCATGAGGGAAGTCAACTGACTGAAGGAGGTAAGGAGATTGTCCAGCTGCGGGTAGGAGGGGAGGGGTTTAGTGTGAGAGGATAGGGCTATTTCAAATGTGTTTCAATCTATATTAGAATTTATTTAGGTCATTGGTGAGCTGGCAGCTGCTAATGAGTTGGGTGATATTGCAAGGAATTTTTGGTTTTGAATATTTACGGCAATATTTGAACTTGTGGTGTAGGGACGAGCAGTACCGGATTATGTGGAATGAGTTGGAGACACTTGTAAAGGCTCATGTTGGTACCAGTGAGAGACACCAGCAAGTCCTAGAGTGCATCAGTGCCTGCCGTAGCAAACCTCCTGAAGAAGAAGAGAGGAAAAAACGAGGAAGGAAAAGGGAGGACAAAGAGGATAAAACAGAGAAGAATGGAAAAGAGTTGGAGGAGAAAGTGTGGACTCAAGACTCAGACAGGTTAGAAGCCTTTGTCTTGATCAAAATGGAAAAGTCCTTCATTCTCACTAGTTTAGAATATTGTTCTGTGTTCTGAATTTTTTGGCTCAGATTTGCCTCTGATTAATGAAAGATCCATCTACCTGTTTTGCTATATTTGCTGTTCCTCCTGCAGACTGAAAGGAGTAATGGAGCGAGAGAAAGAAGATCAGAGTGAGTCTGAGGTTATCAAGGATTCTCCTGATTCTCCAGAACCATTCAATAAGAAACCCCGACTTTCCACAGAAGAGATACAGCCTCTGGAAAAATCAAAAGGTGCATAAAATCAAAATGGGTGTCATGATGTGCTAGAGTTGAACAGTTACCAAACTACTTTACCACATCTACTAAGCCTGGGAATTAGAGTAGTGCTAAAAATAGCAGTGAGTTTAAAAAGCAAACAAATTTATTTCCACAAATTCAAATGCACTGGAAACATACATTTAAATTCCAAATCAAAACTAAATGTATAGAGTTTGTGTTAATCCTGCACAGAAAGTAAAGGGAATATTAAGCTGTTAAAAAAAAGAGCAGCACCAGCATTTTCCATTAAAACCATAAAAAGTTTTTTTGTTTTTTTTCTTTCCCTGCTTTACTTTGGCATTGACATTGTTTCTGAGAACTGTTGGCATCTCTGAACAGGTATTCACTCCACAAGTTCTCTATGGCATTGAGATCAGGGGATTGGGCTGGCCACTCCATGATCATGTTTGTGTAACAAATAATTATTTATTTACTGGTGTGTTCTAGGTCCTTGTCACATTGAACCACCTATTTCAAGAGCATTTCTTCTTCAGCTGAGGGCAACATGATCTTCTCAAGTATTTTGATATATTTAAACTGGTCCATGATCCCTCGTATGCGATAAGTAGGGCCAGCACTATGGTATGAAAAATATCTTTACAGTGGTATGCAAAGGTTTGGGCACCCCTGATAATTTTCATGATTTTTTTTTATAAATCATTGGTTGTTCGGATCAGC
>JAOYMR010000006.1:13955488-13979973 GCA_025802075.1 Tenebrosternarchus preto
CCCCCCCCCCCCCCCCCCCCCCCCCCCCCCCCCCCCCCCCCCCCCCCCCCCCCCCCCCCCCCCCCCCCCCCCGACCTGTCTTCAGCCTCCTCAAGAAGTAGTAGCAGCTACACTGTTGTGGTGGTCCAGGTGAAGTTCTCCACTAGTTGAACATCAAGGAATAAAGTCCCCCTATATTTTCCTTTTGGTTTGTCCACACTCATAAACAGGTTGTTGATTTTGCACTAGTGTGTTAGTTCCTTCACCTCCTCTATGTATGCTATGTAAGTCATCTTTAGGAATGATGAGACTCACCACAGTGAACTTCATGTGGATCTAGATGTGCATTGCTGCACAGCCCTGAGTGCTCATTGTGGAGGTGCTGGAGTTGCATCTGATCCCAGATTGGTTTCCCAGTCAGGATGTCCAGGATCTATTTGCAGAGGAAGGTGTTCAGGCCATGTGGTTTCAACATTTTACAACGTTATTTTTAGTTCAAGTAGCCTCTTCAGTGTAGCTGCGGAGGCTCCGTTGCATCAGAGGGTCAGCCGGACAGTTTCTGACTTTGCAACACTGGATGTCTGACCAGGAGCATCAGTTTGTCAGATCGCAGGACAGGGCAACTCTCCCAGGTGTTTTGTTGCCAATGAGCAGGTGTAATCCATTATTTGCATCATCTCTGCAATAGTTTGCAAATAGAACAGAATGATATAGGTTAAATCTGTAGAGATGAAGACCATATGAACAGTCCTTATATAGAACGTATAGAGATTAACAGCAAGTTTATCTATAGCTAAGCTATAGCATAACTAAAATGGAGGGACAGAGGTGACCACATTCCTGGGGACTCTGTGACATTGTATTCCACCCATATTATTCCAAACCAGACTGAACACATGACATGGCTGTATGACATCATAAACATCTCAGATTACCAAAAAACTTCAAATGGGGGCCCCAAGCTTTGCTCCTTTATATACTGAAGACCAACTAAAAGCTTGAGTAAATAAGTCTTAAACCTAGATTTAAAAATTTGGAGTTGCAATGCTGTTCCACAAATGGGGGCTTTATTGGAGAAAGCTCTTTCCTGGCTGTAATCTGACTCTTAAGAACTAAAAGACACCCAGCATTCTGAGAGCACAGTAGGCAATGTGAGATGGGGCCAGATCTGAAATTTTACTTGGAGCCAGTGTAATGCTGAAAGAACAGAAGTAATGTGGTCAAATTTTTTAGCCCTACTTAGGACTCTGGCAGCTACATTCTGTATGAGTTGAAGATTATTTTGTGATTTTTTGAGCATTAAAAGACCCTTACAGTAATCTAATCTTGATGAGACAAAAAACCTGGACCAATTTCTCTGCATCTGTTGTCTTAAATTAGCAATATTATTTAAATGGAAAAGTTTTAATAACAAAACATATGACAGATCAGAGTCAATAATACCCAAGGTGATTTTGTTTGTTTTTTACAACTTTTTTGGTTTTAGTTCCAGGTCTTAGTTAAAGCAGGCACAGCTTATGGTCAGTAATTTTAGTTCAGAGCAGATATTGGTATCAGCACCATCCAGTTTAACATTAAGTTTTTAACACTGATATTACAGAATTTCTGCTTTGGAAACATGAGGAATAATACAGTCTTAATGGTGTGAAACCTGTGTGATGTTTCATTGCAGCTCACAGACAGTTTAGTCTACTGGTCTGGTTCCTGGCCTTGGTCTATGAGAACATTTGTGCTTTGTGCACACTCTGAGCACTTGGCCAGGAGTGTTGTCAGGTCTAGCAACCTTCTGTGGGTTAGTTTGGCCCTAGATTGTTCTCAGGGCCACTTTGTCACCTGCTCTGAAGGTCACAACTCATCAGCAGAGCACACACCTCAGCAGTCATCCACAATTTCTGATTGGGGGGTGTGGTGATGGTCTTGGAGACAGAAATTAATCATTTGTATGCACAAACACTAAATGGCCACTTTAATATTGATATCTGTCTTTTCACGATTGGACTCTCCCTGAATGGACACATGACCCTGGAGAGTAGCATCAAATCAGGTGAGCAAGTTCTCTGTGGATTAGTGAAAAGCCATGTTCTGGAAAATTGAGGGTTCTGAGCGACTTCAAATGAGGCACCATCATCGATGCTAGGGTCAATATTTCAAAAGCTGCCAAACTTGTGGGGTTTTCTCATGCAACGGTGTTGAGTACATAAAGAATATAAAGAATGCTGTGGACGTAAACAACTCATCCAAGGGGTCAAAGGAAGATGTCAAAAATTTTCTGATGAACAGAGGGTGCACAGTCAAGCAAACTGCAGTAAAAATACAATGCTTGTGTTCCAGCTGTGTCCAAAGGCATTGTTCTTTAGCACTGATGGACTATAACAGCAGACAACCACTCTGAGCTATATTTTTAAAGGGAAACAAAAAGGCAAGACTACAGTAGGTGAAAGAACAAAGATATTGTATCATTGAGCAGTGGACTATTACCTGGTCAGATGAATCCAGATTTTTGTTGCACCGTGCTGATGGGTCAAAATGTGTCATAAATGGCATGAATCAAAAAGTAGGGTTTCTCTTAGTTCCCAGAGTCTGTAAGTTTACAGCCGGGGTTAGAGCCTTTTCTTATAAAGTTCCTCAGTCTTCTAGCTCTAATCTGGGATGCAGACACTACCAATTTTTAAATCTAGGCTAAAAACTTAATTTAATCAAGCTTTTTGGTAGTTTACTATATATAAATGAATCCCAGTTTTAGAGTTCTTTTGGCAATCTGAGATATTGATGCTGTCATCTAATCATGTCATGCATTCACTTTGGTTTGTAGCAATTATATGGGTGGTATGCTATGTCTCAGAGTTTCCTCAGGACTATGGTCACCCTCTGGCCCTCGCTTTTAGTTATTTTGCTATGGATTATCCTGCTGGAGCTACATGCTACTCTCTGGCACACCTACTATATGTTCATATGGCCTTCATCTATACAGATTCAGACTACATCTTTATTTTGTATTTGAAACTATCACAGAGATGATGTCAATAATCTATTAGATCTGCTAATTGGCAACAAAACACCTGGGAGGGTTACTTAGTCCAACTCACTCAAACTAATGCTTCTGGGGGACGTGTCCATAGCTACCAGGAGATAATCTAGTGCTGCCAGTTGATGATCTGATGCTGTCATGTCGAGGACTGCCCAGCCATCCTAGACTCACTACTCAAATGAAATTCCGTACCTAAATTAAAAGGACTACTTTTAATAAAACATAAACTAGTTGGGCCTCTCATGGTGGATGGATTCCCTTTTGAGTCTTCGTCCTCCCAAAATTTCTTCCTATTCTGCAAAGGAGTTTTTCTTTACCACTGTGCTATATAAACTTTAATTTGAACTAGAATTGATGAGCTCTTCCTGTCAGATGTTAACAGTTTAGGCTGGAGGAGGTGGAGTAATGGTATGTTGAATGTTTTCTCGCACCGTGGGTTCTCTGATACCTGAGAATGGATATTCAGACAGTAGAGCTTACCCAAGCGATGTAGCTGAACAAGTTCATCCCATCATGGCCGCTGTTTACCAAACCTTAAAAGATGTTTTTAAGAGCATTCCTGCTGGTAATCCATTAAGATAAATTAGGCTTATAGACTTCAAAGCTCTAATATACTCTAAAGTGGTTGGTTACCCAGGGTGCTTGTTACAAATGTACTTGCTGGTATTGCCATCAGTTGCAGATTCCTTAAATTCAAGTCATCAAGGTTTATTTATTTAGCGCTTTTTATAATAACTGTTGTCTCAACTCAGCTTTACAGATGTTCAGGCCACCAGTGAGCAAGCCAAGGGTGACAGTGGCAAGAAAAAACTCTGATAACATGAGGAAGAAACCTTGAGAGGAGCCTACACTCAAAAAGGGTGGGCCCATCCTCCTCTGGCTAATCTCGGGCACCACAATAACAAAAGTACAAACAGTGAATAAAATGAGTAAAGTTTATCCATTACTTAACTTCATATATCAGATGCAGTCCACAACAGGATCTAGCTTGTATCTTTAATCATCATGGTGGTTTTAAACTTTCTGTGTGGTTCATCCTCAGTACCAATGAGTGATGTTCAGCTTGTGAGACTCAAGCAGAAGGACATCAGGGTGGATCAGGCAGATCCGCAGATCATGGGTCATGAATCTGGATCTCTGGTATCTCCCACAGCCTCAAATGTATTATGAGTAGCTCAACCAAGTGAAGAGAAAAGGGGGAAAGGAAATCACAAAACATCAGTTGTGCTCTTTAATGTAATGGGTGCAAAAAATTTATACTTGTGCAGAGAGCCAGCAGAGACTCCGGCAGGACTAGTTATGACAGCATAACTAAAAAGGGGGAGAACCATTAGGTAACACAGACATGTGGGAGCCCTGGGACATAAAGCGTCCAGCTAATCACTGTCACAAATTTGAGTGAACTTGTGAAATGGGAGGGCAGGAGCATCCAAATATTTGCCAAAACATTTCCATGCCCATGAACCCCCTCGGATCTGCACCTTCAACTTCAAAAAACTATTAACAAAATGCCCGAATAAACAAGCAAGTTTTCAATAATTAAACCTAAAGGTAATAAAAGCATGAACTAGTATTTCTAGAGGTAACAAAAGCATGAATTAATATCATGTAGTGACATTTCTTACCATGGCAATGTTCCTGTGGTGAAAGAAGGCTATCTTAGTGATATTATCTGCACTGGCTTCAAGTAAAAGACTGGAGTCAATAATCACACCGAGGTCTTTTACAGCTATACTTGATGTAACTGTAAAACCATCCAGAGTTACTTTGTAATTGGAAAAATTCCTTCAGTCTACCTGTGCTCCATTTAGAAGTACATCTGTCTTATCAGAATTTAGTTAAAGGACATTTCTCAGCATCTACTGAGTATTGGCCTCTACACCTTCCTCTACTTTACTAAGATGGTGTCTCTCACCTGGCTTTGCTGAAACTTATAGCTGCATAGAACAGTGGAAGCTGACACTGTGCTTAGAAATAATTTCATCCAGAGGTAGCATGTACAAAGAAAAAAGCAATGGCCCTAAAACAGAACCTTGAGGAACACCAAACTTTACCTAAGTCTGTACCAGAAGATTTACCATTTACATCAACAAACCAGGAAAGAGCCATTCCCTTAATTCTAACAACATTTTTTTAGTCTCTGGAGAATAGTATGATCAACAGTCTGAAAAGCTGCACTAAGGACAAGTAACATAAGCAAGGTGTAGGTAAGGGATCTAATATACACATTGATGATTTAGATGAGGAAATCAAAAAATGAGCTCAGTCTGATTTAGAGGAGTAAAAACTTCCAATTGCTCAACTGATATGGCTAACCTAACATCGACATGATTGTTTATCACATACATTTATCACATACAATAACATTTTATTTGGACTTAGTTGGACAGGTCGCTCCGTCACCCGACATTTGCCAAACCCAGCTTCATCCATCAGACGTCAGATAGTGAAGCATGAGTCATCACTCCAGAGAATGTTTCCACTGCTCCAGAGCCCTGTGCTGGTGTGCCTTACACCACCACAGCCAACACTGGACACTTGATCTTAGGCTTTTGTGTCATTACACCACCATGGAAACATGTTATGAAGCTTACAGTTCTTGTGCTGATGTTACATTCAGGTAGTTTGGAACTCTAGTGAGTGATGAGTGACTTTTTCGAAATATATATATATACAGTACTTATCAGCACTGCTCTGAGTTCATGTGGTCTAGTGCTTCATGGCAGAGGTGTTGAGCTGCCGTTGCTTCTATTTCATAATAATAGCACTTATAATTAAGCCAGGCAAATCTAGCATGGCAGAAATTTCATGAATTCTCTTGTGGCAAAGCTGGCATCTTGACAGTCCCACACATAAAGTCCCTTTAGCGCTTCAGTACAACCCATTCTACTGCCAATGTTTGTCTTTAAAGATTTGATGTTTGGTAAGACTAGTAGATTTCAGAATGGTCCTTCATGTATGTCGATCAAATGTATGTCGATGTTCAGTTTGAATTGTCAAGTCTCAGTTCTTCATGATTTGTTTTAACAGAAGCTTCTGTCATCAAAGGTGGTATTCCTGTTGGACTAAATTCTGTAAAGGTTGTCTCAGAATATGAGCTTGAAAGAGGTTTCAACACTGCTTGGGTTGATTCAGTGACAAACTCTTAAGACTGAAAGAGGAGAGCAGCTTAGAAGTATTCAGGATTTTTTTTTTTTAATTATAAAAACAAAAATGATAAAAATCTAAATTTAATTATTATTTCCTTAATAATTGATCTTTTTGTGCACCTATTTCCAAAATTTGTACTCTCAAGTTTATCTGTAAACAAGTGTATCTGTATTTTCATATGTATGTGTTTGTAACTGTTACCTAACAAGTGCAACAATAAAAAAAAAAAAAACAACCCAAGAGTGAATAATAGCAAAAAAAAAAAAAAAAAAAGAAGTATTCAGGAATACTGTCATAAGGCCATCTTGGTTTCAACCATCATATGCAGTTCTGATGACAGAATATTTTTGAAAATCTGTACTGCTCTGAAACAATAATATGCTCTATCAGATGGAAAATGAAGCTTTGTTTGCACATTTTGTTTGAACATATTAGTAATTGAAGAAAATAAACATGGCATGTCTTTAACTAAATGTTCAGACAGCCTCCCAAAGATGAAGATCTGAAGATGGTGTGATTGTTGATTTCTGCTTTTGGAAAATTTACCTGAGATCAATTGTTGAAAAATATTTAGGGTGGATACCCAGTGAACATTTGTGTATATAATTTGTATGTTATGGATAAGCTTTTAGTGAAGTACAGAAATTAATATGTGTCCCCAAACTCCAGGAAGGATTCAGAAGACAGAATGAGAAATGACCTAATTCTTGTTTGTACTTGTTCTTTTGTTTGTTCGTCTTTAGATTAATTAAATGATTCAAATGCATATTAAGTTTCCTTTCAGTGTGTGAGACATGACGTCTCAGTATATATAGGCCCCAGTGATGATAAAACCACTGTTGTGGTTCATATAGTGTAGTCAATTATGTTGCTTTGGAGGATGCAAAGTCTTGGGGACTGGGGTTCAGGCCTTGGTAAGTGCTATAATGCTATACCAATAAGAATCACTGAGCAAGATTCCGAACATTACACTTGCCTACCTCTGTACTATGACTGAAAAACTGCTTGGGATGAGATAATGTGCCAAATGTAAATAAAGGTATTGTGTGTTAATTAATTACAAGTAGTCTTCATTTAATTACAAGAGTCTGTAAAATTGCACTGCCCCACATAACAGGATATACCAGTAATTTAAGTAGGTTAACAACATCAGTGAAATTGGAATAAGTTAGTTTAGTAAGCCTTCATCATTACTCATATTATGGTAAAGAACTTATCTAGTATCTTTCATCAGTAGATCACTATTATCTCCTGCCCACAATACAGCATTATTAAAGTGGACAAAGATGTTCTAATGACTAAATTCCCTTAAATAAGAAAAGAGTGTTTCACATTGTATGTAAAAGCAAGTCATGTAAAAGTACCCTTACTGATGTTTGGCTCCTGATTCAGTTACAGTATGTTGGACATCATTTTTGACTGTGTCAGAAAGAATATGAAAGTGGACAATTCCCTGCTATCAGTCATGATAAAGGTGTAGAGACCTTGCTCTTCCCTTAACTGAATACCTATTAGTGCAGTGACCACCAATCATCCAGGCAATTGTGTTCCAACTGGTTATTGACACATAAAATATGCATAAAAGACACCTTTAGACACCTACTTTTGAAATATTTAAAAAAGTAAATATTTCCTGTCAGTTTTCAATACCTCATCACATAAATGACTAAATAAGTTTATTTTGAGGCAAACATTTTTGACAAGAACCTAAAATATAAAGTGTACCGTATGTTTATCTAAATTAATAAAATGTGTGCTGCTAAGGGCGTGTCTGTTTTTCCCAAAGAGTCCTCACAGATCCCAAGAGTCCCAAAGAGTCCTCACAGATTTTGTGCTTTTAACCATAGTTTGTAAAAAAAATAACACTATCAAACTATTTATTATTTCAAATAAAATAATCTTCATAATAAGGAATAGTCTTTGAGGAACAAAGTGAGTAGAACACAATATACCCAAAATTATTAGCAATTCTTAACAAAGAGGCAAAAGAGTCCCTATACTTGTTACTGTCCATTTTACATCTGTTTTTAGATGGCAAAAATATGATACACACATCAACTTTTCCTACAGATGTGTTTTTCTTCAGTAATCTTTTCAATTCGTTGTCTCTAGATCTGAAGAGATCTTTGCCGTGGCTGGTGCTGAGTATCACATAAATGATGGTCACTAATGGCAACATGCAGGTGAAAAACTGTTCCTGTGTGGACAGTGTGATGCTCAGAGCTGTCTATGGAAAGGCAGGCATTTCTTTGGAATATTATTCTTTCCACCATTACACTAGGAGAGAGGTGGAACAAAAGAAGTAAAGAGAAAACTATACTAACTTGCATCACAACCAAGTTTTAGCACTCTTGGTCGTGAAACATCTTATTAACCTACTTGGCAAAGCATCTATGCTCCCAAGGTTAGAACGTGACCATTTATCATGTCCTGCAGAAGCAGAGCAAGAGTATGTCAACACCAAGAACTGGGGAATAAACTTTAAGGAGCCAGATTATGCAAGTATTCCTCTGCCAATGTGCAAGTCTTCCAACAGAGAGAACAGTTTCACATTACACAACAGCCTTGAAACTTGTTTTCATAATATCAAATGCCTGTTGTTAAAAGAGCAAGCACAGAGATCTAAGCACAGAGATCCAAGCAACATTAAACAAAGAATGACCAGAACACCATCATACTGTTCTAAATGTATTTTACATGTTATGTTGATTGATAAACAAGTATACATTTTGAACATATCAATAATTTCAATATGTTTTCAGGCATATCATACTCTTCAAGGAGGAAGTAACATTGCTACATTAGTGTAAAAATAGAGTTGGACAAATGTCTATTGTCCACAGTGATTTTGGTACTGCATTGTAGATCGCAAGTGACGCAAGTAATGCCTGACATTAGCACCCAGCTTAAGTCAACTTCTAATCTGAACATTCAGCTCATTTTCAGCTCATGCTACTACACATGGCAGAGTTAACCCAAAGATTCACTTATACTGCTTAAGATCAGGAATAGCCCATGCTGCATAGTCCGTTCAACACATCAAACATCTCTGTAACTTCACGATAAAATGTTTACACATAGTTGAAGTGTTGAAAGATTCACTTTAGGACTCACTGCTCCCCTCACAGAGCTTCAAACAAAATACTGAAGCATGCAACTAACTAGGGAAAACTCAGAAACATTTACTTCATGTCAGCCATTATAACCTTTCAACAAGGAGGCCATAGTGCATTATTTTTGACAATGTTAAAAATAGTTCTCTTTGCTACTTGCTGATATGTTTCTATATACTATTTACACTTTTTAGTAAGGCATGCAAATAAATTTATTCCAAACCCTTCCAATTAAAGGACAGTGTGCATGTGGTTTTATATGGTTCCTGCAACTAAAAACAAAAATCTAATGCTAAAATCTTGCTAGAGTGCAAAAAATGTACGTGTTACCAGAGTCACAAACATGTATCAAAGTAAATATATTGGGGAACATATTTTGTATTTGTACAAATAATTAAAATACAATTTGCCCCATATGCTTTGTATTACCACAAGCAACATTAATTTTTGCTTCTTAGAACCATAGTCTGATTTGCTGATTTATAAAAACTGCATGTGTTTGTATTTATCCTTTGTACTTCAAACATTTTTAATTTTTGCTAGGAAAGGTTTTGCTAGGAGTTCATTGCGGGATAGAAAATGTCCATATTTAATGGAACAAAACTTATGTCACTGTACTGACACTGTACAGAACTACACTATCCATGTGTCACATTACAGGACTATACAGAGCTGTTCTATACATCACAGTACAGAACTGTTCCATCTATCTGTCATAGTACAGAACTATACAGAGCTGTTGTATGTCACAGTACAGAACTATATAGAGCTGTTCTATCCATCTGTCATAGTACAAAACTATACAGAACTATACATAGCTGTTCTATACCCCTGTCACAGTACAGAACTATACAGAGCTGTTCTATACACCTGTCACATTGAAGAACTGCTCCCTGAGACCTGATGGTAATCTTTTTTTTTTTTTTTTTTTTTTTGATGAAGGTGAAGGTTTGTCAAGTTCTGTATGAAATTATATGTTGCTATAAAAATGTATTCACAAACTCCATTTTCTGTATTTGTACAAATACAAATTACTACATTTTGGCACCAGTTATGCAGTTATTGTTTTAATATTTATCTAGGTGGTACATTTCTCCTTGATTTATGTCGAGTGGTATCAAATAATAAAATATCAATTAAAAGAAGAAAAAAAAACATTAATGTTTAAAGGTTGTAACCCATCTAAAATATGTCTGTAGTAATATAAATCTTGCTATTGAAGACTGAGCGTTTCTGTTTTTGGTGGGATGTCAAAAAGACTCAAGTCATCCTTCACAAAACGAAAGAAAACCAGTAAACGTTCTCAATGCTGACTTCAAGTTAGACAAACTTAGCAAATCAGCTTGTATTCTATGCAGAACTTTGATGTAAACATGGTTTCAAAAAATTACTAATCTAAAATGATAGATGATTGTAACTACAGGTCCTGATTCTACATTCATCTGTTAAAGTGAAGGTGTGCATTATACATCATTGTCCTTTACATTCATTTACAAATTCAAGACAGATATCATCCAGTATAGTTTAATATGATTTGAAGTGATACTGACTTGGATATTAGTGGAATGCTGATAAAACACCAGCAAATATCACTACATTTTAAGACAATCTATGTATAAAAAAGATATATCCTCAAAATATACTCCTTGATATTTCACTAGGCTTGCATTTAATTACTGGAATTAATTATAAAAGCATATTCTCTGACTGAATATGCAATTAAAAGTTAGGATAAGCAAATCAAACTACCTGGAAAAATGAGCAAAATTAGGACCAATAATTCAGCAAAGTTAAAAGTTTTTCCTTTATTGGCCAAACCTACACACTGCCCAAAAAACTTATTATAACCAAAAGTTTATCACATTAGAACTTTCTTGCTTGTACATTCTTGCACGTACATAGCATAATTCTGCTTAAAGTGTATATTGCAGGAATTCAAATAAATAATAAGTACAAATGTAAACTGGTCATGGAGCAATGTGGTTAAGCTTTTGTTTTTAGATCATCACTACTGATGATCAGAGCAAATCTGCAGAATCCACCTCCTTACACTACAGCAAATATTTTGTGAAAGTGTAAACATCCAGCTTATCCTTTTGGGCACAACTGTTTGTCATCTCTATTTAAAAAGTGTAAATACTTTTCAAGATCATATTCCAGTCTGCAAACTTATAAAAGTGAAAGAATGTAAATCAGAGGTCATTGAGGAAAAATGTTAATAGACATTCCACATAGAATAAAACCAGATGACAGCACAAGTGTAACTAGCAAATGGCTGTTGGAACCTGGTGAGGGGAGGCAAACTGCAAAGAGCACAGAATCATAGCAAAAGCAAGAGAAGCAAACATCAAAATCACTACCTGGTTTCAATTCACTGGATTTCACATCTGCAAACTCCTTTTAGTACAACGTAAAAAAAACTGCTCGTCTCTGGAAGAGCTAATCACTCTTGCTCTGAAGTTATCGATAAATACACTGCTATAGTTCCTTATTTGAGTTCTTTAATGAGGATGAGCCAACACAAGGCCTTTAGCTAAAGTAGTAAATAAAAAAATATCCTCATCCTCTCTCAGACTGAGCATCCCAACATTTTGCACTTCTGCTGTGTACTGCAAGATCATTATTGTCCTTGATGTACCAGATCTGATATCTGATTTGATATATATATATATATGGTATATCAAATCAGATATATATATAATCCAGAAGGACCCAATAAGGTGCAACAATCATTGTTTCATAGATAAAAGAAAATTCACCTTACTAAATTACCTTCTAAATTTAAGTGTCATTCCACAGCATGTTTTGGCCAATAAAGTGCAAACCACTGCAACTAATGTTGTATGCAATCTGTTCATAATCCAGCAGCCGTGAATCAGACTTTAGCTCAATAAAATACAGTTAACTACTAGATACAATACACAGCATACTAAAAAGTCCTCTTCAGCCTTAGCATTTCAACCAGGCAGCAATGATGCAGAGTTAAGACTATCAAAAATGAAGTTTAGGGATCCTTGATAGTCAGCTGTTGAGGAACACTTGAAAACCGACACATTGTCAGTGTTCTGTGGAACCTTTCACAGCAAAAGGCTGACAGGCAAAATCATGCAGTCTAGATGGGCAGGCTAGGTCCAGTATAATTTACCACTGTGTGGCTTGGTTAATTAGCTTTAGGACATCTTTTGCGGTTGACAGATAAAATGCTGTTCATGAAAAATTCCTGTAAAAGTATAGCACTGATCAACAGAGATCAATCACCCATTTAGAGCATTCTCCTCAAAACCTCAGACCATTCATAGGGGAGTATAATGGATCTTCACTGCATTAGGCAAACAACAGACATCCACAGCTTTTACTAGGAGTAGTGTGAGGTTAATGGCTTGAAATGCAGGGTGTGGTCGCATCACTTGTAGATGTCCATTGGCTCCGAGATGATCAGACATAAATGCCCTCTGGGTTAAAGCTGGAGGTCAGAGGGCTCTGGAGGGCTCGAAGGGTGTTGGGGATGGGTTGGGCTGGCCCCAAATGCTTCAGAGAGCCAGGCTGCTCGGACTCTGGGTGACGACAGGACACAGCACACTGTGATGCCCGACCTGCTCAGAAAGTTATACAGAACCTACTGACTTAGGAAATCAGAAGTGTCATCCATTCTTTATAATATATACTATGTAATATTATGTGATACAATAATAATATAATATGATATGCTTGCAGCCAAAACCTCTTGAAAGTGATTTTAAAAATATGGGAAGTCAATTCTCATTTAGCTACTCTGACCCTTTCTCATTGTATATTAAAGCCATTTTGAGATACTTATCTAAAGAATACTTTGACTGAACTGCCTTTACATCACTGAAACTGATGCAGTCAGAAAATCAGTTAATAACATGTGAAATGAGGTCCAACAGCATTAACAAATAGTGCTCTATTTGACCATACATATGAATAATTTTGCACAGGCACACAGCACATAGAAAGGGGTAGACAAGGTGCACAAGACTGAAATGGGGGAGTGGACTCCTGTGGCCAACTCTGGAGTATGTAAGCAACTACATTGATTTCCTTCAAATACCAGGAATTTTAAACAAAGCAGGAAACTAGCTGGAGTTATTATAATGGCAAATAATGCCCTTATATTGCAGTTGTCTGAAAGTGTGTTGCTGTATGACCAGCAACAGCAAATTAATAAGCAAAAACTTGCAAATTTAAACTCTTGAATATGTTAAGTACCAAACTTTAATCAAAGAAAGGGTTGTTTCTGCATCCACAGGTAAACTAAATTTTTTTATTTGTCAGCAATGTCCTGCGAAGTTCACTATGTAAAATGGGCAAGCTATAACTTTTGTTTTCAAAAAGCACTGTGACAGACAGCATATATATTCAGTGATGTGATGTTTCACAATGTTGGCAGAGCTGCATGTCCATTACTTTTTGACAAAGGCCTAAGTGTCCACACACCCTGGTTTTGTATGATTCAATAACGTTGCCAAATACTGGTTAGCAAACATGATTACTATCCAAGATCGTATTACTTGACATGTAACCCTTTGCCACCACTGTTTGCCTATGCAAAAGCCCATGCAAAAGTCAACAGTTGCCCTAGTTCCTCACAATGGGGCATTACAATCCAGCACTTTTCACTGTATTCATCTAATTACACAAGTAATGTGTGCAGATGTGGTGACTGTCAGTAATTACAGATCCACACTGATAATTCACAGAATGTACACACCATATCCTCTGACCCAGTGGGTGAGATGTGCAACACAAGGGTCCATATAATGCCAATCATTTAGAATTTCGCTTTGGATTTCCCAAATTGAAACATTGGAAAACAGCACCAAATAGCTGTGTTCAAATATGCGTACACCAGTGTAAAACAGAAAATGACATTTGTCTATATCTTTTTAACTTGCTCTACCAGTAATGCAGGAATAGTTTCTACTCAAAATGTTGTTGTTGTTTCCTTTTATGTCTAATTCTGACCAAAATGTTATGCCACACATAATGAAAATAATTCAATGCTTTTCTCTCTTAAATTCTTAAACTGGATTCATGTCTTCTTTCAGCCAAGCTTCTCTCAGAAGCACCAAGAGATGTGCTTTACTTAAAAAAACCTTGAACAGAATACTCAAAGATATAGAGTTTTATCAAATCTGTTATTACATTTACATTTTATTTACTAGTCATTAGTTAACCTAGTGTATGTGAGTAGGTTCATGTGTATACCTCTGCTATTCTCCTCCTCAGTGGGTTCTGCTGGTAACACAGTCACTTTGGTACCAGTCTGTTGGATAAACTGTTGAAGGTTGACTTGTCTCAGTTCCTTGGTTAACTGTTCCAGTTCCTGCTCCTTTTCCTGTACAAAGCAACTCCATAAATTACAAAGTAATTACCAACAAGTCACAACATGAAACGTAATATGCTGTATTCCAAAACCCAGCAGTAAGCCCAAGTATGAGCTCCATCAAACTCTTCCAAACCACCAAAGATTTCACAGTGCTTTGTCTACTTGCTGTGATGTGAGCTGGTCAAATCCATGTCCATCACAGTCATCTAAAAGGCCTGGTCTCTTTCATCATTCACTCATTTTCTCCCTTCCATCCTCCTGAAGTGTGCTCCCTGATACTCCTTCTTGCTCTGGTCTCATTCCTTTCAACTTCAGCCTCAATCCGCCACACCTCAAGCTCTTTGCAAGTCATCCTTACACTCCACAGGCCTGGGAGAGGGAGCTCCAGCAAAAATGTCTATCAAGTCTCCATGTAGCTTACTAAACTCTTCAGCGAATGACTATACCATAAGTGAAGGTATTCTTTTAGAAATGTTCAAAAAACTGCTGCTATGAGTGGATGGACAATTATTGCAAAAATGGAAAGGATGTGTTTTTTTGTATGTACCCTTCTCCAAGACTAAGGACAATGTCTTTCTTGCAGAAGACAAGCTGATGACCCAAATGTTGTCAGGGATGAAAAGCATTTGTAAGCCTTCTAGAAATGTAACCTAAGCACTGATAAAAATCTACCAGTTTGCACTCTCAAGTTATATCCAATAAAATATATGTTTCAGTCACATCTTTTATGATACTCGACTTATGTTAAAGTTCATCCATTATACAGTTCAGGCTTACCTGCAGTCGGATGTTGGACTGTCCCAAAGAAAGTTCCACCGCTCTGCAGCTGCTCTCCAGCCTCGTGCCTTGCTGCACCTGCATCTCCAGTTCCATCCTCACTTCCTCCATCCGCTCCTGCATCTCCTCCTCGTCCGCCTGCCTCGTCCGCTGCATCTGTTCGGCCTCCAGGCACGACTCCATGTGGCGGATCTGCGCCAGGTACTCAGCCAGCCGCGATTCGCACTCCTGCACTCGGGCACGCAGCTCGTGCAGCCGCTCCCGCAGCTGCCGCTCTGTTTCCTGCTCCAGCAGCAACTCGCTTTCCCAGAACTCCTGCTCCTCCATCTCTGCCTCCATCCGCCGTGCCTGCTGTTCCAGCGAGCGCAGCTCCTCCTCGTCCTCGGGCGTAGGGATCTCGCCGCGCAGCTCGTGCTCGCAGCCCCGCAGACGCTGCTCCAGCGAGTGCAGCTTCTCCTTCTGCAGTCGCACCAGGAGGCCAAGGTCCTGCATGCCCAGGCCCGGGGTGGCGCAACGGGTCCGGCCTGACTCCCGGCTCCTGCCGAAGATTTCCCGCAGGCCCCTGCCACTACCGCTGAAGGTCAGGGACTTGCGCTTGGGCTCACGGCGCTTCAGGGAGCGGTCGGCGGCTGAGGGACGCAGCTTGGCTAGGGGCGGCAGGCTCTGGCGATAGGGCCCACGGTCAGGAGCAAGAGCAGAGGTTTCCGAGGTGGGTCGCTCACTCAAGGAGGGTCCGGTGCGCTGTAACACAAGCTGCACGTCGCTGGCATACTGACCCCATTTGTTCAGGGACACCACCGGGTTCTCATGGGGGGCCAGATGTCTTTCTGTCTCACGCCATTTCTCAATCAGGGTGTACCTTCCAGTGCGCCCTGCAATTTAGTCAGCAATGAAAGGTTTTGCTACCTTATTTTTCTTCAGATATGTTAACAATTGTATATTGTTACTGACTACTATAGATTCCAAACTACTTAAACCAATGGCTGCTTTCAATGTTACTTAGACCAATAGCATAAAAGAAAGATAAAACACATTGACTGGACTGTAAAAAAAAATTCCTATTTACTCCAGTGAACAAGTGAACTCTGGGTGACCAAATCCTGTTTTTTTCCCACTGCACAGCTTAAAGGCAGTGTTGTGAGACGCTTGAAAACAATACTGCACTTTAACATGCTGTTCCAAAAAGACAACTCTCATGAAAAAGGCCCTCACAAAGACTGCTTGTTGCTAAGGGAAGAGTCATAAGATGGGGTAAAGAGCAGACAGACAAAGGGGAGGGCCTCCCTAAAGCAGGAGGTCAAAAAAGAAACAAACGGGCTGTGTTCAACTTTTCAATAAAATTTTATGGTCTGGCACTTCACATACAGACTAAGACCTAGTCCTACACAGAAAAGGGTTTTTGTGGGAGTCTCTCACGGATGGGGCAATTTCGCAAGTCTAGGCTCAATCTGTGGCCATAAAACTGGTTTGACATATATATGGTCATATGTTTAAGAGGCCCAGAAAGACAAATGGGGAGAACTAAGAAAAAGAAGGAGAAAGTGCAAGTGAGCGTGTGTCCGTCCCCTGAGAACACATCCATCACTTTCCTGAGGCCAGGACAAATGGCTTGCAAGTCCCAGTGAGCCTTTGAGTGAAGACAGTCTTTCAAATGCTGGAGTCTCTGGTGTGTCTGAGCAGTAGAGAGGGACAAGCCATTTTGTTGTGACTTCTCAATAAGAGCAGTGGTGTGGATGCTGGATTTGTTTCAGATGTCTTACAAGCAAAGTCTAACACAAAATGTGAGTTTGAGACTTTTACTTTGTAGAGCATGTTTAAGTATTTTTGACCTGCAGCCCACTGAAATATTTGTACAAACCCGTTTTAAAAGCGCAGTTTTTCAAAATACACAGACTTTCTCAATGCTTTGTGACCCTTAGCACACACCGGGTGTCTGTTTAGCATCTCACCTATGGCCTGGGCAAGTGCAATCACAACTTCCTGACATGTGGTGACCTCTGTAACCCCACAGACGATGCGTTGCACTCCATCCACCCACACCTTCAGCTCCATGCCTCTCATCTAGGTGATGTCATTCTCCCTCTCTACATAGACTCGCTCACACTTTATACTCTGGAAAATAAAAAAATAAGGAAAGAAAGTAAAATTGAAATGTTTTTCAAGCACATACCAGCAAACATTCTCTTAGCAAAATGTTAAAAATTAAAACCTGTTCTGTCGTAACATTTTTGTCGTAGAACAAAGTAGCCCAGCAACAGATCCCTACAGAACTGTAGTGCTACACAAGCAGAATTTTTTTAAATGAGTAATATAACATCTACATTTTTTTTGGCAAAAAAAAAAAAAATTTAATTGCTGTATGCAGTGGGCAAATCAGTGATGAACTCATGTACCTCAAAATCTGTACCTTAAAGTTGTGTTCATATGTTTTGTGGAGAGGTACTTCACAGACTTAGACACATACCATTGGTAACACAGCCAGAAAGTGTTTAAGTCTTGATTTGTGTTAACTCTTACACACATTGTTAGAGATTACAGTACCATTATGTTACCATTTCAAACTATGGCCAGAAGCACATAGCTGTGATTTCTGACCCCGTCATAGACAGATATATATTAAAGATCACCATACATTAAGCAAGAGATATAATTAAGCGTAATCTAGTTATTATTACAGTGTGAAGTTAAACAGTGACTGTAATACAAAGACAGCAGTTGTCAGTTGTTGTTAGTTATTTGTTCTTTCAATAACTGCCAGTTCCATATTTTCTGATTTCAAGTTATTTATTGAAGCTTCATAAGCTGAAGCTGACAGTATCTGTATCACATTTTGCTCAAAGCTTGCCCTGTAAACATGACAGAAAAGATGAACATATCCAATCCATTTGATCCATTACCAACACTATTTTCATTGTCAGAGAAAATGACAACTACACAGTACAGTGTGATAAAGGACAAAGCGTCACTACATTCAAATGAATCAAGTTTGATGGCTAGGACTTTTGAAACTTGTGAAATGGATTTTTGAACTTTTGTTGAACCACTATCAAATTTGAATCAGATTAGTTCAATTTTATTATAAGGACAGTAGGGAAAACTGTGTGGTGTGGGCATGTTCCCCATTTATTTGGGTTTTAATCCATTTCTCCAATGTAGATGAGCAATCCAATATCTCATGACAGCAGGAATATGTGGGAGTGAAAGCCAGCACAGACCCGTTCCGTTACAGAAAATGGCATATGATTGTACATACACCCTAGCAGGTGGTGTGGTGGCATATCAGTGGAAGTGAAGAACTGTGCCTCTATTTAGTGAGAATGTAGTCAACTGCATACTCAGAGACCACCAACACTGTTTCATTATTGGTGATCCTTGCAATTTAAGGGAAAATGTTTATCATACTGTGTGTACAAATACACTATGCACTTATAAAATATAAGTTTGTAAAAGGTCATTCTTAATGAATAGAAAACCAAGTACATTATAGGTTTTTATCAAACATGCCTTGAGAAAATTTATACTCAGGTTCAACTCATGAATATACAAGATGAAAAAGTAAAGTACAGTATGTTTTGGGTTGCAATTATAAATGTGACAATGCTTTATTCTAGTGATGAAATATACAGGCAAAACTAATTGGCTGACTTGATGGGTTAGTTTTCTGCTGCTTCCAGCTGGCACTGGCAACAGCCATCTGATCAACACAGAGACAGATATTACTTAAAGACCTGAGACTGTATAGGAAAGGCAGGCGTCTGTGCAGAACAATGGAAAAATATGTGCAAAAATGGAATGGAAATAATATGAAAAAATAATAATAAAAAAAATGGAAAAATAATGTGCGTATTAACGCTTCGTGACATACAACATAAAAATGTATTTTGAAACAAAAGATTTGATTTATTCCATTCCACAACATCTGTAGTGTTAAAGCAAAATTATCAAGGTTTTAGCCTACATTTTGTTTTACTATGAAATTAGTCCGTAATTAATAAGCCCATAGAAGTAAGCTGCGAATACAACGTATTAGGTGTTTTTAACAGCCGAATGTCAGTATAGCAAACTAAAAAATAGTCGGGACTACAAAATGCAGTCCACTCGTTTATACACGAACAGCGGATGAGTTATTTTGTGACTTTGGCTGCAGATCCATGGGCGATTAAAACATTTCTCCTGAAACATTTCCACTTTCCAGAAGGGTTTTTAATTAAAATTAGCTCATGCTGAGAATGGATTCCGGCTACAGCTTCAGGCCCAGTTTAACGTGTTTTGGAAACCGTTCTCTACGACCTAACAGTTTGTCAACCAGTATTTTCTAATGGCAAAAAAAGTATTTTAGGTAGCGTCGCGTTCCGCCATCGCCCACATTCTGTTGCAACTCTATTCTACTTACCCGCATGCGGCGATTTAATAAACAACTGCCGGACGCATTAGGATTGCGTCCAGACCCGAACTATTTAAAGGGCACCGTTGCTCCGTCTGCAGTCGCGAAGGTGCCCCATGAAAGGTTAAACCGTTTTACGACATGCCAGGGTGCCTCTGGTTTTGCATCAAAACGTACAATGGCAATAGCGTAGACTACAAAAAATGACTGTACCTGTGTTGATCTGCGGTCCTTTCAAGTGCACCACTCCGAAGACTGTGTCCGTACTCTCGTAGTCATGCTTCTCTACTAGCATTGGAGATTTTCATGTCGACCAGTATATTAGACCAGCGCTACATGTGTGTCATTCCTCCCTGTTCTGTTCAAGAACTTAGCCTATGAAAGAGCTTGCAAAGAGCTTGATGGAAGTAAACAAGCCCCAAACGTGTCTTAGAAAAGGTCGTGATGTTAGAGGGGGTTGACTCGGCAAAGTTGTCCGATATGTGTAGCGTATTACATCATGCACCTAACCGACACAGCATTCGTACATCACCGAAATTTCTCCAACTAGAGTTCGTAAATACATTTCAACGGAACTGGGACACCGCAAAGCATTGTGGACCGGTTTAAAGCAGCCTACCCTGTTCCAGGTCCCAAACAAGACTTCCTATCAAGGTATATTCGGAGCACTATTTTGATTTAAGTGTGATTGTTTTGATTTGTTAGGCTACACTGTGAAAGACACTTGAAAGAAAACTGCATCATAGAAAGAATTATGTCACATAGCCAAGTATCTGAGACTTAGAATTAAACGGCATTTAGCTAAGAAAAGACGGAAAGAGCGCATGCCTTTAAATAAAATGCTAGTGCACATATTGTTTACATTTCATTTCTCGGTATGTACATATAATAGCCTCTAAAGTTTCTAAAACCTATAAAAATGTAGTTGTTTTTTATCTTTTAACCTTAGGGTACAATTTAAACAAGAAAATAACTCACTCATACCAGTACAGAACAGTATCTGGTTCAGGATATGCCAGAAACTCCTGCAGATGTTCTACCAGTTAACGGTAGCCAGCGTCCTTTTTTATGCTGTAGTGTGTTAAGGAAGCAGCATCGAGAAGAGGGATGCTGAGTGATTTGACAGACTGATGAGGAAAGCTGGTTCTGTGCTGGGAACAGAGCTGGAGTCACACTCATCAGTAGCAGAGAGAAGGGCCCTCAGCAAGCTACTGACCATCATGGACAATGCCCACCACCCTCTGCACAGTGTCATCATCAGGCAGAGGAGCACATTCAGTGACAGACTGCTGTCCCTGCCCTGCTCCAAGAGCAGATTCAGGAAATCTTTTGTCCCACAGGCCATCAGACTGTTCAACACCTCCCACCACAGTAAAAACTTTGACTTCTGCTACACTCCAGACCCTTGAATTTATATACCCCCTGTATGACATACATACATTACTGAATTGATATACCCCCTGTATACATTACTGTCCACTACCTACTTTTTGTCTCTATGGTTGACATCAGCCAATTTTCTTCATTTGCACTAAGGAACTAGTTCACTTTATAACTGCACTACCTCCATTACTCAGATACTGGGAGTTGTCTCTTTCTATTCTCTACTTTATCTCTACTTGCTACTGGATGCCTTAAATTTTCCCTTTGGGATCAATAAAGTATTTATCTAAAGCTAGTTATATGGGCCTAAAAAACACATCCAACTACTTGAACTAGAATTAGATGGAATTACTAGAATCTAAATTCCTTGAAAGGTTGCTAGTCTATATAATATATGAAGCCTGTGTGTAGGCTGATGTAGCCAAATAAATCATGCTGATAGCATTTGTAGAGATTTTCAAATTCAGTCAATAAGCACAATTTATCAAGTCATAACAAACTCATGTAGTAACCAAAATCTGTAGTTAACATTTAAAAAAAAAAAAAAGTAAACAATTACAGACAAAACGGATTGTGAACAGGTATCAGTGATGTTGGGATAGTCAGACCTTGTTTACGTCAAGTCAAATTTGTATATACACCACGTTCCAAATTATGCAAATGATATTTTTCCCCTGATTTTCCTAAATGGTCGATGCAAATGAGCCAGTATAATAAAAGTCATCACCCGTTGGAGTATAAAGTGAAATCTATTGAACAAACCTCCCATTGATAACAGTATATTCTTCAAAAATAAAAAGCTCAAAATGCACTGTTCCAAATTATTATGCACAGCAGAGTTTAAAAACATTTTATAGGTTGTAAAGAACTGAAAATGGTCATTTGTTGAATTTGCAGCATTAGGAGGTCACATTCATTGAAATCAAGGCCAAGTTACATGTTAACAAAAGAACCCTTCTTTGATATCACCTTCACAATTCTTGCATCCATTGAACTTGTGAGTTTTTGGAGAGTTTCTGCTTGAATTTCTTTGCATGACGTCAGAATAGCCTCCCAGAGCTGTTTTGATGTGAACTGCCTCCCACCCTCAGATCTTTTGCTTGATGATACGCCAAAGGTTCTCTATAGGGTTGAGGTCAGGGGAAGATGGTGGCCACACCATGAGTTTCTCTCCTTTTAGGCCCATGGCAGCCAATGACAGAGGTATTCTTTGCAGCATGAGTGCATTGTCATACATAAAGATGATTTTGCTCCGGAAGGCACGGTTCTTCTTTGTACCATGGAAGTGGCAAGTCAGAAACTCTATACTTTGCCGAGGTCATCTTCACACCTTCAGGGACCCTAAAGGGGTCTACCAGCTCTCTCCCCATAATTCCGGCCCAAAACATGACTCCGCCACCTCCTTGCTGACGTCGCAGCCTTGTTGGGACATGGTGGCCATCCACTACTCCATCCATCTGGACCATCCAGGGTTGCACAACACTCATCAGTAAACAAGACTGTTTGGAAATTAGTTTTCATGTATGTCTGGGCCCACTGCAACCTTCTGCTTGTGAGCACTGGTTAGGAGTGTCCGAATAGTAGGTTTACGCACCACAGCAAGCCTTTGAAGGATCCTACACCTTGAGGTTCGTGGGACTCCAGAGGCACCAGCAGCTTCAAATACCTGTTTGCTGGTTTGTAATTGCATTTTAGCAGCTGCTCTCTTAATCCGATGAACTTGCCTGGCAGAAACCTTCCTCATTCTGCCTTTATCTGCATGAACCCATCTGTGCGCTGAAACGGCCACAAATCTCTTCACATTGCGATGAGCACGCTTAAGTTTTCGTGAAACATCTAATGTTTCCATACCTTGTCCAAGGCATTGCACTATTTGACGCTTTTCAGCAGCAGAGAGATCCTTCTTCTTTCCCATGTTGCTTGAAACCTGTGGCCTGCTTAATAATGTGGAACATCCTTCTTAAGTAGTTTTTCTTTAATTGGGCTCACCTGGCAAACTAATTATCACAGGTGTCTGAGATTGATTTCAGTGATCCAAAGAGCCCTGAGACACAATACCATACATGAGTTTAATTGAGAAAGAAAAAAATTAATCTTTATGACACTTCAATCCAATCTGCATAATAATTTGGAACATGGTGTATAGTGCTTTTTACAACACAACTTGTCACAAAGCAGGTTTATGTATGTGGCCATATCCCTAGCCAACAAGCCAGACAAGACATGAACAAGCCAGAAGCGACAATGGCAAGGAAAAACTCCATGGATGGAATTACAGAAGAAATCTTGGGAAGACCAAGATATGTCAGAACCCGTTCTCTTGGGACTGCCTAGCTAATTAACAGTCCAAGCTTTATTACATTATGATAAATCCCAGTAGCCACTTCAGTATAGACATGGGAGTCTCAGCTTCCCCTGTGGGTGTAGGATAGGTGAGCTGTATCTGCATCCATTAGAACAGTTGGATGACTGGATGTTCATCTACCAGTAACACCTGGATACAGGGCTCTCAAGTTTTTAAGTTTGGTGGGAGTGAGATTTTTTGGGGTGGGTAAGGGGGGGTTGTAACCAGAAAACCTTTGCGATGGGGGGGTGAGTGGTAGTAACCAGGACACCTTGGAGACCGGGGGGGGCGGACGTATTGTAAATCGTCGGTGAACATTACACTTGTGCTGTCTACATTCTGACTAAGAACAGGGCTGAGCACAGAAGCGCTGTGACCAGTGGCTGTGACTCGTTTTTTTCTTTTTTTTGAAAAAAAAATTCAAGCGTGATATGACACTCGCTGATATGCGTGTGTCACACGCTCAAAGCGTGAGACTTGAGAGCTCTGCAATTTAAACAGTATTGTCTTTTTTATAATGTATGCCCAGATGTCTCACGAGATTTGGTTGAAGTCCTCGCTGAATTCCTGTTGAATTAGGAGGGAATTTCCACCGCTTGTTGCCATGTAAAACGTCATTCAAATGAACTGGCGCGTGACAGCCTTTGCAATCTTGTCTCAAAGAAATGCATTAATCTGTTGCCGTGGTAACGTTGATCAACCATTCGTTTCGATTATACCATTACATGTGTTAGCTAATTAAGAAGTATGATTTTCAGCTGTCTGCTGTTGACGCTCTAATGTTGATTTCATAACCAGGGCTAGGGTTGATGGGCGGAGCCTCTCTTATAGATCTTATTGAGGAGAGAGAGAGAGAGAGAGAGTATTTAAAACATCTAAGTTCCATGTGCTTTGAGTTCCACACCCCCTTACATCCGCTGATGCAAGCTTGTTGGTGGTGCTGCCACCTGAAGTATTGACATGGTACCTACAAAGAG
>JAOYMR010000006.1:13989964-14003902 GCA_025802075.1 Tenebrosternarchus preto
TCATGTTGGGCATGGGTCCGGACAGAACCATCACTCGGTCCGGATTCGGACCGAGGTCCGCCATTTGGGGATGCCTGTCGTATACATACCACAGACACAAAGGGTTTCCTGTGTTGAACAGGAGACACAAACTGATGGAAATGACTCCGATACCCAAATGTACAGAGAGGGAAAGCATAATGATGAGAGTGTCGATGATATACCACAGTCTGAAGAGAAAACAGAGAATCAAGTCTTTGATGAAATTGAGAATGTAGACGCAGTTGATACAGAAGTGTCAAAAAATGGGGGAAACACAGTTATACAAGATAACGACAGTGATTCAAAACTTAGTCAAAAACACTACTATCCAATAAGAGAAAAGAGAGTTCCAAAGTACTTAAATGATTATGTAACGTACTCCAAAGATAATGACACCAATGTGAGTGTTGATTACTGTTACAGGGCTATATGCGGCATCCCCCAAACCTACAGAGAAGCCCTTATGTCACCTGTGGCACAAAGATGGGAGCATGCTATGAAGGATGAGATTAACTCACTTGAAGAAAATAAGGCATTTGAGCTTACAATTTTACCTGAGGGCAGAAAGATAGTGGGGGGAAGATGGGTATACGCCCTCAAAGAGAATGCAGAATCAGGAAATATCTTCAAAGCAAGGTACGTTGCAAAGGGATACAACCAGACAGAAGGGATTGACTACCATGAAACATTTGCTCCCACTGCAATTCTCACCTCAGTACGAGCATTAATGCAGATAGCTGCTCAGAAAAACTTGGTGGTTCATCACATGGATGTAAAAGCTGCTTATCTGCACACTCCAATTGAAGAGGACATATACTTAGAACAACCAGAGGGTTTTGAAAAGAAATCAGAGACCGGACACACATTAGTATGGAAGCTACAGAAATCCCTTTATGGTTTGAAGCAATCTGGAAGGAACTGGTTACAAACTTCTGAATGATTATTTGGAACAAAACAATTTTGAAAGAAATTTGTTTGACCATTGTGTGTATAGAAAGCACATTGAAAATGAGACAATAATAGTGATCATCTGGATAGATGATTTAATCATTGCAGCAAGTAATGACCATCAGCTCAACCAGTTCAAAGAAACCATGAAGTCCAAATTTAACATGAAGGATCTAGGGAAGATATCATATTTTGGGGGCATTCAGTTTGAACAGAAAGAGGGAGAAATCAAAATGAACCAGAAAAGATACATCCTAAAATTGCTTGAAAAGTTTGGAATGTCATCGTGTAAGCCCAGAGTTACACCGAGTGATCTAAAAATGGAATGGAATCGAAATGGGGAAGAAAACAACGAAATTGAAGAACACAAAGAGTATCGTGAAATTGTTGGTAGCCTGATCCACACAATGACCTGTACCAGACCAGACATAAGCTGGATAGTTAGTAAACTTTCACAAACACTAGCAAAACCAAAAACATAGGATTTAGTGGCGGCCAAGCATGTCATGAGATACCTAAAAGGTACGCTAGATTACGAATTGTCCTTCAGGAAAACAAATGAGGCTTTAAGCCTAATCGCATACAGCGATTCTGACTGGGCATCTTCTGCAGAGGACAGACGCAGTACTACAGGTTACTGTTTTAGTTTGACAGAACAAGCTCCAGCTATTTCTTGGAAGTCCAAGAAACAACCTACAGTAGCACTATCCACCTGCAAAGCTGAATACATTGGACTGGCAAACACTATTCAGGAAAGCATGTATCTAATTCAGCTGTTAAATGGAATGGATAATGGAGTTTACTGTTATGCAAAAATTTATGGAGACAATCAGGGGGCTATTGCACTGAGTAGAAATCCAGTGAGCAGATCAAGATCCAAACACATTGATGTAAAATACCACTTCATCCGTGATGCAGTCAACGAGGGAAAAATACACATTCAATACTGTCCAACAGAAGACATGGTGTAGCCGATATACTGACAAAAGCTGTATCAAAAATAAGAATGATCAAGTTTAAAAAATTCTTGTTTGGATATTAAATGTGTGTATTGTTAAGGTGCTCAACCAAAGGAGATGAGAACAAGTGGGGGTGTTGAGTTATATGTTCTCATCCATAATACCTCATCATTATTATTATTATTATTATTTGATGTCCTGAGGAAAATAACATATCTATGGGGGACTTTTATTTTTGTATAAGATAGAATTATTTTTTCCCGCTCCTTTTATTTATGTATGACGTTTGAGCTGACATTAGTCCCATAAAAAGGATGATCAGTACTGAGTGATTTTATGCTACCGCGGATATTGGTGCAATCTGTTCTGTTTAATACGTTCAATAAAAACCCAAAACCGTTTACATGGATATACAATTCTAATATCTTGAATATTAACATGGATCGTAAAGGATCAGAAACCTTAACAAAAACAAAAGAGCTCAAGGAACATGGGTAAAGACAATGAGTTCCAAAAAGGGTACTGCCTTTGAAAAAACATGTTTGTACTGCCAGCAATCGCACACACTAGCCTCACGCAACAGAATCAAAGACTTGTCACATAAAGAGAGATTGGACTTCTTGAAATCAAATGGCATGTGTTTTGGCTGTTTAACTGCAGGCCATCTCAGTAAGTTATGCAAAAGAAGAATTGAGTGTAAGGAATGTGGACTAAAGCATCCTGACATTCTGCACATTGTAAAGGAAGAAAGTTCAGTCTTAACTGACAGAAATTATGGTGCTCCTGGAAGAGGAGTAATGCAAGTTTCTATCGCAAAAGAGTTATGTAGCCTCACAGAGGCCAGAGAGCATGAATGTGTGCTGTCAGTAGTGCGGATAAAGATTAAGTCAAGTAGGAGTGACAAGTACGTGGAAACGTATGCCGTTATGGACCTAGGAAGCACAGCAACATTCTGCACAGAAGATCTGCATACATAGATACATAGAGCCAGTGAAGTGAAAGCTCTAGATCTGAGCCATGCTTCCCTACCGGTCGAGAGGGTTCTCAGCATACAGTGGGATACAGAAACAGATCCTTTCACCTACAGCATAAAGTTGCAAGACAAGCCAGTGACCAGAAGAGGTATTCTGTCCATCATCAATTCCATTTTTAACCCCTTTGGCTTCCTAGCTCCAGTCATCTTGGATGCTAAACTTCTTTTGAGAGACCTTTGTAAAGAGCAATGTGGTTGGGATGAAAACATTGGTGAAAGACAGGGATCAGGGATTGGAAGAGATGGATGGAAGATGCTAATCACCTTTCTCACTTTTATGTGCATAGGTGTTTGAAGCCTCTAAAGTTTGGTTCCATTACTGCAGCGAGGCTGCATCTTTTTGCATATGCCTCAGAGTATGCATACGGCACTGTATAGTATCTACTCCTTGAAAACAAGCAAGGGAAGAAGCATAGCTCTTTCCTCATGGGGAAGTCGAGAGTGGCTCCGCTCAAACAGGTCACAGCTGACAGCGGCGGTTGTTGCAATGAAGATAGACAAGATGTTACGACAAGAGCTCCAAGTTCCACTACAACAGTCTACTTTTTGGACAGACAGCACAATTGTGCTCAGGTATATAAATAATGATGTGTTTCAAAACCTTTGTGGTGAACAGAGTTGTATTGATACGAGAAGCCACTAAGTTAGCCCAGTGGAGATATGTTGGCTCTGCGAACAATCCAGCTGATCAGTCCAGTAGGGGCCTGAAGGCTAAGAAGTTAATGGAAAAGGGATCATGGATAAACGGGCCAAGCTTCCTGCTGAATAGTGAACAAGATTGGCCAAAACATGGAGAATTTTCAAGATGACCCTGAAGTAAAAAACAATTACAGTCAACACTGTAAAGGCAGAGGATAAGGCACATCCAATGGGACAAACTAATTACTTACTATTCAGACTGATACAAACAGTCAGTGGCCTGGATATTGAAAATGAAACCTTAAACCTGCTGAAAAAACACAAAAATGATCAGCCAACCCAAAATGGATCCAAAATGGCAAAGGTCAAGGTTAGGACGACACACAAAAACACCCATAGTAACCTTGGATGATTTGGGTGATGCAGAATCAGAAATCATCCAATTCTGTCAAAGACAAGAGTTCCAAGTAGAAATCAAGGACTTGCAAAACAACAAACAAGTCAACCATAACAACCAGATGCTCAGATTAGATCCATTCATTCAAAATGGCATTTTAAGAGTTGGTGGCAGACTTAACAAGTCAGCTATGCCAGAGAAAATCAAGCACCTGGTAATCCTCTCTAAACGCAGCAAGGTTGCTACATTGATCCTGGGGGATATACATCAAAGAACAGGGCACTCTGGACACAGTTATGTTGAGTTATGTTGAGCTGAGACAAGCAATACAACATTTAGATAATGAAAGGATTGAAAGAGACTTGCAACTCGAGAAAAAAGTGGATATTTAACAGCCCGGCAGCTTCTCATCAGGGTGGGGTTTGGGAAAGACAGATTCAAACAGTAAGAAAAATTCTTGCTACCCTAATGAAAGAACAAAATGTGAATGATGACTGCTTACAGACGTTGATGTGCGAGATCGAGAGCCTAATCAATAACAGACCACTCACAAGTGTGTCGGATGACGTGTGCGATCTGGAGCCTCTGACACTGAATCATTTACTGCTTTTGAAGTCTCAGCCCAGCATGCCTCCAGGTATCTTCAGCAAGGATGACACATACACAAGAAGACGATGGAAGCAAGTCCAGTATATTGCATACTTATTTTGGAGCAGGTGGACTCGTGAATACCTGCCACTTCTGCAAGAATGCCAGAAATGGTTGAGACCGCAAAGAAACTTCATGACTGGTGATGTTGTGCCTATAGTGGACAATTCTTCTCCTTGCACTTCCTGGCTCATGGGAAGAATGGTAGAAACATTACCAGACTCCATTGGAATGGTCCGAAGAGTGAAGATCAAAACCAGTACTTTAGAAAGGCCTGTAAACAAACTGTGTTTGTTGGAAGAAGCAGTGTCAGAAGAAAGGCCCTGAAAGACTCTTAAGAAAGTAAACATGCACAGAACAGTTTAGTTGGTAGTTTATGGACATTAGAGATGATTTGGCTTAAATAATGTTTAAGTTTGTAATTGTTTAGTCTTCCTGCCTAAGCTATTAGGGGCTAGGTAATGTAAGAGCCAATTAGGAATCATATTTCTTGTTCATCAATGTTAATTTATTGTACTTAATTCACATAGTACACGGACATTTTCCCGCATATTATTTATGTTTATTTGAATGTAGAACATGTAATGTTTGAATTGTATTTTATATAATATGCTTGAATGTGATGTCATAGCTTACTGGTAGCTATGGTTGGATGTAACACGTTGGTGGCTCAGAGTCCGAATGTCATCGTGGAAGCAACACGGTTTTTGACCATGCGCTTGACAATGTAATGCTGTTTAAGTAAATCCTGATTTAAGAAAACACATTTGTCAAGTCGTTTGCATTGCAAAAAGTTACTTAATAGACAGACTCTCAAATGTGATGGTACATAGGAACGAAGTAACATGGAGTGCCATTATAAAAAGAATATGTTCTCTTATTTAGCTTCATGCTAGTGCAGACCTCAGTATCTCACTCTCTCTCTCACACACTTAATGCTTATGAATCCTAAGTTCTTACATGGTTCTTTTACCCAGACTTTACACACACAAACACACACATACAACCAATCTAGCAAAAACATTCCTCCTGGACAGTGAGAAACTTCAAAAATATTTAAATATTGCATGGATAATCTTCACTTGCATATTTTAATGCTTAAAGGGACATCTGATAACATTATAAATTGATGAGGGATATGTATATGTAACAATGACAGCAAAAGTGCTTAATAATAAATAACTCATTTTAATACTAGGTTTTTGATTTAAAGTTTTTGCCCTTCTCCCTGTGTAGGAGTATGGGTTTAAAATAAAAGGTTTGACAGACATGACCTCAACAAATGCATCAATTCCCATTGCCATATTTTTGTCATTCAGTATATCATCTGCTTTTCAGCTCAATCTTCACAAACTGACCATGTGTATTCATAGCTGATCATAACCACATGGATCTCCTACCACCAGAGGGAGTGTGCTGCGTTCAAGTCACCTTCTTAAGGGCCTCACTCTTTGTGAATTTTGGTCTTTGTGTTGCCTAAGCCCAACTTTGCCAATAAGTCTGGTTCTATTCTTTCTATAATTTTGGGTTCATAGGCATTTCACAACCCCACAGGACGGCAGGTATATGTCAGCGTGTTAGTGCCTGCTGACATATACCCCAGTTCAAATCCTATTCCAGTCATGTAATGATCCTTCTCTTTCTCATTGTTTCTTTAATCTTTCCCTCTTAGTCCTCTATCTGCAATTAAGTCCATGTTGGTGGCTTCACCACTTAAACTGCCTGGTGAATATTCAACAACTGCTCAGAAAATGTTGTGTCTCTTGAATTGTTGGCCCGTTATGTTAACCTTTTGCAGGTCAATTAAATTACAGTGCTCATCAACCAGAGACACCATCCAGTTTCACAGAATATGAATGCAAATCAGAGGTCAGTTTTTGCATTAAGTATGCTAACGAACACATGAAGTGTCCGGTAATGTCCTCTGATCTTCACCTAGACCATCCCCCCACCCCACAGAGAGAGAGAGCATTAGAATTGACCTCTAACAGAATAGATATTTTTGTTCCTGTAGACATACATTACTGTAAAAAAAAATTACATTACTTAAAAGAAATTGTTATGTATCTAATAGCTTTACAGTGAAATGGTATCTATCTAATATTTAAATGGATTCATGACCCTTGATGATGTAGGGCTGTATTTTTTTTCTCAGCCATTTAATTAAACAAAGGCATGCTCAAAACCCCCAGAGTGCCCAGATTTCCATGGCAACTGCATAGTTGGTGGCATAGCCTCCTGAATACCATATTTCTTCCAGAGTCTGGAAGCTCAGTGGGCCATAACAGAGCAGCAGCAGCCTGGGGAAACCTCTCTCTCATCCATTCCCGCCCTCCCCATCTCTTCTATTTTCTTTCTCTTTCCTCCCTCTATCCCCTGCCCAGACCAACACACTATGGATTAATCTTAAGAAAAGCAAAAAAGCTAAACAAAAAAATCCAGGGCTACTCAAGGTTATTGAAAACAAAAATGTAATTAATTTCTGGTGTTTTGTTAGGTTAACCGAACAACACAGAAAGCTTGTTCTCACATGGCCATGAGCACAGGACCTAATATTGCAACCTAGCTACAGCAGGCGCAAGGAGGTGAGTACCAGAATCCATGGGTAAAAAGCTAAGATGGAGTCCTTTAAGGAGGAGAGACACAAAGAAAAGAATACTAATCAAAGGCTTTATTTCTCCTCTTTTGCTAGCAGGGAGCTGGTGATAAATCACCAATGACCATCTTATCACTAGGTTAGCATTATACTCCCTACCAAACAGCTTCATCTAATGAGTGAAGGCTGATGATGTTCAGTGTGTTAATGAAAGCCAATTATATGAACAGTGAATATTTCAAATACTGATTAAATTATGGCCATTATTCTTGGTAGTTTTACTATTGGCATACTATAACATTTTATACCAATCTTGAAAACTGGGTTTGTTTTTCTAGTACAGATCTTATACTGGTTTTAAACACTTCAAACACATAAAAATTTATTTTTTAATGCAATGATATTGTCACGGTGTGCCAGGCACCCAGGCAACAAAGCACGCCCACTCCTCCACCACACCCACCATTGATCAGATCATCAGCCACTTACTAGTTCCAGCAAGTTCAAACACATTCTCATTGCTACTTTAAGCCCACAGGTCCCGCTAGTCTTTGCTGCACATTCGCCCAGCTGAGGACCCAAGTTGTCTGCTGCTTCAAACCTTGAAGACGTGTTTGTTTTTGCTTTACACTGCAACTTTGTTTTCAGGTTCTGTTGGGTTTATGAGTTGCTTCTGTGGATTCTGTTTGCTATGGAGAATAAAACTCCTTCAACTCCAGCCCTGCTTCCTGCTCCATTCATGCCGCCATCACAGATATATATGAAAACATAGTTAGCATGGTTTGGTCCTTTGCCATTTTTATATACTTTCACTTTCATGGCTTATGAGTTAAAGGCCAAACACAAGGCCCACAGATGACATCTATTGGAATCTGGTCCACAGTTTTTTTTCTTGTATTACTGCATTGCCCCTCCCTCCACAACAATCTATGGGACAGCAGTTACACAATTGTGCCACACCAGTCATATCAAACATGTTACCATGCTAAATATCTGGACCTGTCAGCAAGACTAAATCCGATTGTGTAAAAACTGATGCGACCAGGTTATGAATGGTAGCGAGTGTGGTGTTGAGCTGCAACCCATGGGAGCACATTATACACCTTTAAAATGGCATAAAATCTGAATGGCTAAACATGAATTAATGGAAGCAACATGCAGGGCTCACAACTTGCATTTGAGAAGGAGAGAGCAAAAGAAGGCTAGGTTTTCAGCCTAGGATTGCTAATGGAGTGTAATGGACTCTAACATGACTTTTCCCCTGAACTAGGACCTGGTCCCAGGCACTCAGGGTACCACTGTTATATGGACCCAGCTTATCAGCACCTAACCCTGTCTCAGGATCTCTGGGTTTATGACTGGATCAATCTCCAGAGCTAATTTTATGACCTCAAAGTAGCTTGAGAGCTCTAAGAGGAATGCAGGGGGAAGGAACTGACACCTTTTTCTTTAATGCTTCCATTTAACCACAAGTATTTAAAACTCTACTTTCCCATAATGCAATCGGATCAGGAAAGTCACCATCAGATTCCTCTTATTAACCTCATCTTTGTATTACTTGGAGTTAAATCTGTACTTGACTTAGATATCACACCAAGTAATTATGAAAAATGTGTAACCATGCAATAAAGAGTTAATTTCTTCCAAGTTGAAATCATAGTAGTAGAATAATAGCATAGAAAAGCTATGTTAATCGTATGAAATTAGTCTAGATAGTAAACCTAGAAGTCATTAGTTTAGAATGCACGCAGTATGGTTTTGTGTATTTTTTTTATTCTTTTGTTTTTTTTCTTTATTAATTTACTATTTACTATGCAGGATTGAGGCTGTTTCCTATCGTGATGAAATTTGCTCTATTGGTTCTCATTACAGTGCTGCTGAGCAGTTATCTGTTAATAGTGGGGTTCTACTCAGTGTGGTGTATGTGTGTGTGTGTGTATGTATGTGGACATATCATGCTGATACTATCTGTGATTAAGTGCTCGTACATTCTTTAGCTTTCCTGCCTGAAACTGTTGGGAGAAGGGAAAAGTTTAGTGAATATTCATTAGTAGTAGATGAACTGGTGGACAGGAAAGGCCTCCAAAATTTAGTATAAAATTCTCTCAGAACAAAGGAAAAGGACTTCTTGGTTCTACAGTTGCTCAATGGACTGAGAAGCTAAGTTTGTGCCGTGCTTTCTACACTAGTTAAGCCTTGTTATATGTCTAAGTATTCTTTATTTGTTCAGTGTTTTTCGTTAGATGCATACAAGCATGTAAAACAAAACTAACAGTGTACATTGTGCAGTCTCATTTTATTTTTTAGTCATCTTTTGCCTTTGAATGAGTTGAAATTGGTTTCGTTTTGGCCAATCGGCGACCAATTTTCAAGTGTACATTGAAGAAAGTGACACAACGTCTAATTCGGCTTAGGCTGACTCTGGCAAGTCATCTCAGAAATCTCTTTGAGATTACATCAAAGGCTGTGAACTTCAGTTCTCTACTGGAGTGGTTCCGGGACTGGCTTGCGACATCATTGCAGCAGGCATCAAATGCTTGGCATTGTGACCAGTTGGGCCAGTGGCTGTGCCACGAGAATCTAAAATGACTTCGGGTCCAACAGACCAACTCACTCTCACACTCGCGCACACATGGACAACAATTTGGGTCCCAACCCCTGGAGATGTCACAGTAAGGTTTAATACATCACATGTCTATTTCTGATGTGGTTGCTGGGTCAGTTTAACCCCTTGATCTGCCTCTTCCTGATGACCTGTCTGTTACATGATGATATGAGAGGTCTAAGAACTTGCTTATGTAATGTTCCTTATATTTTATTACATGTCAAGCAGCTCAGTTTCAAAACAAGAACAACACATTCATTTTGTATTATCCCTGCTGACAAGAATAGCTAGTATATGGATAACAGCCCTTTGGGATAGTCAAGACCCTAAATCTGAAGTTCTCTTTTATAACCTGTTTAGCTCCATTTTTTATCATCCAGCTGCTGGCTAAGATCCTGGAAACCCCTCATGTGAGATGCGCCAGGGTAAGCAAACTGTGGTGGATTAAGTTTCATACAATCACTGCCAGGAAAGGTTGGCAGTATTCTGTATTCCAACAGGATTTTGTGAGCTCCTAAATTAACTAGCCGGTCATGGGGAATATACTATGTTATCTCAAGTAAACAGAACACCCCTTACCCTGCAGAGGAGAACACATGTCCTTAGGGTTGTGCTTGTATTGTGAAGGAGAACACCATCTGTGAATTAACTGTCCCCAGAGCAGGAGACAACAAGGATCACTCCTTCGAACTGAAGTACAACTGGCATCTCGTGTTCATAAATAGTCAGTGAATGACCCTTTAAGTTACCATAGATTGGGAGAGGGAAGCAAGTCTGTTCCAGCTTTAGTTCACTCCAGGGCAGCAGGTAATTTCCTAGATCTTGTCTTAGGAATTCCCACTACTACGCCCCCTTTTAAGATCCACTATCAATGGACAACCCATCAGAGAAAGGCACATCATTAGGCAATCCATTCTTCTGGTTCTTACAATCGTTTTTTCCATAATTAAATTATTCTGTTCTTTTTTACTCCCATGTTCTGAGATTCTATCATTTTAGGCTTTAATAGGTTAGCTGCTCATAATCCTATCATCACATAAGTGGAGTCTGGATCGTGGAATGCTTATTCTTTGTCTAACTGCATGAATGACACTGTGAAATTGATATATGAAGTTACTCCAATTATTTATGAAGTGCATCACTTAGACATCTAGCAGTTTAGTGACCATAACCTGCTGTAAGATACATATCTATGTCACATTGGGATAATTGAAGTAACTCTGAGTGCAAGACTGGTCTGCTAGGACGGGATGGTATCCACCCCATTCGTGAAGGTGCTGCTCTCTGTTCTTAATATAGCTCATAGTTTTAGGGTAGCCCAAGTTAATCTCTGACAATCCTGAACCCAGGCCAGGGAGCAGAATAACAGGCTAAACAGACTGTCTGCTAGCTGCTTTGAGTCATCACATCATTGAGACTGTGTCTGTTCCCTGAGCCAAACAACAATGTAGACATACTCTCAAAGTTTGCTCTACTAACATAATTAGGATAAAATTAGATCATTCTGATTACACAGCCTGCACTTTTAATCTGAATCTAGGACTGATCAAGAGTTTAATGTACTATGTTTAACAGAACCTTGGACCAAGCCAAATGATCACATAGCATAAAAGGAGTCTAGTCCACCTTGTGAAATACAACAGAGTTGTATAGCCAGATCGAAGCAGAATGACACAAAAACAGAACAACAGACTATGAAACACATGCACAGTCATATAATTATAACACTCACAAGGGATGACACACAAATCCAAAAGCACATGAGTATTCACACAAAAGCACAATGACCAGTAATGAGAGCTAAAACCGGCCAAAAAAACCAAACAAAAACAAATATCCAACCAAATCAACGGAAAGCGAGAAACAGTTGAAACTAAAGATACAAAAACACAAACAGGAACGGAATGGAGTATGAGTAGCAAAGGAGGCTGCAATGCAGAGGTGAAACCGTGACACCTTGATCCAATTACATTCATACATTCATCTAACTGGTATACTGTAGTAATTTATAATGATGATCTGGGTGTCACACAAAAACCTCAGCATAAATTTATCACATTTGAGGTTCTTTATACTACCAAAACATATGAACCCACAAACACTAAATATACTCATTTCAAATATTGCTATTAATTATTTACAGACCTCCAGGGCAATAATCTGAATTTCTTTGTAAATTTACAGATTTCATTTCAAATCTGGTCATTTCTGTACACAAAGCATTAATTGTTAGAGACTTTAATATTCAATTTGATAATCTTGAGACCTCAACTGGGAAATATTCAGTTGTTCATGGTGACAATAAAGATGTACCCCATTTTTTCCCATGGACGAGCTCTGAGTGTCATCTCTCGTTTGCCTGAAGAGTGCCTTGATTTTTTTTGCATGACATTTTACATGACACTTTTATCCAAAGCAACTTATAATTGTGACTGAATATATTTTGAGCTGTTGAGGGTTAAGGGCTTTGCTCAGGGGCCCAACAGTGGCAACTTGGCAGAGACAGGGTTTGAACCAGCAAGCTTCTAATTACTAGTCAAGTGCCTTAACCAGTGCTCTACCCAAGAGATGGACACAGGACTTAACCATCTCCAAAATCAGCTAGTTAGCAGGGTACGTAATTAACTAGCTAGCTAATTCTGGGTTATACTCCCATCAACTGATTATCTTCAATTAATTGAGTTTACCTGTTTAACCTATGGGATCAGCACTGTGGATCAATCACACAAATCTGCACTTCTGCTGCCAAAATGTATGCTTATAATAAAAACCTAATCTTTAAAGTGGAACATTTAAAGTCTTAGATGGCTACCAAAAATAGACTAAATAACTTTGCTATGAATGTTAAGATGTTAGGCTATATAATAAATTTATATGACTTGTATATATAGTTCAGTTCGATTCATATGTCCATGTGAATTCAAGTCATATGTCCATTGGAATGCTATGTAAACCAGGACTAAAAACAACAATGTATCATTTTCTGCTTTGGTCTGGACTAATGGAACTGAACTGCAAATATAAATGGCACCTAAAGCAAAGAGGTAATTGCATTAAGCTTCCATGGGGTGGCTGCCTCTGACTGACATCACATTAGTGGAAGTAAAACTGTAAATGTTCACCAGGCTAAAGCAACATTATCTGAATTCAACTTGAAAGATGATGGTATTAGTTTTTGATGCAAGTCTGTTCAAGGAAATGCAATGGTGTGTATAGCACAAAGAATTAAAATGAACTCCAGTTTCAAAACTTTACTAAACTTTACTTTATTTCATCAATAATAAAGATGTCAGCAAATATTAGAGCTTGAGAACACAGTCTGTTCCAATCCCTTCACATTTTCTCTCTGGAGAAAAAGCAAACATATCATCCCTCTCATGAATAATTAAGAATAATCAATGTGCTTTTCAATGTACCCCAAGGCCAAACAGCTTTGAGACATCATTACAACTGAGACCCGTCACTATCAGGCAATAATTAAAATGGCAGCCTCTAACAACAAATACAGCTTCTTTGTGTTCACAAGCAAAGGAAGCGCCTTAAAAATTCTCTTTGTGAAGAAATTAGCCAGTGTTTGGACAGTGCTGAATGGCCTGGAAGCAGATGATGGGAAAGATGCTATTTGTGACACTGTTGGTGTGATGTATTTAGCATTAGGATTTGATTGCTGAGGATGCTGCACTGTCCACTTCAATACTGATACACAGCGCACTGTACTGATACACTAACCCTAACCCTCAGTGGCATAGTCGGAGTGTGAGGGCCAAAGCTAACATCAGTGCTAGCCAACCAGAACACCACCCCTTTCACCTGTCCAACAGGTTTGCCCCATTCAGTGAAGTACCCACTCTGGTATAGTAAGTAAGTATTTATTATAGGGCTTGAAAAGCCCTATATTGTTATTCCCAATATTATAGGGCTTGAAAAGCCCTATATTTTTATTCTGGTTCTTCTTATTATAGGGCTTGAAAAGCCCTATTTTGTTATTATAGGGCTTGAAAAGCCCTATACTGTTATTCCCAATATTGTTTCTTATTATAGGGCTTGAAAAGCCCTATATTGTTATTCTGGTTCTTCTTCTTCTTCTTCTTC
>JAOYMR010000006.1:14015794-14031945 GCA_025802075.1 Tenebrosternarchus preto
TTGAACGGAGTCTGTACGTTCAGCGGTTCGGGCTGTATTAATTGCAGAAAAGTGCGGAAGAAGAAGAAGAAGAAGAAGAACCAGAATAACAATATAGGGCTTTTCAAGCCCTATAATAAGTTAATGTAGCGTAGTACACATACAGTGTACCATGCTACATTAACTTACTCTGTTAATATATGAATGCTGGGGAAATGCAGCATTAAAAAAGCATGATGGGGAATTAAACTACATTATGCTGTCCTTAGTGATTACATCACTAAGATTAATCAAATTAGTTGTTAGTGTATGTTTACAGCACAGAGTGAAAGCATAAGTAAGAATGCAGCATGTAGCCCAAGTGATCTGCAGGAAAAGACAACCATCTTATTGATTTCACTACCAGAGCAGAGCCTGAACTAGTCAGCCTAAAAACATACTGCATATGGAGTCACTCCTGTTGGGAAATGGTAAAAGAACACACAGAATGTTTGACTTGCACTCCTCAGTATAGATTCTGTAGGTTACAATTTTAAAACATGGTCTTAAAAGGAGAGAGTTCATACCTTCGGGTCGTAGTCTGGATCATTCTCTTCATCAGCCTCCTCCTCACCCTCCTACATACATTTGTACGCATACACACGCACATAGAATAAATGATTGAGAAAACTAGAAAATTTAACTGAAAAAAACCTATGCAAACCTGCCAAACCCACCTCATCATCAGCCTCCTCTCCTTCCTCATCATACTAAAAAAATAAAAATTAAGTTCAAAACACAAACCAATTTAGAACAAGAAAGTCATCACTGAGTGGAGAACACACACTTGCACTTCATTTATCGTGTAATGGAGTGGATAAATAATTCATGCCACACCCTGTTCTTACTCACATCGTCATCATCATCCTCAATGGCCTCCCCAGTGAAGTACAACACTGCTCTGGGCACTATGCGTTCCCGAATAAAATGACCAATCTCAAAGTCTGCTGCCAACACTGCTTCAGAGTCCTCGTCCTAGGCAAGAAAAGACACAGTCCTGAACACTCAGTCAACATCTGGATTTAGTTGCTAGTGTGTGGACAGAGAAGCCTTATCTACATTCACAAGTTACAACAGAATCTACTTAAAATTCTTATGAAAGGCTTCAAGAATGATAAATTTAAAATGATAATTTACTTACAAGCTCTCCATTTTCTGGTACTGAAAGAGAACAGAAGTGCACACATTTAACTGCAAATCACAAAAGCTCACTACAGGATCTTCCATCTCAAGGTACATCTGCTCATACATCACAGAGGTGAGGAGGTCAGACCGATGTGTCAAACATTAAAGTGTTCCTTTCAAAAATGATTTAAAAACACTTATAGCAGGAATTACATGCAACATAGCAACAGACTGGCAGCAGGGGGACGATTTAGGAGTATCCTGTAATCATCAAGTCTCATTAGACCAACTCTGAACAGAGCTTGAGGGCATGGGTGAGCAGGCGGAAATATTCACTGTCCAGAAATATCATTCTATATCCAGAGGCGAAACCTCTCAACTCCAGGAAGGGGGAAAAACATGCCACTGCAAAAATCACTATGCATATTTGTGCTAATAAATAACTTCCCAAAATAGATTTGTATGATCTTGTTAGCCTATAATTTTTCTCAACTTCCAAAATGCAAGACTTAAGAGAACTATCTTAGACCATGTTCACATTACCAACATAGATTTTTTGTGATGTATCCGTTTTTTTTCAGGCCCGCGCTCAATCTTCTTAGATCAGATTATTTGCTTTTGTATGTGGTCCCAGATCCAATCTGTATCCATTTTGTGGCCAAGCAACTTGAATGATAACGTCAGATCAGAACTCATGTGGCTTCTTTCCCATACACAATGTGCTTAGCACGCACTGCTGTAGACAGCCAGCATGAGCGCAGTGTGGCAAAAAAAACAGAGGAGAACAGTAGTAGCTAGCATTCTGCCTTTTTTCTTTGTATTCATGTACAGCTGATGAACTGTTCGCCATCTTCTAAATCATGCGGAGATACCAGCATGATGCATTCAATAACATGATGTCTCAAATGTATATTTTGCAGTTACAGGTCATTTGAAATTAGGAACATGAACTGTAAACACTGGATTTGCTTAGAGGGGAAAACAACAACAACAAAGAACAGAAGTGGCTGGTAACGTCACCACAATGTCCACAATGTTCTAGTCTATAATGGTAATATTAATAGTTTTGTAATGCATTCATTAGTACCCATTAGAATAACCAAGTCTGAATACTGCAGGGGTTAGGCAGCAATACTACAGTAAGAGAAATCCCTGCTCAGTGCTGCAAGAGAAACCAGCCCACACCACTCTGTTCACATGCTGCGTGCTACTCTATCCGAATCAGTCATGTAGAGATGTAATGCTAAAAATGACGGCAGTTCCAACAGTCCCTGTCAGTCTGTACCTTCAGGGGGAGAGAAGAAGTTGAAGAAGGAGTCATTGGGAACCGTTTTGGTGACTGTTCGCACTGTTCCTCGACCCTTGTGCTTTTGTTTTTTCTTGATAGTTTTCAGTGTGACGTTTTTGCCCTTGGTCCAGTCGATTGTGCACCTGGCCACAAGCAAAACGCAGAGGTCAGCATCAGTCCTGAGAGGACCAATCACAAACCCCCAGTGATGGCCCAGGAACTGCATTATTAAACTTTACTACTCCACTGTGTATTCCATTTTCCAAGTTTTGAAGATGGTGCTTTATTACTACTATCGTCATTACTGCTTGAAGGTGTTCTCAGAGTGTTGAGTGCAAAGCAGAAGCAACAGAACGTCCTACCCTGTGCACCCCATAATCTCAGGCCCATCGAAAGAGAAAGGATCCGACTCATCTGGCTCAGACCTCATCTTATAGGTTTTGGTCAGAACTGTGTTTGTGAAAAAGTCATTGGGTTCGAAGTGGAATTCTAAAGTGAAACTCTGAAAGAAAAAAAAAATTCAGAGTGAGCAAGAGATCCATTTATTTAGTTAAAATAGAACACATCCTTTTACATACCATTGGCTGGCCTGCATTTGAGAATTTGACTTTGATGTCCTGCAAATGCTTGAGAATTGGTTCATCATGTTCCTGAGGGCAACAGTAACATACATGTTGTGATGGTGTTCACAAAAGGAATACAGTTGCATTTTCAGCTCCACTAGGTGGCAGCAAATAACCACACAGTGTAAACACCCACACTCCCTGACCCTGTTCCAACACACCCTGACCCTGTTCCATCACACCCTGAAAGCTACCCCACTTACCTGCAACATTTCACTGAGAAGGTCCACATTCTTAAAAACTGTAAGCCAGAATTCAGGGATTCCTTTGGGGTCCTCCTTCTCATCATCTTTCTTTTCATCCTCTAGTTTAGCCTTCTCCTTCATTTCATCCTGAGAGAGCAAGCAAGCAAAAGAAAGTTATGGAAGTCGCACCACGGATTCCAGAATCATCTTAAACACCACATGAGTCACCTCCACCATCCAGATATTTTGTACACCAGTGTAAAATGTAATACATGGCGTGAATTTTTTTATGCCGATTAGTTGGAAGTCATTACATGTTTAGGAAAAATGTACTTCTAACCTATCATAACCGTTCATTTATAAAGATTAAAAATCAGCATGCAAAAAGTTATGCACCAAAATACACCAGCCACAGACACAGGATGCGTTTCAGAAACCCAATTAGCTAAGAAAAGTAAGAAAAGAAAACTCATCACATATAACAAGGTGCCCACTTCAGCAACCCTCAAATCTGCATGAGGGGCAATAAATTAAGTTTCTCCAACAAATGCAAAGATCTAAAAATGAGATTGAAAACATCAATAATATTCTGAACTTCAGCAACTTGTATACTGAGAGCATTAGTCAAACCAAGTCTTGACTAAGAATAACAAATTACAAAGACATTAAATGCATGTTTACAATAAGACAATTTAAAAACTCAAATGATGGATATTGGGATTTAAAATTGTGATATTCTAGCTCACATTTTTAATCCTACTAGTAATCTCCAAATGATTAAGAACACTTTGCAATCATAATCAGATGAAGGAGCATCTTCAATATCAGTGCAGCCAAAGAACACTGGTAAGACAGACATGCAAATTAACACACAACAGGAACACTGACACTGGGCAGCTCACATGCATTTGCACACATACAAGCTTGTGATTCAAAGACTTATGAGCAATAGCTGTTTTTTTTTAAAAAATAAAATAAATAACTGATGTAGAAAGTACATTAACCAAAAAACACTGCTGTTAACATGTTTCATGGGGTTAATTCACCATTTGTACTCATTTATATAATGAACAGCCAATATTCAGCATGCAGGTATAGGCTCACCTGTACCTGCTTACTTACTGTCAGCTCTTCCTCCTCTTCCTGTTTCCACTCACACTCCTCATCCATGGGTTCATACACTGCTTTTATGATGTCACTCCGCTACAAAGACAGATCCAAACAGGTCCAGATAAGATTAATTCCAGGCAGCTTGAATTAAAACTCTGGTATTTGACCTTAAGGGCTTCTGGTGTGAGATCCAGTTTGACATTTTAACCAAGATCAATTCCCCCAATATGTTCATGACAAATAAAACCTTGAGCAAAGACATTTCAATCCACCAAACGCTTTTGAGGTAGAAATGCTTACTTTCTATTCAGGAAAGCACCATTAGAAAAATCTAATTCAGAAGGAAACAAAAAATTTGCTGTGCTACTGTATAAAAGGTAAACAAGATAAATTTACATTTTATTGTGTTTTCTACATTCACAGTCTGCTGCAACAAAACACCACTGCTGAACTGAGGCGGGGAGTCACATTTAAGTATAGCAGCAGTTGTGCTGGCTGCTCTCACCATCCTGTCCTGCTGAAGGAATAATGGGATCTGGGTAATCCCCAATTACCAAAATGAGATTTAATCCATCTGGGATATTGTATCTAATCCATCTGGGACATTGTATTTTTACTACCCGAGATATTGAGGAACCTGACTAGGTGGCAAGCTGGGTATCTAAATATTGGACTTATCCTCACCTTATCAAACAATGGTTGGTACAGAGCTGCGTACTTCCGCTCCAGTTCATGAACTTCTTCATAGAACTTGGCTTCAATGTGGGCGCATTTCACCTGCAGGTTTTTAAGTGCGTTGACACGTCTCTTCACTACCTTTGGTAAACTAGACAGGAAATAGGCAAATAAATAAAGCAACTTGAATAGCCACAGACAATTTAGACAAATTCTCAACCATGTTATTAGTTCAACTACGTTCTTTTATACTGTGACTAGTGGCTAATATTGTATCACTACAAACAGTGCAACTGCAACACAGCAGTGTCGGCAGGATAGCAGATTTTTTTGCTTTGATGTCAAGGAACTGCCATACATTTCATAACCACCTCAAAAGGTCGTAATTATGCTTTATTTCAAACGTGGACTTTTTCAGTCAAAACATAAACTTTTAGCACAAGGAGAATAAATGAAGGAAAGCAACAGCATTCAAAGCAACAATAACCTAATCCATGTCGACCAAAGCAACAATAACCTTATAACGACCAAAACAGTAGCACTAAACAAGTTCAGTTAATTCCAGCCCATTCGAAATCTTAACCATTTATTTGTCACACACAGAAGATACGTAGATGAGGCTACTCAGATATATTAATCTAGGAATAGGTCATGTTATATTGGAGGCTACAAAGAGATTTCCAGTGCTGTCTTTATATACATTCTATCAAACATTAAATGGGCAATAATCATCTCTCTGTATAACATTAAAGCAGAAATGGAATGTTTATAGCCAAGTCACAAATGTAGTTTCCAGAGATGGTTTGATAGTCTCACAGTTATTTGTAAAGGATCCCTAATTGGATTGGATTCGTTTATCAGGGGAAGTTTATAAGGAATCATTTTACATCATCTATGTAAATTGCCACTAGCATGTTTCATGAATACTGTGAAGCTGAGTGGAAGAGCTACCATCCAGACCAAGTAAATGATTTAGTGATTTCTCATTAGCAGTGATCTCAATAGCAGTAGTAAAATATCCCAGCCCCACGAGAGGCAAGACCTTTCTGTATGCAGATAGGACTAAATGATCAACAGCTCTTGGCAGAAATGAAGAAAAAACAAGTATTGTACATATGGCAGGCCACTGTTCAAGGAATTTCTTCGTCACCATGTGGAGTATGAGATTGGGATAACTGAAAAAGATTTTTTTTTCTTCTTGCCACCAAGTGTGTTACAAGCAGGTTAGTTTCTGACAATTTCTCAAACCTTATATAATATAGAGAAGGCTTCACTCAGGGATTTCATCTTTGATCTTTGGCATTACAACTTTTAAGTAACTAGCATGTGACTTAACCCACTTTGTAAGTTGAAACCAAATTTTACATTGAAAGTTTCATAGTGAGCCAACAAGTTTAAATTATTTTGTGTTGGACAGATCAAAAGGAAGTAGCTAGTATAGGTAATAATGGCCAATAATGAGCTCATGGTAAAGCAAAATAATACAATGACTTGGCATGGTTACACAGGAAGTTCATTTCATTTTCCTGCCTGCCTCATTCAAAGGAATCGCCCGAGTTGTTGTCTTTGTTAATCTAAACAAAACAAGTTGGAAGCTACCTAGGTAGTTCAGTTGCTTAGATATATCCAATCTAGGCTTAGAGCTAGCCACCTTGCTCATTCCAGCTAATGTTAGGTTCTCCACCATGAAAGTGGGGAAAAATGGCAACACATCAAATTTGACAACACATCTAGTGAATCTGTTTTGTTTTAACAGATCTGAAATCCTTGAGGCTCAAACTGACAACTGGATGCCTAAACACACCATGGCTCACCTGTTACCTGGCAACTGATTTTGACACATTTGTGTGAGGTATTGCGATTCTTTTGTGTGCTTGCTCTTAGATTCATCACAACACTGCCAAGTCATCATCTAGCATACTTGGATCTAATAGGATGCTACTGAAGGACTGATTAACTGGATCCGTTATGTTTGAACTAAACTCTGAAAAGCAGTAAATCACCAGGACTGGACAACCCCTCTAGAAAATCCCAGATGGTCAGCAATTTAAGAAATATCCAAACCAGTCCATCTGGCACCAAAAAGGGTGCTATAGGGGAAGTCACTCAGATGACTCATTTGCCCATCCTTATGCTTCATAAACACAATTAGCTTCTGAGCAAGATTTTATGATTTACCCTGACTGGTTGATTTTATACATAACTACAGTATGACACAAAAAAGCAAAAAAAAAAAAAAAAAAAACACGTGGAAACTACATGATGAGTCTGCATCAGAGTGCATGAAGAGTTTAGCTATGCATCCTTTGATTCTGAAAACAAGGCAATTCTAGCTTAAGGGAATAAAAGAACATGGTCTAGGTAATGACGCAACTGTACAGGTTCCTCACCTCTCCATGTATCCTGAGGGGGAGCCCACAAGACCGTCCAGCCTCTCTTGCAGTGCTGCCAGTATCTGAGGGTTCTGCATCATCTGCACAGTCAGCTGCCGTGCTACAATGAGAATCACTGCATTTTAAACACTACATAACATTTGGATTCACTGCCTCACACCCAACAAGGAGATTTGCATACACCTAAACTGTTAGGTTGATCTGACTTGCTGTTCCTGACTTCTGTCCATTTGGGTTTAAAATGTGTGCATCATGGGGTCTCCAGGTGGCCAGTCTTGTTTAAAACTCTGCGCATCTGCAAAATGTTATTTTTTAATTATTTGGCAAACGTGGGTAACAATGTCTTGTCCCTCCCATGGTGAAACCGATTTTGACTATGTAATCAAAGTGATGCAGAGTGATTTCAGACTCTGAACAAAATCCTAGGACCAGTTTGAATAGTATATTTTACAAATCATATCAAAATTTGTCTTCAAATAATCTTCAAACAAAACATTTTTTTGACCGGCAATCTTCTTTGGCCAAATGCAATTATATTTAGATGGCTTGTACAAAGTCCTTACCTGTAGACACCTCTTGTTGACTGGCTAATGTTAAACCCGTCAAAAGCCTGACGAGAATGAACTTAACTTTGGCTACCATTTTTTGGCAGTCGGCATCACTGAGTAGCCTAATAGCAGCTCTGCCACAGATGCCACCAACAAAGTTTTGACTTGATCACAACAGTTGATGAAAAACAGAATTGTGCACTTCCTAGAGTCAAAAATGAGAAGTAGGCCAACCTTACAATGGTGAGGTATTAAGGAATGCTCAAGGAACAAGTTTCATGAGATTTGGCAAGTGGCCTTGCCTTTCAGCTGTTTAAAAACAATGGCTGTGCCACTGATCAACTAGCATGTCTCATGAATACTGTGAAGCTGAAACTAGGAACTCAACCAAGTTGAACGTGCTTAAGACGAGTCCCTTGATGTCAGCAACACAGGTATAGTACCCTACTGAAGACAATCAAGCTGTAAGCAAATATCAAGAAATCAAAACAGAAAAGCATACATGCACACAAATGCAGTTTCCAACTGATCACTTTAAGCAAAAGTGTGTGCATGCATTTGTTTGATGAGTATCAGTAAGACAGGCAGTAGTTTCCTGGCACTTTCTTTTCTATAAATACCCAGGCTAGAGAGCTGCTGAGGCTGACTATAAACACCAAAAGCCTGTGAGAAAGGCAAGCAGATGCAGCTTGGACTGCAATGAGTGTTTAATGAGACTGAAGGAGCAGCCTCAAGCAATGGGGCCTGCAGGGACCGAAGGGTTAGAAGATATGAGCTGGGGAACAGCATGTACCTTTACTGTCTTCACCAGCCTCCTCCTCCTCCACATCTTCAACATCTTCCATATCAGCTGGATCTAGCTCAGCCTGTTCTTTACTGAAGATGAAGACAGACAGACAGACAGACAGACACAGACACACACACACCCACACCCTCAATGCTTTCCTTCAAGGTCAACCACACAAAAGTGCACGCTCAATGGTGGTGCAAGATTTGGATGAGAAGCATTTGCACAGAGGGTAACGTCTTTCATGTCCTAGAGGAAAGGGAGGATGTGGGTGGGGCCCGACTAGTGACATTTGACTGGCCTGATGAATGTGATGCCAGCACTGGTCACACTAATCACAGCCTCGAGTTCATCAGTTTGAAGCACAGTGAATTCTTGGTGGCTACAGAATGTAAAAATGACGCCTAAAAATGCAAACTTATTAGCCTTTAGAAAGGCCTGACAAAAGTTGATAATTAAGAATGTGTGCGTCAAGCATTATAGAAATAAGATCCTCAAAGTGTGGGTGCATTACAGTAATCCTACAGAGTATCTGAAAAATTTCTAGAAGTGGGGAGGGGGAGCTCAACATTTGTTAAAATGGCAGTACTGATCTAATGCATTGACCATTTGAATTTTATCTCACAAAATCTAAAATCATGGCTCCAGATAGCAACTAAAATGGTCATAATTGAGACCATTTTTTCTTTAAAAAGGTAACTGGTATATACTGGGGCTATAGTACCCAATCAATTGATGTGTCCACCTATCAAAAATTGGCTGCATAGAAATTTGACCAAAAATACGACAACCAAAGCCACCAAGTGGCGAAGATTAAATGCACTGAACACTGCAGTGTAGTTTTGTCCACAATTCTGCCCCAGCATTCATGAAGCTCTATTTCTATTTGTCCATCTATCTAAATAAAATTTGTTGATTGTAGGGCTGGACAATAACTCAAATGTTAACTATATCATGATAGCAAATGATGGCAATATGCTTTTTAACACATTTCCAATATTTCAATAAACATTATTTGCAACATCTGCTGTGACTGCCGTTCAGCTGGCGCTGTCATCAGATCACTGCATTCAAGCAGAGCTGAAAAAGCAAAACGCAAGTGATTGATGACATACCCCACAGACACGCAGCCAGTGCTCAGCAATAGCAGGCTAGACTCAGTTCGGCTCCAACGCAGAACACGTTCTAGTTTAACAGGTGTTTAAAAAAAAAAAAAAAAAAAAAAAAATTCTTTCCATACATTACTCCTGTTTGTTAAACGTACTCCTGTACGTTTAACACGGCACCCTACTTTGTCAAATTTATTATGACAAATGTTATCACAGTTTAATAATATGAATATTGTATGATACTCTACTGAAGTGGAAGGTTTTGAGTTGCAACAGTGATTTTTATTTATGGAAAGTGTTCTCATTAGTAGGCTAACATCCTAGATGATGGCAGTGATGGTCAACAGGAAAGTGTTCCGTGTCAATTTCTCGCTTTTCTTTGCGTGTATTAGGAGTTTACACTAGCTACAAAATGAGTACTGCTGATCAAGCTACATTGAGTGATGAGCAAGCAAATGAAATAATTTCTAAGAGGAAAGACTATTTCAGTGGTGTGGAAGTGGTTCGGCTATCGATAACACAGAGTAGCTTGTATTTGTTGCCAGAAACCTCTAGGGCTCATCATAGGTTGCCATCAACCCTCACACTTGTCCCTGACCCAACAACATGCATTTTTATTGTTGCTCACTTTTTTCTGTATTCTGCAGCAACTCTGAACACTTTTCATATTCCTCATCCTGTCTGAAGAACTTTTGTTTCGACCCATGTACATATGAATCAGTCTGTATTGTAGTTTGAAGATATTAATATTGACAAAGCCAACAGTGATGTAATGTTTCATGTTCGTATATGAAGGCTGAATAGAAATAGCTAAAAGGTGAACATTTGTATCATTTTAATTTCAAAAGTTTATATTATATATTAGTTTTATAGGGGGAGGTTTCATAGAATTGACATTCATTTTTTATATTGTTCATATCAATATCAGAATTGTGTGTCTTAAATTCGGTCGATACGATATATCGCAATATAAATGTTGCCCATATCGTCCAGCCCCATCTAGAATGCAATAAATACGGTCCAATTACAAAACTCAAGAAACTTCCATTACAAACAATGTAGGGAATTAAACTGAAGGCTGAAGCTGAGTAATTCTGAACAACAAAATCGATACAAGGGTAAAATTCAGCAATCTTTATCCGATTTCAAGGTCTTGGTCCAATCTAAGAAATCAGAGTACGCCATTTACAATGACAATTTGAATAATCAGCCAATACCAGAAATCTGATTATGATCAGTTTATTAAGCGCATGTAAATAAACTCACCGTTTATTGTATTTAGACCCATCTCCAGTGGTACTCTGGCACAGCATGGCATGCTGAGCACCTCTAACAGTTACACTAAGCATGTACTGGTCTATAGGGACAGCAGTACAACACGCAAAAAAGCTACAAACGGGACCAGTCTACACCAGCACGTGTGTTCCCACCAGCCAACCACAAAACCACAGTACATGAGCAGATGAACAAGCCAGGTTCCAGGAGAGACCTATAGCCAATACGAAACCCAGATAAGGGCCTAGTTTTCATCTCTAAATCATATCAGTAGTACTTACTTGTCAAGATCTGCCATGTTGTTTCTTTGTTTATCCCTAGAGAAAACCAGAAGAAAATTTTAGTCCTGAATTTTTTGCTAGCACAGAAATGTAAATATCAGCAGTGTGTATGTCATGCTGAAAGTGAAACATGTTCTCCTTAAGAAAACATATTTATAGCCACAGTCAGTGATGATCAAGATATTTAAATGACAGCACCCTTTACTAGGAACATAACCATGCAACAAAGCTCAAGATCTGCAAATTCAAATAAATCAACATTGACCATTAATTGGATAAATGTGTTGAACCATATTAGATAAAAATCATAAAATATCCCCCACACCAAGTTTGATCAATTTCAAACCCTATTTCTTTGTAATTGGTCATTAAAAAAATATCTAGATCACAATTACACAGTATTCATAAGGCAATATTCATGGTCTGCTGCTATTGCTAGCTTTTCAAAATCTTAAAAGAAATACTACCCAGATTTCCAGCCAATGGGCATACAATTGTGCCAGACAATGGTAGAATAAAGCAGCTCATGCCAGACAAAAGTACTGTTACAACACAACAGTTCTCTTACCAGTAGAAGAAAAGTTGCGAGACTTTTCACAAGTTGCTTATGCCAATATTGAAACAGAAAACTCCAAAACCCTAAATTTTAAAATGAGATAGAATAGCACTGACTTTTGTTATTTTGTTGTTCTTGCAATAGCATGTAGAAGTCACAGTTCCACAAAGTGGTATAGATTTTAAATGATATTAAAAAGATCATGTTACAAGTTGCAAAAGCCATTTTCAGTAGTTGAGGATTGGACACACCAAGGCCCCCGCCTTCACATTGTACCGGACTCTTGTAACCATCTACCATCACGGATACTAGCTGTCAAAATGAGCTTTCTCTGCAGGGTTGCCAGACTCTCCCTTCGAGATCTTGGACAGGCTCAGAGTAGATCCTTGCGTTGAAAGGAGCGTTGAAAGGAGCCAGCCGAGGTGGTTCGGGCATCTGGTCCAGATGTCTCCCTGGACAAATCCCTAGGGAGAAGCCCCAGGCATGTCCAACAGGAAGAAGACTCCAGGGAAGACCCAGGACACATTAGAGAGATTACATTTCTTGACTATTCAGGGAATGCCTCAGTATACCCATGAAAAAGCTGAAAAAGGTAGTGGGGGAGAAGGAGGCCTGGGACACTCTGACTAGGCTGCTGCCCCCATGAACTGTACCCGGAAGATGAATGGATGGATTAAAAAGATCTCCAATATCAAATCACTGATCTTTTGAATAAAAACTATGCACAGCCAAAACTGCGAATTCAGGTAATAGAACTGTTACTGGAAGAGAAATGGTGACTGATGCACCCCAAATATGGATGTTTACTTAACACTGATCAAATCTTTTGAGCTGCAAACACGGTTGACTACAAACTTTAGTCTGAAGCTTCTAGTATCCAATGTTGGTTGGTTGTGTGCTCTTAGTAAGACTGGGTACTCACTCCATTGCTGGACAATCATTAGCTAATAAAAACAATTCTTGCAACAATCCATCACAGAAGAAATGCCTCCTTGTAAATCTGAAAACCAATTTCTTTACCAGTTGCCTCATTACATGCTACACAAGACAACTGACAGCTAGTTAACTAGACAAATTTGTGGTGGACACAACCTAACGTATGCCAGGGTCATACTACACAAATTCAGCCTGTTTGGACATGATTTTGTCATAGCTGACAAATTTCCAGCATCAAGCTAGATTATGAGTATCAGATGACGAATGAGTCTTGTGCAACAAATGAACAGCAAAGTGGCATATAGGACACCCTATGATAGACAACGAAAAGCCTGTCAATTATTTTTTTGCATCTTTTCGACTAATCCGATAACTACCATGTTGTTCGTTGATTGACCAATAAGATGACAGAGTGCTCTTTGGTATATGTATACATTTCAATTATAGTGAAACCATATGATGTTTTAATATCTTTGCAGCTTCATTATGTGTATATTCAGTAGTGTACAAATCCCCAAACCCATTTTTTCCCCTGCACCTTCCACATGCACCGAAACCATACTGTCCTATCCGTAAGCCCCAGGAATAGGACCACATTAGCTTTTTTTCCGTTTACCTTCTCTTTTCCAAACATAACACTGCCAGCATCACACAGCTTCTGTAGGAATAGTTGACAATTTCTTGAACCTCTGCCCCGACGACCTACGAACTCGTACAAGGACGTGTCCGGTTTCAAACGTGTAGTTTTGCCAATCCCCCGACCAAGATAAGGCAAGAATTTATGCCACGATAATAATCACCTAATATGTCGGTGACCAGTGTTTCACGATATTTAGTAAAATATTTAGTCTGTACCCGGCATTAGCTTATAAGGGCGCACTTTACATTTTTTTTTCCTTGGGGGGAGGGTCAAACGGACTCCTCGCATGATTATTAGCCTTCGTGATAAGTAGCTAGTTAACCGATGTAACTACCTATTATCGCCTCCGGGCGGAGGCACTTTACATCACTGCTACACACATCAACCGACCCCGTTAGCTAGTTAGAACACTACCACGTGTTGCTTCTTTCGCATGGTCGGCTAAAAAGTTGCCCCCACTGGCTAACTAACTGTCTTCTATAGCAAAATGTGTAACTTACTGCAAAGAACTGACGAAATCTGCATGGTGGTGCTGCACGTCTCTCTTTGGATTGACAACCTTGTCATTAGTTAGACTCGTGACATTTTCCAGATGGCCATTGAAAAAAAATACTTGTCAAATTCAAATAGATGGCTAAAAGCGGCGTTAGTTGACCATTAATCGGGTAGCGATAGCCCACCCGATTTAATTACAAACACGCCGGTATTCTAATTTTGTAGCTAGCTACCCAAAGCCAAGTCTCTCCTGGGGGTTATTTTACATATACCTTCTCGGTAGTCATAATGCTAGTCATAAAAACAAGCTAGCTACACTCTAGCTACCTACCTTGCTTTACCAATAGGAATCTGCTCAGTAGTTAGCTACTAACCAGTTATTTGGTACATTTCGATTACCAAGCATGCTAACTAACAGCAATAATTTAGTGCGACAAGGGTAGATAATCTCACTAAATACATTACATGTCGACAGTGTGCTGTTATTTATGTTAGCTAGCTAGAAGGCAACCAAACATCTAAAATCTAGAACTGCCAAACCAATGCGAAACAGCTAGCTAGTTAACTATCTATGCTACCATAGCTAGCTAGCTAACTTTCTTACGTATAGCTATTGCTAGCTAGCTTAACTATAGAATGCTCCCCAAAACCCCACGAGTATATGCGCTTGAAGAGGCTAACGTGTTCAAAAACGGAAAACACGCATATATGTACACATATCCATAAAAGAAAAGAAAGTAAACGTACAAGACACAATGCCACTGAATAGAAAATACACCTGACAATATCACGAGCAAACACTACCCGGCCAAGTTACAGCCATTTTCATCACCGACTACATCATGGTGGAGCCCTTTTTCCAATGGCTGCGAGCTAGTGGCGAGGCTTCAGTTAACAGCTGGTAAACTAACGTACTTTTATTTTTCATATCGACCATGATTTTCAACATAATCATTACAAGATACGCTTTCCAAATACCCAAGAAAGGTGTCAATTTCGCCTATAAGCGCTGAGCTTGTAGATAATGGAGCATGGCATTCTCAGTGTTAGCTTACCGTGTGCTGGCCGTTCAGCGGAGAGATGCTGCGCAGTGAAGCAGACTCAGAGGAAAAGACTCCACTCTGATGGCGGTAAAAAGGATAAAGATCCCGCCGCTTGCGCTCATATACATCTAGCGTCATCACGTAACCCGACAGTCACCAGGACAACACAGGGACTATGGGAGGGGCAACATCAACATTTTTGAAGACTTTCCAAATGTATTCTTTTATGGGCTGATAACCACAAAATATTTTAATGAACAGTATTTTAAATGAAAAAAATACTTTGGCTCAAAATGTTCATAGCCGTTTTGTGTTTTTGGGCTTTATGACTGACGCTGGGATTTAGCATAGGTTCTGTAAATAACGTTTCAATTTCATGTTTAATCTTTCAAGAACAATGACATTATGATAAAAATGTCCAGTACTTAGCCTAACATTGGCTGTAATGTTATCTAGAAAGTTTAAACTGCTAATTTCTTAAAACCATCCCAGTAAATGCTACTGGATAAAGGCTGCTGTCATCAGCGTCTGAAAACACAAAGATAACCACAGGCTGCTGTCTGAGGCTCAGATGGTCAATGGGAGAGAAATACTTTAGTCCTTTCCTATATCCATTTTTGTGAATATTTCACTAGGTAAGAATAAACTAAAACTGATTCTCACAATAAACGATCCTTTCCTCGTATAAAGCAGTTTATGCTTGCTATCAGGTTTAGTGAAACAAAAATATTGTCTTGGTTGTGTGTGCTCAGGCTGCTGAGGTGGATACCCACACCAGATATGTTGCACAAAACCATTCAACTTGAAAAATGAAGGCTGTTCACTGGCTTTGCATTATTCAACAAAACCTACAAGAGAGATAACGCCACACTGATGAATATTAAACGTCTAAAGACAAGGATTGGTCTCATTAGTAAAACCACACGAATAGGCCGACAGCCTTTTGGAATAATGATATCAACAGTAGGCCTAATGCAGTGTGGGTTCTGAAGCAGCACACCTTTAGCATAACGCTTGGATTTTGTCAAAGCTCATCAAGATTGTCAAAGCTCATCAAGATGGAT
>JAOYMR010000006.1:14059041-14071112 GCA_025802075.1 Tenebrosternarchus preto
AGGTTCTGATACACACTTGCATTCACTCTTCCATGTAGCTGTATGAGAGGTCCAACTCCTGCTGCTGAAAACATTCCTCAAACCATGACACTTCCTCCTCCACCTTTCACTGACTTTTTTACACACTTTGGGTTCAGTCTTTCCCCAGTTTGTTGACAAACATGTTTCCCATCAGACCCAAATAAATTAAACTTGCTTTCATCACTAAAATGAATTCTGGACCACTTCTCTGTCCACACATGCTCCTCAGCAAAGGTGAGTCTAGCTTGATTCTTTGTGCTAATGAGAGGTTTGCTTTATTCATGGTTGCTTTATTCATTAGCCGGTATCCATAGCCATTCTTGGTGATGATTTTACTGACGTGTCCAGGCATATGCAGAAGAGCAGTGGGAACAGGGTAAATCCTTGGCAGATCCTACACTTTACAGTGACCCATGCTGTTGCTCTGAAGATTGACTCTAGGGTTGTCTTGCACAGCCTTGTCTTGAGTTATTGAAGAAGGGTCTTAGAGTCCTGTTGATTTTATACAGTCTCAAGCATTCCAGGATCCATGTGTGGGCCATTGAGTCAGGGTTTCTTGTAAGTCAATCCAGGCAGTGCACATGTTGGTCTGTCTGATTTTCCAGTATTGTGTTTTATCCCACCAGTAGCTGGTGCATAGTTCCTATGGTGTTCTTTTCAGTGTATTACTAGTCCTTGCCGATGCCTTTCTGAGCTTCCAGAGGCAGGTTATCAGCCGGTATTGAACAGAACTGCCCCTGTCTGGGGGTCCTTCAGGATCAGGACTGTCCAGCCTTCAGTTAACCATTTAGGTTGGGTTCCATCCATTAGCAACTGTCTCATTTGTGCTTCCAGTTACTCGTGGAGTGCAGCTGGCTTCTTCAACCAGCAGACATGGACCATGTTAGGTCCTGGAGCTGTCCTGCTCTCTTGTATGTCTTCTGTTGTTCAATTCTTATAGCTGGCTATCTTCTTTCTCTACCTGTTGCACCTATCATGGTTTCCCAGCTTTAATAGCTGAGCATATTTACATATTTTAATAGCTGAGCCTAATGATCTTTCATGCCCATCATGTTTTAGTGGGGGGGATTTAAAAAAAAAAAAAAAAAAAACCTGTGCAGTTGAGTTTATGTGCATGTGTGAATGTGTCTGTGAGAGTATTTGATGAGTTTTGTCCTTGACTACCACAGATTCAATCCTGCAGTAGAAGCCTTTCAACCTACATTTTTCTCCAATGCTTAGACTGAACTCTCAAACACTAAATTTCTCTCTCCCTGCAGGAGTTAAAGCCACAGAGTCACTATAATCATGGCTACAGTGAAACTGTTAGTCGCAAGAACCATGTTGATGACTACAGCACCTGGGATATCGTCAAAGCCACCCAGTGAGTTATTGTTTTACATCAACACACACACTATCAACAACTGCCTAGAATTTCCTATTGTAGCAACATGAAGCGATATCTACCAACAGATTTACCAAGAACTAATGGGATATCAGCTGCATACACTAATAGGGACCTCGCTCAGGAAACTGCTTATGGCCAGAGACCTAGGAAATGAATCAGCTTAATGAATAAATTAAGTTTATTGAAAAACAATGAATAATGAGATAAAATTTTACAGAAATAAAGGATAGGTAAATTGGAAATTTAACTATGTGAAGGTAAAATATCCAGTTACTAGTGTAACATACTAGTATTACTAATAAAAGAAAGAAAAATAATAAAGTATGCAGGGAGAGTAACTTGATTATACCGGACTTGGCACCCTAACCGGATTAGTACCAAAGACACTTTACTGGAGATGGAATTTAAACTTGACTTGTAATTATATTGATTACAAATTTAATAGGAGATAGACACCTCAAAGTTTAAACTGACCCAGCAACCACATCAGAAATAGACTTGAGATGTATTAAGCCTTACTGTGAAATTGCCAGGGGGTTGGGACCCAAATTGTTGTCTCTGCATGCATATATGAAGCCACCAGCACATAAAATATGAGACTGCATGATACGGACTCTTGGATGCATACAAGCATGTATAACAAAACAAACTAACGAAAACACTGAACAAATAAAGAATACTTCGAAATATAACAAGGCTTAACTAGTGTAGAAAGCATGGCACAAACTTAGTTTCTCGGTCCATTGAGCAATGGCAGAACGAAGAAGTCCCTCTTTTCCTTTGTTCTGAGAATTTCATACTAAAATTTGGGGGTGGGTGCCTCTGCCTTTCCTGTCCACCAATTCGTCTACTACTAATGAATATTCCCAAAATTTTATCCTTCTCCTTGTGACTTGGTCACTCCTCAGGGTTTTAGGCGGGAAAGGTAAACAATGTAGGAGCACTTAATGACAGATAATATCAGCATGATATGTCCACACAAACACACACACAGACCACACTGACACTAGAGTAGCGCTGTATCGCATGGTTATATTTCTTACTATAACTACTTGGTGTGATGTCTGTCAATTTACAGATTTAACTCTAATTAATACAAAGCTAAGGTTAATAAACAGCACATGGTTACACACAAGTTATCCACAAACAAATTGCCCCAACAGTAACTTAATGGTAATGTAATTTGTCTAGTTCTTATTTAAAAGCATGTTTAACTTTTTCAGCTCAGAGTAATAAACCTGGTAATATTCCTGGTTCTTTCTACTCCATTTCATGGCACCATAGATCCATGGTTCAGAGCAAGTGATGGAACCAATATTAAGTTCTATGAGTTCTGAAGGACATTAGCCTCTGAAATGATCTCTAAGAGGAATCTGATGGTCACTTTCCTGTTCTGATAGCATAATCGGAAAGTGGAGTTTTCAATACTTAATAAATTAAAAGAAGCATTAAAGAATGTTGTCAGTTCCTTCCCCCCGCATTCCTCTTACAGTTCTCGGGTTACTTTGAGATTGTAAAATTATTTCTGGAGAGCCATAAACCTCTCACCCTGAGATCCTGAGAAAGGGTTAAGTGCTGGTAAGCTGGGTCCATGTAGCAGTGGTACCCCTGAGTGCCTGAGACCAGATCAAAGTTCAGGGGAAAAGTCATTTTAGAGTGCATTATCCACTCCACTAGACAGTTCTATGGTTGTATTTGGTTCCATCACATTGTCGTGGAGTTCTGCACTAAAACAGTTCAGATGCTAGGGGTTACGCCCTAGGTGTTACCCCTTAGGTGTTTTATTTGAGCTCTGCCCAACAATGAACTCCAGAAGCAATAATTTATTGATTTAAATTCTAATAATAATTAAACCAATAATAATTTATTGGTTTAAATTGAAATCTATAAGTAAAACCGATATGTCTAAATATGACTGTTTCTTACAGTGGTTTAGAAATACAAAAATGTTAACAAATCGGACCACACAAAGGAATTTGTGACAACATAACAAAATCTAAAATGGGTCATGTTAACATGCTGCAGCAAAACCTGAGACACAACGGCAAAAACACAAACATGCCATTATTAACTCGAAACACAATGTGTAAATCCTTATTGAGCATTATATGCTTGCTGCTGATTGGCTGCAAAATGGAGATTTACATAGCAGCTACAGATCTGGGCCAGATCAGCAGATACTGGCATACAGGTTTTACAGCTTCATGCTCCATGTATGGTTTAAGTACAAGTTGTGAATACAAGCTTCACTATTAACGTATGGAATCTGAGTGGATGTGAGTCAGATGTGCATTCGCAGATGTTACAGAGAGCGGTGCTGTCACTGGAGTTACAAAAGGTAAGTTGCTAAGCTAGCTAGCAAGGTTAACTAAACTGGCTTTCCAAACAAATTCAGGGACAGTTGTTCTTTTAAAAGAATGTAGTTTGTTGGTGTATTTCGACCGGTTTCAGCATATTAAAGTTATGTAGCATATGCTAGCTAAGCAGGATTTTTTTTTATTAGGTTGTGCCCTGCTAGCTAGCTCATGGTTTGAGTCAATAGCTAATTAAATGTTATAAGCACCTAGCAAACTGTTTAGTTGTCTACTACTTGTATAGTTAAAGTATTATTTTTTTAGTCTCTTAAAGGGTGAGCTTAATTTATTACCATTGTATGTGCACAAAGACTTATAAATGTGTACCCCATTCTCACTCTTAACCGTGCTGGTATTTACTAGTTTGCAACTAGTAGCAAATTGATGAATAGAAATAAATGCTCTTGTGCATTTGCATTTTATCAATTAAATGATTAACCACTAATACTAAATGTTTTTTAATCTGGTTTAGTGCACAACACTACTTTGTTGAGTGTCATCCCTCACAAAACCAAATCATTTCAACACAACCAATCCATATAGTCTTTTTTGTAACTAAACCTTCGTCACTGGTTTAATTGTCCTCCATGAGTGACCTGACTGATCACAATGTATGCCAACTGCAGAGCAAGGTTCCTCTGCAGATCACTGCTGCTAAGGACGCTGTTGAGGACGCAGCTTCACCTAGCAATGTTCTTTTGAGAAACACCCAGAGAGAGAAAAAGAGGGAGTGTGTTAGATGGTTTCTTTTGTGCAAGTACCTTTCAAACCCTACTTCCATGAAGGCCAAATATTGCTGCACAGTAGAACAGCGCATCAACATTAGAGTCTGATGAATCTACGGAAGGTTTTCTGCAGTCATAGATGAGTTTTGAATTGCCCTTCTAGTAATTCTACAAGAATATCTGTCTGAAAGTCCTCCAGACTTCCACCACTGCTATTAACTGTCATTTTTAATTATATTACAACCTAAGGGAAAAGGCAGCATGAAAATGTTTTTGCTATTTTCCTATAGCCACCTGCTTTGTGGGTATCAATTGTTTTCATTTTCAGAGCGCTAGGCAATTACTTAGAGGACCCTATGACAGTTATGTATAGGAGTTCTTTATAAAGGAGTCATTTCTAAAGCTTTGAAATTTGCATCATCTGGCCTTTACTTACCATGACTGTGAAGCCGTAGCCCTAGCCCTATCGAGCTAATTAAGGTCTGAGGGCTTGGTAAAAGCTGTCTGAGCGTTCATATTGAACCTTTACATGATGTTCCCTGACTTTTTGTTTTACTCTAAAATTGAACAAAACAAATCTTGATTAAAATGAAGTGTTTAATTTTGATGCCTTTAGGTCTTCTATTCATGTAACTATTCTAACAGACATTTTGACCAGGGTTACACACATGCCACTGTATAATAAAGACAGTTATATAGACTTAAGCCTACCTGTTGTTGAACAGTTTGTGTTAACCATCATATATGCTTATCCAGTCCTCTTTACATTACATTAAATGGATTGGTGAGTCACTTATGGCATATAGCTTAATGTAATACATGTAGAGGAGGTGACTGATGCTTGTGGCATTCTGTTGCCACTCTTGGTGATTTTCACTGATGGGTTCAGGCTTATGCCGAACAGTAATGAGGACAGGGCATCTCCTTGGTAAATCCCGCACTTGATGGTGACCTGTGCTGTTGGTCTGAAGTTGGACTCTAGAGTTATTTGCCACAGCCCCACTGAGTTCTCGATGAAGGTTCTCAAAGTCCAGTTGCTATTATTCAGCATCAAGCATTTCAGGATCCATGTAGAATTACAACAGATCCCAGGAACATGGAGATCTCCAAACAGAAGAACTAAGATCCTGATAAATCTTTTTAACGTAACCTATAATCATAACCTTTTATTGACAAATACATCTAGTTTATTAAGCAAATACTTCATATTTACAGTGTTGACCCTTTTAAAGACTTTTGCAATTCGCCTTAGCATGCTACATATCAGCTTCTGGGCAAAATTTTGACTGATGGCAACCCATTCTTGCCTAATTGGTGCTTGGAGTTGATCACAGTTTCTGTTTTTCGTTTGCCCACCCCTTTTTGAGGATTGACCACAGGTTCTCAATGGGATTGAGATCTGGGGTTTCCTGGCCATGGATCCAAAATTGCCTTTTGCCTTGTGACAAAAACATTGTTCATCACCAAATTGCTCTCGGATCTTTGGGAGAAGTTGCTCTTGGAGGATGTTTTGATACTATTCCTTATTCATGGCAGTGTTTTTTGGCAAATTTTTGAGTGAACCTTGGATGAGAAGCCATCCCACACATGAATGGTCTCTGGATGCTTTATTGTTTCATACGGCATGACACAGGATTCATAGTAGCGCTCACCTTTTCTTCTCCGGACAATAATTTTTCCAGATGTCTGAAGGGAGCTTCATTTGAGAAAATAACTTGTTTTTCTTTGCTTGTCCTTTTCTTTGCATCCTCCAAAAGCCTTCACTTCACTGTGTGTGATGTAATCACATCTGCCTTCTGCCATTCCTGAGCAAACTTAGCAGTGGTAGTGACAAAATCATGTAGCTGCATCCTCTTTTAGGAGACATTCCTGGCACTTGCTTGACTTTCTTGGGTGCCCTGAAACCTTCACTGCAATTGAACCTCTCTTCTTGAAATTCTTGATGATTTGATAAATTATTGATTTAGGCGCTTATCTTACGAGCAGCAGTGTCCTTGTCTATGAAGCCCTTTTGATATAATGCAATGATAATTGCATGTGTTTCCTAGGAATAACCATGGTTAATGGAAGAAAACTTCAAGCACCACCACCCTTTTAAAGCAACCAGTTTGCTCTTCTAATCATCATGACGGAGTAATATCAGCTGCATTTTCCTTGTTAATACTTTCTCCTCAGCTAATGAGAAGACCACGGAAATGATTTTAGTACTGAAATACAGTGACTATAATGAAGTAATTTTTGTGATTTATTAATTTTCATGGCAAGGGATAAGTTTGCAATTTATGGTCATTCGTCAATCTATAGTTGATTCAAATTGTCACTATAAAAACCGAAGCAGCTAATTTTGTGAAAATGACTGACCTTGTACACTATAGCCCAGAAATAAGTACACCCTTTGTTAGGATTTACAAATATGCTTTTTTAAAAAAAAAAAAAAAAAAAAAAAAAAAAATATAGCAAAGTAGTACTGGCAGCTTTATTTAGTAGACATTTGACTAATCCCAACATAATTTTATTGCAAATGCCAAAGAAAGAAACATTTAGTATATTGGTTTACAATAGTAGACGATCAAAAATGAGTACACCATCAGTCAAGCCAGGAAAATGTGACATAAAACTAGTATTTTGAGTGTCCACCTTTGCTATTCATGACTGCATTGAGTTTCCTAGCCATAAATTCTTTTTTTTTTTTTTTTTTTTTTTTTTTTTTTTTTTTTTTTTTTTGCGTATTCTGCTGTCAGTAATTCTCTACTCCTTTTGGAAGACTTCCATCAGGGCTTGATGTTCCATAGTCTGCTGGTTTCAACTTTTTACAACTCCCCAAAAATGCTCAATGGGATTTAAATCAGCCGAGATACTTGGCCACGCCAAGACTTTCACCATTCAGTGTTGTAAGTAGGCAGTTGTGGCCCTAGATGTGTGTTTGGGGTTGTTGTTATGCTGAAAAACTGATCATCAACCCAATGTTCTCAGACAGGGTAACATGTGCTCTTCAAAAATTTCACAGTGATTCTCAGCTTTCATGATGCCATCAATGAAACACAGTTATCCTACTCCCTTGGCACTCGTACATCCACAAAGAAGCACATTTCCACCACCATGCTTTACTGTCAGGACCATGCATTTATCATGGTAGTCTTCTCCCTGCCGGTGCACCTTTTGGATACCATACACTGTGTGCAGAATTATTAGGCAAATGAGTATTTTGATCAGATCATCCTTTTTATACATGTTCTACTCCACGCTGTATAGGCTTGAAAGCCAACTACCAATTAAGTAAATCAGGTGATGTGCATCTCTGTAATGAGAAGGGGTGTTTTTTGAGTGGTTTGTTTTTTCTTCAACTTCCTGGAATTGTCATCAATTAACACTGCCATTTTGTGTCTTATCTCACACCACTATGTCTGATTTTTTTATATGATGTATATGATTGATTGATTAATTCATTAATCTGACTCCATAGTATATAAAATATCCCTAAAGCTCAGCCATGTTGATGGGAGTACACTCTATAACATGGCCTAGCACGAGCAACATTCAGGATGCTTAGTCAGCAAGTTGTGCTGAGAGTAATTAATACATTTCACTGTTTTTATAGGAGCTAATCACCAGAATGTCCAATAATTTCTAATAGGTTTCCTGATTAATACCATCTTAGGTTTCTGAATATTATTTGAGCTTCTCTTTGTGTGTGTGTGTGTGTGTGTGTGTGTGTGTGTGTGTGTGTGTGTGTGTGTGTGTGTGTGTGCGTGCGTGTGCGTGCGTGCGTATGCGTGTATGTGCCTGAATAGGTATGGGATATTTGAGCGGTGTCGGGAGCTGGTGGAAGCAGGGTATGATGTCCGTCAGCCAGATAAAGAGAACGTCACACTCTTGCACTGGGCTGCCATCAATAATCGCCTAGATCTTGTCAAGTAAGTTTATTCCTGTCTTAATTGTCTAGCTGATAATTGTAGAGATCTATAAACACTTGCAACATTGGTTACATTTACATGTTAAATATTAAATGTTTGAGCAAGCAAGACGTGTTTTTATAAAGTGCAGTTATGATCTGGAGTATTGGGCTGCGCACATCATGTACCTGTTGCAGATGAATACAACTAACATGGAAACAGGGCTGTGCGATATGACTATGTGTAATACCATGTGATGTATATTGTCTTTGATTGTATATTGGTTTTTTATGCTCTTATTCTATTTTGTGCTCTATTGTTTCTTTTCGGTCGCAAAACAAGCTTTACAGCAGTATTTTTCATCATTTTGCATTAAAGGAACACAAACAAACATGAATATTACCATGACAGATTGAATGACAGACTGATGAATCATGAGCTGTAAAGCTCACACCCACACCCAGCCACTCACTCACATGTAGCCAACCTCCATCAACCAGCCAATCGGACATCTCCAACTCCTCAATCATCAGCCCATCTAATCATATAATAATTTCACTTCTATGTTCCCAGTGACCCACTTATTGATCAATACAGAACATCTGCACCTTGATTTACCACCTTGATTTAGTGGCAGAAATGGACACCACCACTTAGAAGTATTACAGAGATAAAAAGTGGTAAAGTGGAGAGAACATGAATAGAGGACTGGTGAAGGAAAGTCAAGACAAATGTATTTATTCAGCCCTTTTTACAACAGCTGTTGTCGCAAAGCAGCTTTACAGATGTCCAAGTTAAAGCCATCAGTGATCAAGCCAAGGGTGAGGGTGGAGAAGGAAAAGCTCCCCGAGGGCATGAGGAAGAAACCTTGAGGGGAACCAAGACTCAAAAGGGGCCTATCCTCTTCTGACCGACAGCGAGTACTACAATAACAAAAGTTCAAACAGTGAACAAAAATAAGTAATGAAAGTCTATTACTCACTTGTGCGATTATATATAGGTTCCTGATATCCAGTAGAAGTGTAAAAAATGACAATTGTGAATAGAGCAATTTGAGACTGGTAGGACTAGCTATGACAGAATAACTACAAAAGGAGAACCAGCATGTAACACAGACATGTGGGATCCAGCCAATCACTGTCACAAACTTGAGTGCACTTGAGAAATGGGTGGGCAACAGCATCCAAACATGCCAGTTTACCAAAAAACTATGACCATGAACCCTCCAGCTCCACACCTTCAACTACAAAAATCTATTAGCAAAATGCCTGAGTAAACAAATCTTGATTTATTTTTTTTCAATCTGAACTTAAAAACTGTGATTGTGTCTGATTCCCAAACAACTAGTTGGAAGGCTGATAATGCCTGTAATGTTAGTCTTATTTTTATCTTGGCAGTGTTCCTGAGGTGAAGAAGGTGATTAGATTAGATTCAACTTTATTGTCATTGTGCAGAGTACAAGTACAAAGCCAAAGAAATGCAGTTAACCTGATCTAACTAGAAGTGCAAAATACAGTATATTTACATATAAATTGCAGTATAAAATTATCTAGATTGTACAGTGTGTGTGTGTATTAGATATATATAGATAGACAGATATAGTAATTTATATAGATAGAGTTAAAAGTGAGTGCCAGGTTGTTGTCGCTGCACCTCATCCCTGTAGGCCGACTAATCGTCATCTCTGATCAGGCCCATAACCGTGGTGTCGTCCACAAACTTATGGAGTTAGAGCCATAAACAGGAACATAGTCATGGGTGAATAGGGAATACAGGAGGGGGCTCAGAACACAACCTTGTGGCACACCAGTGTTCAGGGAGATGGAGGATGAGAAGAGTTTGTGTCAGGGGTCTGGGGTCTGTCAGTTAGGAAGTCCAGAATCCAACTACAGAGAGGTGCTGATACCAAGCTGGCTAAGCTTGGAGATCTGCTTGGAGGGAATCAGTGTTGAGTGATGAACTAAAATCAATGAACACTATTCTGACATATGAGTTTTGGCACTCCAGATGGGTCAGGGCAGTGTTCAATCTTCAATTGACCTGCACTGGCAGTAGGCTAACTTGTGTGGGTCAAGTGTAGCAGGCAGGCGTGATTTCACATGAAACGAAACTAGTCTTTCGAAGCACTTGGTGGTGGTGGTGGGGGGGGAGTGAGTGTGACAGGGCGGTAGTCATTCAGGGCAGAAGCAGTTTAATGGCGGTCTTAAAGATGGTTGGGACAACAGCCTGGTCCAGCGACAATTTTATGTCAGTGAAGACCTCAGCCAGCTGCTCGGAACAATCTTTAAGCACCCAACCAGGTACTCCATCTGGGCCTGCTGCCTTGTGAGCATTCACCCTAGTGGAGAGTGTGTGTCTGCTCATCTGGTGGTAAATCCATCTTGGAAAAGAGCACCTTATTTTCTCTTGTTGAAGTGAGCATAAAAATGGTTGTCGGGCAACGATACACAGTTGGAGGGGGGTGCATCGCTGGGAGCTTGTAATCAGTTATTGTGCGTATGCCTTGCTATATACGCCGAGGTTCAGAGGAGTTGAAGTGCTGTTCAATCCTCTGCTTGTAGCAGTATTTAGCCTTTGATATGCCTCTCCTGAGGTTGGCTCCAGCTAAGCTCTACACTAAGGTGTAGTTTTGTAGGCATTAGCCATACTGGTGTAAACGTGATCCAAAGTTGCTGATTCCCCCCCCCCCCCTTGTTGCACAAGAGATATTCTGATAAAACTTTGGAAGTCCAGATCTCAGTTTGCTGAGATTTCCAGCAACAATAAAGGCTCCCTCTGGGGGTGCGTTGTTTGCAGTTTGCTAACCGCAGGACAAAGGTCTTTCATAGCCACGTTAGCATTCGCATCCAAAGGAACATGAACTGCAGCAGCAGCAATGCAATTAACCTATTGTGAGAGGAAGAAAGGTCTGCATCCAGATCAGCAGAGCATTGGGTATCAACAACAGCAGAGTTCGTGACCTATGTTTTGTTTACATAAATGCAGACACCACCGCCACAGCTTTTTCCCAAAGCTATTGCTGACCTTTTCGGCTTCCAATTCCACCACTCTGTTAGAAACATTGCTGCTAAGCAATAAAAAACATGAGATTCCAGTCCATGAGCCTTTTCCATGTGAGGGTCCATACCTTTAGTTCGTCCAGCTTGTTCACCAGCGACCGAGGAAAATGCTACTTGGCAGCGGCTGGAATAGATTTAACTTTACCTTGGCACCCCATCTTTGTTTGCGGTCTTGACCCCGGTGCCAGGCTTTTCCAGTTGGGATGAATGGCTCGGCTGGTCTTGGTGTCCTGGTTAACTTTTGAGGTACACTCTATTGCCAAAAGTATTCGTTCGCCTTCCTTGACCCGCATATGAGCTTAAGTGACATCCCATTCCTAATCCATAGGGTTCTATATGATGTTGGTCCACCCTTCGCATCTACAACAGCTTCAACTTTTCTGGGAAAACTGTCCACAAGGTTTAGGAGTGTGTAAGTGCATTTGTGAGGTCACATACTGATGTTGGACGAGAAGGCCTGGCTCTCAGTCTCCGCTCTAAATCATCCCAAATGTTCTCTTGGGTTGAGGTCAGGACTCTGTGCAGGCCAGTCAAGTTCATCCACACCAGACTCTACCATCCATGTCTTTATGGACCTTGCTTTGTGCACTGGTGCACAGTCATTTGGATGGGTGAGCGAATACTTTTGGCAA
>JAOYMR010000006.1:14071212-14085283 GCA_025802075.1 Tenebrosternarchus preto
GAGGCGACAGTGGCAAGGAAAAACTCCCTGGACAGGGGTTAGGAAGAAACCTTGGGAGGACCAAGACTCAAAAGGGATCCCATCCTCCATTGGGCGGCCCGGCTGGTAGCGGTCCATTTCTAAGTCCTTGTGGAACTGGAGTGTATGGCCAGTTCAAATGGAAACCCATTCTCCATTGGGCAGCCCAGCTGGTAGCGGTTCCATTACAAGCAGCTAGCAGACAATCGGTTTAGGCTGTTATTCTGCTCCCTGGCCTGGACTCTGGATTGTTAGAGATTCATTTGGCCCATCTTAAAACTATGAGCTATGCTGCAAGAAATGAGAGCATGTCCCATCCTAGCAGACCAGCATTCATCCTCAAAAGTTCCAATGTTCTATAAAGCCCACATGGTTTTCGGTGCTCTACTTGGACATCCAGCAGTTCAGTGACCATATCCTACTGTAAGATACATGCCACATTGCATGGGTCACATTGGGTCTGGAGGACTGGTGCTTCCGGTGGACGAGCCTTAGAGTTAGCTTTGGTTTTGGCAAGTTGGCACCTATGCACCCCGCCATGACGCTCTAATGCCGAAGTATGGAGGGTTACATACACCGCCTAGGGCACCCAGACTTTGCCTTACAAAGATTACACTACTCTCACTCTTACTAACTGTCTCTAAAGTCTAGATGCGCACCTCTAAAGCTTCAGTCTTCTCTCGTCAGAGCGGCATTAACTTACACTTATCACAGATAAAACTATTACTAACAACAGAGGAAGACTGATTGAACATCCTGCACTCCACACTCCACACACTGAACAAACTGAATGTTTGCCATGGTGGTAGAAGAAATGTGCCTTAAACAAATCTTAAACAAAGCTTTATGTGTGGATGCCCAAACTTCGCAAACCTTAAACCAACATGAAGGTGAGGATTAGGATTCCATTCTAAATATGGAAAAATATATATATATTTTTTATGCCGTTTAAGTAGTCTTGCTGATTAGCAGGTAACAAGAACAAGATGCTTAGACTTCAAGCGAAGTCGAGCATTGCGTTAAACCTCCCTCGGGTGCAGAAAGGGAATGATTAATTGGCTCATTGACCGTCTTAACAGAAGAGGAGAGTGAAAGCTACAGAAAGTAGGAGAAGCCAGTCAGACAAGTAGACACAAAATGAACTGGCTAGCTAGCAACTGCTCATACACACTTTCTATCAACAGTTTTTTCTTTTACTAGCTAAATGTTAGAGGAAACAGTGTTAGCAAATAGCTACCTAGCTAACTGCTAACACATACTTCAGTTTTACATTTTGGAAGATACATACCTTCTTTACAAATGCATTTAAAGATGGTAATCAACTTCACCACTATGAACAATTAAAATTCCACCCTAAACCTACAACAGAGATGTGTGCTGTTGTACCCCAGTATACTTTAATAAGAAATATGTCTTTTGATATGGTAGTTTTATACAAAATACTTAATTATCACAAAATGTGCTCTATCATATGTATTTTTTATCTTGATATGAAATTACCTGTGTCTTGTAATTTGATATTTTGGTCATAACGCCCAGCCCTAGCATTATATGAAAAAGTTGTCACACACATTTGCTCAAAGCTGCTTTGAGAAAATGGTTGTTGTAAGAAGTGCTAGATAAATGCATTTCAACTTGACTTTTTTTTACATTTGTTAATGAATATTAGGTCATTTTAAATATTACTGTATACATGATATGAAATTGTATCCATCCTTTGTATACATTAAATTATTAAAGCCTTAGAAGACGTTTTCAATGAGAAATTGCTATCATAATAGGTATTGAGCATGTGCATATGTGACAGTATAAATAATTCTTACTGTACAATGATTTGCACTCTGTGTTGAACAGATACTACATTTCCAAAGGTGCCATAGTGGACCAGCTTGGAGGAGACCTCAATTCAACACCACTGCATTGGGCTACAAGGTGAGAGAGAGAGAGAGAGAGAGAGAGAGAGAGAGAGAATGATGATGATGATGATAGAACCATTTATGCACCTATCAGTATATTGAGTCTCTCTGCATTTCTTCTTTGTGGGTGTGCAGGCAGGGCCATCTCTCAATGGTGGTCCAACTGATGAAGTATGGGGCAGACCCATCTCTGATTGATGGTGAGGGCTGTAGCTGTGTGCACCTGGCAGCCCAGTTTGGACACACCTCTATTGTGGCTTACCTCATAGCTAAAGGACAGGTACACACATTTTTTCAGTCGAATCAAAAGTAATGAGTTTTATTGTCATGTCACACTTTGACGGAAGTGAGTGAAAAGCTTCGGTGCTTAGTCCTTACAATCTGGTAATAGTATTACCAGACTGTATATATTCTATATTTTGCAATATATTTCCCTTGGTATTGTTTATAAAACGCAGAGAATTGGGGGTCAGATCATGGAGAGGCATTGATTGGGCATGTGAGTGTGGTATGTAAGAGTATACGCCATGCTGGAGTACTGCTGACTGTTCAGCAGCCTGGCCTGCAGCACAAAACTATTATTGAGCCATCTGGTTCTAGTTTGTGTGCTTCTGCACCGTCTGTCAGATGGTAGTAATGAGAACAGACTGTATTGGAGGTGGAGTCTCTTATGATCCTCTAGGATTTACTCAGTGTGTGGTGTACAATGCCAGAAATGATTGAAATCCAACTCCAGAGATTTGTTAGGCTGTCCTCACCACCCTCTGCAAAGCTTTTTGGTTCTGAACAGTGCTGTTCTAACCTAGTGGTGATCCAGCCTGACAGGATGCTCTCCACAGTGCAAGTGTAAAATATCATTCAATATTGGTTCAAGCCAAATCTCTACAACCTTCTAAAGTACAAGAGACAGTCTTGCACCTTCTTTACCACATGACTCACGTGAGGTTCTCTTAACTACTGCTGGTGATGGGTATGTGCTACCTTTTGTGCTTCCTAAATTCTATAATAAAGTCTTGTTTTTACTGATGTTGATTGAGAGGCACCATTGTGTCAGGGAACTGACCTCCTTTCTATAGACTCCCTCTCATCAGAGATCAGTCCTACAACCATTGAGTTGTAGCGGCATATGCACTTTGGTAAATTGGCCAATTAGATATTAAGATTAATCATGCACCACCTAGATTCCAGGAGAATTTTAGTTAATGATTAATTGATTAATAGTTCATTATTAATTAATAACATATTCATTTAGTCTCTATCTGGTACAAACTCATGCATCCATGTTTCCCTGATCCATATTGTGCAGCAATCTCTTGTCTCACACTGAAATGAGATGTGTGTTCTCGGTTTGCTGAGTTTGTTGTGTAAACACTGTCCTAGTAGTTTACTGAATAGTTTGCGCCATGTTCAAACACTCATTCCATAATGGCAGCACTGTGTTATTTTCTAAAATAGCTGGAGGATTAGGGTGATGGTTATAAAATGACTGCCACTTTGTGGTGTTTGAAAATTATTATGGTGTGTGGATGTTTTGACAGTGTCAGCATCACATTTCTGTCCTACATCTATTGCCAACTAAGCTTTCAAAAACAAATATTTGTTCATTTATACCATATGTATGCATGACACTTTGTTAAACATTACTCTCTTGTGTAGTCTAAATTTAGTGCAAGACCTCGCACATTAGTGGTGTTTTGCACTCATATAAAAGAGAGAAAATATAGAACCCGTGTTTAGTTTAAATGCACCAGGAGGCCAGTTTACAACAACATACTGAGTTGGTGTGTAGATGTTTTAATAATACAATCTAAAATGCGTTTTATTGTTCTACCTAATACAGCAATTATTCAAGAAGGATGCTTACTTTTAGTTGTTTCCAACCAAACATTTTTTTGTAGTTTAGTTAAAATACTAAATCCTACATAGTACAATCAAACATCCATAATATTGCTTAAGATGTTTTACATGTCCTTGTATTTTTTTCCTGATCATAAAATTGAGACAAATACACAATGAAATCTGAATGATATTTAGCATCTAGGGACTGTCTGTTAATTATCTGTAAAATGCACTGTTGTGCCCCTAGGATAGAGCTAGGGCCAGAACTCTGTGATTGCAGAATGTAACAGCCGTGTCGTTTGCAATAATCACAGTCAGGTCATGATTGTAATATTTATCACTGTCGGAAGCTCTACTGAAGTTAAGTGTTTTCATTTAGTTTTTTCCCCCCTCCCTTTCTCTCATACTTCAGGATGTTGATATGATGGACCAAAATGGTATGACTCCTTTGATGTGGGCTGCCTATCGTACACACAGGTTTGGGGCTTTTATGTGTGTTTTTCTTTTTGCGTACTTCACTCTGTAAAGTTAGATTAGTGCAAATAGTCCCCTTCCACGTTCTCTCCATTCTACAGTGTGGATCCAACACGTCTATTGCTGACGTTTAATGTGTCTGTGAATCTTGGTGACAAATACCATAAGAATACTGCACTGCACTGGGCTGTGCTGGCAGGTAACACTACTGTGATCAGCCTGTTACTGGACTCCTGCGCTAACGTTGATGCACAGAATATTAAGGTACAGCTTGCTTCCGTCATAGGCAGTAGCAGACACACCCAACCTATACAGCCTTACATGGTACAAAATAATATGTTACACTAAATAATTAGACATTGTTTAATGTTGGTTGTTTCCTGCTAGGGAGAAACGCCTCTGGATCTGGCAAAACAAAGGAAAAATGTGTGGATGATCAACCATCTACAGGAAGCCAGACAGGCCAAAGGCTACGACAGTCCTTCATACTTGAAAAGGCTTAAAATGGACAAGGTTATTTAACTGTTAATGTTTCCTCGTTAATGTTACCTAAATAAGAACAATGCCTGCCATGGGTATCGTGCTGGAAAAAAGTACTTCATACATTAAACCTGTTTACAAGTCAATCTCCAACAGCACTAGGACTTGTAGAATTAAAATAAATGATGCAGAACAAATGTTGACGTACTTTAGCATCCTATCTGAGCTCTTTTAATTAAAAAAGTAAAAACATGGTGGGAAAATGCCAGATGGGTGCTTAAAATGCCATTTGACATGCAGAAAATACCCAGCATACATGCATACATGGGCAGTTTTGATGTTGAGATGAGATTCAAAATGCTAAGAAAATAAATAAATAACATCTGCCCATAGTCCTTAATATTTACAGTACTTCAATTATCTATGGTGCCATGACTGTTCAGATAACTGTTTTATGGCTGCTCAGACTGTATGTGTATATGTGTAAGCATTTTTGGATATATGTGTGTTTGCTATATTCAGGAATTCCGTCAGAAGGTGATGTTGGGTACACCTTTCGTGGTGATCTGGTTGGTGGGCTTCATTGCTGACCTGGACATTGATTCCTGGCTCATAAAGGGAATTTTGTATGCAGCAGTGTGGCTTGCTGTGCAGTTCCTCTCCAAGTATGATACACATACCCACACACATGTCCATAAGGGTTTCCTGCAAGGATCTTATTTAGTATGTATGTAGATTAGCTTTGTTAAAACTATTGTACTAAACATATATGGTTATTAGTCGCCCTAGCTATTGTGGGTCATTTCTATATAAATTTAAAAAAGGCAGATGTATCAAACATCAGTCCATGTGATCTCACACCCCCACTGCTGTTTCTCTCTAGATCTTTCTTTGACCACTCCATGCATAGTGCCCTGCCCCTGGGAATCTATTTGGCAACTAAATTCTGGATGTACATCACCTGGTTTTACTGGTTCTGGAATGATATCCTTTTATAGCTTAGGTTTAATCTTTTTGACATGAGTGACACTGTAATCTTGGAACTGTAAACAATTAATATGGGGGGTTCTTGGCAGATTCTTGGGTTTGCTGTCTGTGTCTTGGTGTTAGGCAGGTAGCTTGGATCAGAGTCTGAATGTTGTGACTTCTGTATTAGTCTGGGTACCTCTTGATCTACAGAAGACTCATGATCAGAACACTGTATGAGGCTGAAGCAGACAGCAGGGTGTACCTTGATGACAGACTAGGAAAAAAAAGGCAGGAAGGATAAAGTTACCTGCAGATTAAATTAGCTTGTATGATCATTCACAAGGATTTAATCACTCTAGACTTACTGTGTTTGATAAGTTAAGAATAAGATGTCTTCACTGGTCACGTGGAGTTGTTGTGAAATCAGGGAGCAGTAGCTTTATTGGCTGCTACATTGATTAGTTTAATTTGAACATGATACAGTACCCTACACCTGTATGAAGGAGATCATTTAGAGCTTTTTACTGTATGCTATTTAGTAATATGTCAGTTATGTTTGTAAACATAGAAAGAATCCAGTGTTTATGTGACGGTGGTCATCCTTTTGTGTCCTTAACTCCTCCCACATCTTCCATTTGTTACCATCCATCTGCCCTTCCTGCTTAACAGCCTTGCTCTCTTCTACAACTTTGGGAAGTCTTGGAAGTCTGACCCTGGAATAATCAAAGCTTCTGAGGAGCAAAAGAAAAAGGTGAAACGAAAGTTAATCTGAAATCTGCCATCTCCACTCAAACTCAAAAGCCACTGATCTTCTAACTGTGCAAAGTCAAAACCACACTGACCGAGCATTCTCCAGCAAACAGTACCAATTTCAGCATACCATCATACCAACATTGATAATTGGATTTGTTTGTTTGAGAATTTTTGGCTGGTGTGTTCTGGCCTTAAGACACCGGTGACACCTTGTATGTCTTGATATGTAGTTGTGTAGTGGAATAGAATAAAGTGAAGTAAAGTGTAGTGGAGTTACTAAAGAACCTAACTGCTCAAGCCTCACTGCAGTACACTGGAGCTGTAGGGATGTTTTCCTATCGAGGAGTAGAAATGTCTGAGTGAGATCTGAGAGTATGTGAATGCTTTTAAGATGATGCCACAGCCTGGTCCTTCTTTTAGCCTAATTCTTTTTCATCCTAAATAAATGAGAATGATTTCTTTATGTCAGTGTCTAAAAACTCACGTTGACTTTGTACTATAATATGCTGCATGAATTTCATAATGGAGTCGGTGAACCTTTAACAAATTCACAGTTGTGTGCTCTCTCTCTCTCTCTCTCTCTCTTTCCCTGTCTCTCTCACCCCTAGACTATTGTAGAGTTGGCAGAGACAGGAAGTCTGGATTTGAGCATATTTTGCAGCACCTGTTTAGTAAGTATCATGCTGGTTCTCACCCTCAGATTGAACATCTTGTTATTTAAACACTACAGTGTATAAATGTGCATTTCCTGGTGATCAAATTGTCTTCATGGCTGTTTCAGTAAGCAGGTTTTCATAAAACACAATGGCCATCATCTTTTCTATGCACTTCTCAGATACGGAAGCCCATAAGGTCCAAGCACTGTGCAGTGTGCAACCGATGTATTGCCAAGTTTGATCACCATTGCCCATGGGTAGGCAACTGTGTAGGTGAGTTCCAGAAGGATGAACTATCACTAACTTTTAACCATAGTGCCAGAGCTGTTGAGAGATCTGATAGTCCTAGTGTCCTCCTGTTCTCTAGCCTTAACTTGTAATTTTAATGATTTCCCCAGCTTTAAAATAAGTTGTATGATTTGTCAGTTGTAACCCAAGATAAGATACTTTACTACAAATTTCTAGAAGTCAATTTAGGTTTGGTGGCATGTCAGTGCTCAGTTTGGATTCTGCAAATGTATGAGTGAATGTATTGTAGTAGTAGTAGTAGTAGTAGTAGTATGCAACAAATACTTTATTTGATGTCATAGAAAAGCAGTGTGTGTGTATGTATGCATGCATGCATGTGTGTGTGTGTGTGTGTGTGTGTTTGTATATACACATACACACACCAATTAAATTTCATTTATATAGTCTGTTGAAAAAACAATTAAGACTTTACTCAACGTGCAAGCCAAAGGTGACATCAGCTAGGAACACTGATGACCTGAGAAGGTAGACTCAGAAGTGAAAGGATTTATAAACAACTAAAAGAAATGTGTAAACGATTGAAAGCATTTAGAATTGGACAACTGAAAGAATGTATAAATTGACAGTTCAAAATAATTTGTGTGCAATTCAAGTGAGATTAGTCTAATATAAGCACACGACCATTAACCATGACCGAACGTCAGAAGGGTTGAGAACAGTGAAGATCTCGGGCACGTCCATGGAGGGAAACATAGCACACCAGAATCATGGTTTGGCATGACATCAGACAGGCCCCCATGGTGGAATAGTAGAGCAGGATCATGAAGTTGCCTCACATCAGGAAAGTAGTTAAAGGGATATAGTCACCAGAGTAAAACATGTACTATTTCAATATGTAGGAGTTGAAAGAAAAGGTTAAATTCTGGAAGAAGACTGGGAGAAGGTACAGCTCTGTGGCAGCTATGCCCCACAGCTCCACTCTCCCTGTGATAAAAGCCTCAGGGCTGTTTAGCATAATGCACTTTTCACTGAAAAGAAATGCTTTCATCTCCTCTCTAGAACACAATCAAATTAGTATCAGGCATTTTATATAAGAACACACACAAAATAACATTTAGCATCCACAGCCTTGGATTACAGAAAGGTATAAATTCATTCACCTAAAGACTTCTCTTTTATATAGGTTGATCCCAAACTCTTGATGTTCTGGGTTTCTAGCTTCTACATTAATTCAGAGAACCAAAATACCTTATTCTAACCTGGATTTGTCTGTCTCTCTCTCTTATCTGTGTGCAGGAAGTGGGAATCACAGATATTTCATTGGCTACTTGTTCTTTCTGCTGTGTATGATCTGCTGGATGATGTATGGCTGCATTTGCTGTGAGTTCCAGAGACTTTTCTCCCTGACACACAAACATACATTCCCACAGCATGTGAGATTTATCTCATTTTAAAACAGTGAGACACTGGACACAGTAAATTATTTGATTTGTTAAAAAAAGAATAATAATAACAACAACAAAAAAACAACAAGTGGCATTATCTTAAAGCTGTGGTCTTGTGTGGCAGTACACTTGGAGTGCTGCTAGTGGGTCCACATTGGGATCTAAACCATATCAATGAGTAGAGATGGCAAGTTTAGCGCAACTATACTAACTCACAGCTTATTCAAAGTTTTGTATCCTCTCTTCCCCTAGACTGGAAAATCCATTGTGCGACAAGTTACAGTAAAGATGGTATCTGGATCTACATTACACAGATTGCCACCTGCTCTCCATGGATGTTCTGGATGTTTCTGAATAGTGTCTTCCACTTCATGTGGGTGGCAGTCCTCATTATGTGCCAGCTGTACCAGGTAAGGTTAACATTATTCAGCAAAGCTTTGTCTGTGTGTGTGCAAGAGCTATTTGTGCAGTGTTTTCTTTTTCTAGATTGCTGGCCTGGGCATCACTACAAATGAGCGGATGAACGCTAGGCGATATAAGCACTTCAAGGTCACAGCCACATCGATCGAGAGCCCCTTCAAGTGAGTTTCAGCACATATGCAGGGGAGAAATACTGATTTATCTGTCATACTTATACCAGCCTTTCTCTGTGTGTTGCAGTCATGGGTGTATGCGAAACCTCATAGACTTCTTTGAGCTGCGCTGCTGTGGTCTGCTGCGGCCTGTCGTTGTAGACTGGACATCCCAGTACATTATAGAATATGACCAGACCTCTGGGTCAGGCTACCAGCTTGTGTAAAACAGCAAAGGAGCAAGAAAACATGGGAGGAAGAAGGAAGATGGAGGGGAGAGGCGTTCCAACATTTGGAATGGAAGCACCACAGCATGGGGGGGGGGCACTTGCCTGGACCATCTCCTTCACCAAGAAACTGCAAAATTCAATCAGCAGTAGCATGCTGTTAACAGCCACTGCCACCAACCAACCCAGTCCTGCTCCTTTTCCACACAGCTACTGAAGCTCCAGCCAACACACACACATCACAGTGCCCAGCCTGGGGAGGGAGGTATATACTCTACTGTGCATCAGAGTCCCTTATGTTACTTACGTATTATTTTGGTTGGCCTCTTCTTACAGAATTTATTTCATAGTTGTTTTGTTGGGTTCCTTTTGTGTGCTCCTGGCTTATTGTGGAAATTAAGTTTGGCATGGTTTGGGATCATGTCTGTGATGAGGAATGGATGTGGCATCTTATCTGGTATTCAGGTAATTGAAAAGTCTTGGTAGGTGCTTCTGCTTAGTTGTGAATTTATCCTGATGATGGCGCTGTTTCCTTACCCTGATACACTGACTAGCAAAAGTATTCAAATCAAAGTGGTTTTGTATTACAAAAAATATATGCATTTTATTTAACAATTTCATTAATACACGTTTGAGCTGGAAAATGTAATGCAGTTTGTTATTCATAGTATGTTGATACTTTTGCAAGGCAGTGTTTATCTCCACTTGATAATGTGACAATATTTATTTTAAAATATATAATATTTTCCAAAATATTGATTTTATGATACCATGTGGTTCTTATACAGTTTTTTTTTTGGGGGGGGGGGCACAGCCTTTTCATTGTCTGTGAGTTTTAGTAGATATATGCAAGTTACCATTGCAGTAGGAGATCTTGAAGACTGCAGGAAAAGAAAAAAAAAGTCGCATACCTATACAACTGTTCAGTAATGTCAATTTGGGTTTCATGAACAGTTAAATCTTATGAGAAAATAGGTGACCCATTACATATAGGACCTGAATCCTAGATTAACAGAATGAAATGATTGCCTTCAACAAAGGCTCCTTCTAGCTTTTTCATTTTTATTCTATTAAACTTATCTTTTTTTAAATATCATTTCAGAAGTCTGTTTTTGTTTGCCTGCCAAAGACAATGCACTGATTATCTTTGGGCTCCTTGGTTATTACTGAAGATCCAAGCTTGTTTTCTGCCACTCCTGAAGGAGCTGTTTCCATGTGTATGCAGAGGCAGCCCCTCCCCTGTTCTCCTTAACTTCAGCTTCTGGTTTGACTGGCAGGTGGACTCTCAGCAGCCACGAACACAGTGAAATGATGTAAAGAATATGCATCTGTACATACACAAGTTAGAATTTTGTGAGTGACTATTTTAATTTTTTGTCAGTGTTAGTTGAAGCTGCTCATTTTGTTTCATTTTAATGTTACCAAATAGAGGGAAAAAACAACTAACTCAAGTTTATGACTGTAGCTTTTAGTGGTGTGTGCCACAACTGTGTATAGGCATTTTAACCTGTGCATATCCAGTGCATGTGCAAAGCTTGAATATGGGGCTGTTGCTATAGTGATCATGTCACCTTCCCTTCTGCCCCAGCGCCCGCCTGCCCCCCCCCCCCCCAGCATCTGTACATATTAATTGTTCAGTATTTGCAAGGGTTGTTTTTTATCACTTTAAATCCAGTTCATGTATCATTAGTATGTGTCCTTCATAGGCCCCTCAAGTGTGTCCTCAAGTGTGGAACTGAACTAAGTTTGGGATGGTTTTGCATCATGACTGTGACAAGGGCCTTGTTATGTTTGTCAACCTTGTAGACTGATGTATTTGAATGTTTCATACATATTACTAGTCAAATGGGAGAATTTCTTTGTCGGCTTGCTGGATTTGTTGTCCCACTGGATGTACAAACTACAGAGGGTTTGAGGATGGTACAATCAGATCAGTCAACTATTCAAGACATTACACAACTCAAACAAAAGCCCAAGAGGGGGCTTGGGGGGGCGGATGTGGCTTTCATACCAGATGCATTTGATGTGTCTAATGCTGTCATCCAGCGAGATAGAACAAAACAGCGCAAGAGAATAATAAAATTATAAGGGAATCAGCTCCTCTGCCTTTTTCTCCATGTGAAAAGCACATTCCCATCTCTGGTGCCTCAGCTGCAATCAGGATCTCACCCACTACTGCACTTCATATGGATAATTTCCAGACATGGTTTAATTTTTCTGGCTTTAATAAAAAAAAAAAAAACCTGTCAACTGTATCACCCATGTACCATTGCTTTTCAATATTCTGTGTCCAGCTATACAAAATTCTAGTTTTCATCCTTTTACTCTTCCCAAATGTTACAGAATTTAGAACAAAATGTTAGAGAAAATGTCCTGAGTTGAAGAAGAAAACTTTACACTGTGCTTTTACAGTGTTCTATCATAAGTTGCTTGAGATATAAATGCAAAAGATAAACAGAACAGCAAATTAAACAATCGGAGGAAGTGAGATTTTCACAAAATGTCATTATCTCCACATAGCATGTCATTGCTTTTTTTTTTTTTCCTCCTGGAATTACTAAATAAAAGTCTTCTCCACGGAGACCCCATAACACTGGTTGTTGCCTTTCCCCAATAATTTATAAAGTAAAGCTTCTCACTGTCTGACCCAGAATAGCTAGAGAACAAATATTACATTAATATTTAAATTAAACTTGCAGTTGTTCCGGTTCCAAGCATATATTGACCCCTAGGTCCAAACTGCATACAAGTAAGACTAAAACCTACTTAATCTGATGTGTACAAACCTGCCGTTCTCTACTACAAAGACTGGTAGAACTTAAATAACAAAGTGGAAAAACACTGAAAGACATTGTTTTGCATGTTATTGCAACACATATTTGTGCTGACTTGCTGTAACTACATGTTTTTCTTGTCTTGAAAGATACATTTTTGCACATGTTGACCCTTTGACCTTTAAACAGTAAGTCATAGATTTTAAACAAATTGTAATACCTGGAGAGCACTATAATTTGTAAGATTATGCAAAATGGCTGGTCTGGATGAAAATTTTTAGTCCACATCCACAAAGTCCATGTGTATGCATTTGAACTTCTGTGCTATGACCTACTGTTACTGACTTCTGGTAATCTTGGTTTGCAAAGAAAAGGATAGTGATTATATGCAATTGTGCACTGAAGAGCCTAATGACAATTTTCTTATAAACAATTTAAACAGAATTTCTCAAAAGGCCTCCATATGTCATGATTGATGATTAGAAACCTTCAACAAAGATGTTTGTCATGGACTGACATTTTGACAGTGCACTGCATTTTTTGATGAAAAGTCTAAATACCAGACAAGCAGTTTGGTTTCTGACATAATTAGCACAGATCGAGATGACATTGCATCATCAACACACCTCTGCCTGCCCTGGAAGAAATCTACAGCTACCAATATCAGTAAAAAGTATCCTGCATCATAACTCACCTGTCTCACCTTGTTTATCACCATGGAAAGTGCTACAGATCCATCAAAGCACACATTACATGAGTACTGAACAGTTTCTAGCCCAAGGTCATCATTCCACTGAACTTGGCAAAGTATACACAAGTTCTGCACTAAAGGAATTACCATTACATCCTACATAGATGCGGAATAATGTGCAATAATGATGTCTGTACAAATACCTACCTTGTGCAGTATGTAATACATCCTGTGAAATAACTGCAAAACAAGCAAAATACACCTCTTTGAATTCTATGGTTTTACATATCAGGACCAAAAAAAATCTGGTCCTAGGCAGGTCTTAAAATGAGGTAAATACAACCTCAGAAGAACAAAAACACATCAAGTTCTATCATGTAACTTTAACAAAAATGAATCCACAATGCAGAAGCCCTGTGTGTACACCCCTATGAATCAATAGATTATGGAACCATCTTTATCAGCAATACCATGAAGTAATTGTTTTTTGTATGACTATCAGTCTCTCACATTATTCTGGATGAATTTTGAGAGGCTATTCTTTACAACATTGTTTCAGTTCATTGTGTTTTGTGGGCATTTGTTTATACACATCTCTCTCAAAGTCTGGTCACATTTCAATTGGGTTGAGATCTGGACTACAGCACACCTTTTTCAGCTATACTGTTGTACACTGGAGATCGAAATTAGAGAACAAATGTATGAACACTTGATTTTTTCAGAAATAATGTAATCGACATTGATCAACATTTGAAGGATTTTTTTGTAAGGGGAACACCATGCCACTAGAACAGTGTTTTACAGAATAATCAAAGCATATCAACATGAAACCTTTATTTTGCAAAAAAATGTGATCATAATTAGAGAACAGCAATGACTGTAGCACAGAGAAAGATTGCAAACATTTTTTCTGAAGGTTACAACAGTCAGGAATCAGTAGAAAGTGTACAGGCCTTTGCTTTGAATGACTTCAGCACATCTGCGGCCACAGGACATCACTAGTCTCTC
>JAOYMR010000006.1:14109070-14131791 GCA_025802075.1 Tenebrosternarchus preto
ATTAGATCATCTAGGAAGCTTGAGCAAAATCCTGGCAAGGATTTTTACTTTCTGAACCTGGAATGTCCACCTCTGATCACAACTGAAGCAAATGAAGGATCATTATAGAGTTCCTAAGGGCTTAATTATGTTTCAACTCCACTTTAGGTCATAGAAACTTTCAGAAAGCTTAAAAAATAACTATTACATAAAGGTTGAATAATTGTGACATGGCAATCTTAACAAAATGTACTCACATACTTTAAATTATAGTCTTTGAGGGGTGGAAGGAGTTGAGTATTTTTGATTGTACACTGTAGACTGAGCAGCCGTTTCCTTTAATCTACAGTTGCCTACATCAATGAGTGTGCTGTGGACTCCAGCAAAACATATGGTTGTAAAAACAAAAACAAGGCCATGGCTAGTATTTGTAGTTGTGCTTTGAGGTTTATGTAGCCCAATGGTGTCCTCTCCTTGGTGGCTTGTAGATGAGCCTCATAGGAGCCATCAAAGCGATTTTGATCTAAATTCTGACTGCCAGAACTCATTGTCAAGTCTTTGATCACAGACACACTAAATTGCCCATCACATAGTATGTTGCTTTGTGTTTTATGTCCACCAAGCTTAACTCATGACCAAAGATATTTATATGCAGGTCGCGATCACACAGTGTGAACCCAACATTGGAAAGATGGGTGCTTGATCCAGACTTTAAGATGACTTGCTAATGCCCCTCTAGCTGTATAGCTAGTGCAAATATACCCTTTGACATAATTTGCATCACAGTTGATTACTTGGAATTCACATCTGCCTTCAAAATTCAAGGAGGATTAATATTAAAGTGACTCTCTTCAAAGGATGTAAGGAGGAAAAAATGTGTATCAAAAGGGTTAGATGGTGGATGTTTTGCTGTTGGCTGTAAAATTTATATATCAAATTGACTAAAGCATGTAAACTCGAGTATCAAAATGAGCGGGTCCCTGATGAGATTGAGGGCTGAAAAGAGGGACAGAAGGTAGAAAATATAGTGTCGCCAATATGAAGTACAAGTTGCTGCTTTGGGTTAGTTGTGTGATGAATAAAATGATGGGTGTACCATAAGTATCTTGTTTGTGGAATTGGCAGTTGAATGTTTGTAACAGATTTTGTATATGCAGTTGGAAAAATCAGTATTCATATTGGCGTACTAGAAAGCATGGGTGAAAAAACTTGAGTTACTAGTGCATAGTAATGTATAGTTAAATGTAGAAAGATATAGTTAAATGATGCTAGTCATAGTATACCAATTTTGTAGTTCTCTCTTGTAAGGTATTGGAAGAAGTGATTTCTAAGCACTCAAACCTGAAAAAAAAATATGCTTTTAAATATATTTGTTTTAAAAATTATCAGTTTGAGATTTAACAGGGAAACCTTTATGGTCATTTTCTGTTAAGAAGAAATGGCTCTTATCAGTTTCACATGCAAGTGAACAAAGGAAGATGTTATTAACATATTGTATCTATCCTTTTTTAATGGACAAAACCCATTCAAATTATGAGAGAGCAAAGTTTATTTGAACCTGAGTACCAACAGAGAATCGGTGCAGATGGAAGCTGAATGCTAATTTCTTTAAATGAAATGCAACCGTCAGAGTGATTCTGGAAAGTGTTTTAAAGTTTAGGTGGTAAGACAGGTAATGGACTGGAGAGTATTTGGGGGAGCCCAAGGATACAGTAGGAAACCAACAAGGAGGTACTGTTATTGAGTCATATTAAAGGTAAGGACCAAAGTATGGTCATGTTGAGTACATGAAGTGTTAATTTTCTTGTTTGGCCATCTGCAAAGTGTGGATGTTATGTCAAAAGTCCAGTTTTGCAATTTTCCTTTCTTTTTTCAAATTTGTAGAGACTATAAATTAAGACTCATAAGTGTATTTTTAGCTTTATCAGCATACAGCCTTTTCTGGTCTTAAAGCAGTGATTATTGGTCTTAAAGCAGTGCACAATTATTAGGCAAGTCTTCTTTTTGAGAATTAGGAGAATATTTGTATGTGCACAATTATTGAGCAAGTATTATTGTGCACAATTATTATGCAGCTACATGAAAACCACACATTTTCCCATGTCACTTTATTTATGTTCAAGTGAGAATTATAAACAAGCAACTCAAAACTTTCCAATAAGCATTTGTGACATTTAAAAGAAAAATCAGTGACAAATGTAGCCACCTTTCTTTTCAATAACGGTAATGAGCCTTCCATTCACTGAGTTTGTCCGTTTCTTGATCTGTTGACGATCAGCTTTTGCTGCAGCAGCAACCATAGCCTCCCAGACACTGTTCAGAGAGGTCTGCTGTTTTCCTTCACTGTAAATCTCCCATTTAAGACTTGCCCACAAGTTCTTAATTGGGTTCAGGTCAGGTGAGGAAGGGGACCATGTCATAAATTTTTTATCTTTAACGCCTTTACTGGCTAGCTATGGTGTACTTGGATGCATGTGATGGAGCATTGTCCTGCATAAAAATCATAGTCTTTTTGAAAGATACAGACTTCTTCTTACTGCTTACTGCTTAAAGAAAGTGTCTTCTAAAAATTGACAGTAGGCTTGAGAGTTGTTGAGCCCATCTTCAACCTGAAAAGGTCCAACCAGTTTGTCTTTAATAATACCTTCACCTTGCTGCCATCTGACTCGAAGTGGAGCTCTGTGCCCATTACTGATCCAGTCACAGGCTCTTCCATCTGGTCCGTCAAGAGTCATTCTCATTTTATCAGTCCATCAAACCTTTGAAATATCTGTCTTCAGATATTTCTTGGACCAGTCTAGACGCTTAAGCTTACGTGTCTTTTTCAGTGGTGGTCGGGTTTCAGCCTCCCTTATCTTGGCTATGTCTCTGAGCACTGAACATCTTGTACTTCTTGGTACTCAAGGTAGGTTGCAGTTCTGGAATATGACAGAACTGGAAGATTATGGGTTCCTGGTAGCTTCATGCTGGATTCTTCTCAAATCCATGGCAGTTAGTTTGCGTATTTTTTTTTCCTAATGCGTTTCTTGCGACACTATTGACTATTTGCCAAAAAAAACCAAAAAAAACTTTTGATGGTTCTGTGATTATGCCCCAGTATCTTAGCAATTTCAAGACTGCTGCATCCCTCTGAGAGACTTTTGGTAATTTTTTACTTTTCAGAGTCAGATGTCAGATAAATCTATTTTTTTGGCCCATTTTGCCTAAAGAAAAACACTGCCTAAAATTGCGTACACCCTATAGGGTGTTGACTTCCGTAGGCCACACCCTCCCTCATTACACAGATGCACATTACCTGTTATGCTTAAATCTATTAAGCATTCAAGTTTATTCAGTTTGGCGTTAGAAAATATACCTTAAAATGATATGGTCAAAATTCTCACTTGCCTAATAATTGTGCACACAGTGTATTGAATGAGTTCTTATCACAAGTCTTATAAACTCTACTTTCAACAAATATTTATTAGCATTTTTCTTCTCCCATTGTAGCACCATATGAAGGGGGTGTATGGAAGGTGCGAGTAGATCTCCCAGACAAATACCCCTTTAAATCTCCATCTATAGGTACAGTATCAGGACATGCATTCATCAGAGACCATTTCTTGCATAGTACTATTTTAATTTCTAGATTATTACATTGTGTAAACCAGAATGTAGAATTAAACCTTATACATAATTCACCCCTTTGTTTGTATGTTTTGTACAGGGTTCATGAATAAGATCTTTCATCCAAACATCGATGAAGCGTAAGTTGGGCATTTTTTAAAGTTTAGTTCAGTAGATAGATATGTCCTTTGTGAAGTCTGCTGGTGACGTAACATTTGCAACAACACAATACAGACTGGTGTAAGTTTAGCTTCCTAAGGGGAAGTTTTTTTTTTCTTGACATAATGCATTCAGGAATCCTTAAATAAACATGCATAATACTAATGGTAATAAGGAATATTATGTCTTTCAGGCAGTTTTTTTTTCTGTGCAAATTCCCAGTACTCATTTAATCATTTAAAATATGCACATTAGATGTGCCAGTGATGCTTTAATTATGAAGTATAAGCTAATCTTAATAACAAACAGATTTTACTTCATAATTGAAACAATTTGCATTTTCTGGTGATGTTGGAGATGATCAAATGCATCCAAAGCTGCTTCATCAGATGGGTTAGTGAAAGATACTGAACTAAACTAATATCTACCATCCCAAAAAGGTATAATGCTGTTTGGTTGATATAATTCTATGTGGTATTACTCTTGTATGTGTAATTGTAACTTGATTGGTTCAGATCGTTCTGCTTCCAAAGTAGACAACTAGTCTAAATATACAACCCCTGGCAAAAATTATGGAATTACCGGTCTCGGAGGACGTTCATTCAGTTGTTTAATTTTGTTAAAAAAAGCAGATCACAGACATGACACAAAAATAAAGTAATTTCAAATGGCAACTTTCTGGCTTTAAGAAACACTAAGAAATCAAGAAAAAAAATGTGGCAGTCAGTAACAGTTACTTTTTTTAGACCAAGCAGAGGGAAAAAATTATGGAATCACTCAATTCTGAGGAAAAAATGATGGAATCACTAAAAACTAGGGGTGTCACGATTTCGATATTTCATCAAAATCGATTGAAATTATGTCATGGTCTCGAGCATTGAAGTCAAAAAGAGGATCAACGATCCCTCCCTCTAAGCTACACGCGCTACGCAAAGTGACGCAGCGCACTGTAGCCGACGCCGCTAGTTGGCTAACCTGCAGAGTATGGCACCATGGCAAGTGCAGAGCCGGAGCTGGAAGCCACTCCTGCTTTTCCAGGGGTTGTATATATGGACATGCTGATACTGTATTGTGCATACTCTGTGCCTTAAGGCCTGGATGAATTTGATAAATGATGGTTCATTCATAATTTCAAATTATTCAAGTTTTAAACAACTTTAAGGAAAAACTTGATTATGAATTTAAAGCTCTTAAGGTTACGCATAAACATTAAGTGTGCTTCATCTACCAAAAAAGAACTCGAAATCTATTCCGAGGCTTCCAAATTTTGAAGAGGCTTGTGAAATGATGGCGAAGACGTTATTTTAACAAACTATGAATGAAGATGTATGGTCGGTGTTCTTATTTACGGAGAGGGTGGTCATGTTATAGTACAGAAGTACTGTTCTGTTCAGTGTTACTTCAAATTTGCTGTTGATCAGCCATAGTGCCTTTTTGTTTGTCTGTTTCTGAAGCTTTCTCTTTGCAATATATTCAAGTGAAAAAAAGAATAGAATACTAAATGATGATTTTTTTTATTTGTAAGCTAAAGATGAATAGTATATTAAAACAGTATTTTAATGACTAGGTGATGCAAAACGTCAAAAAGTCACCAGTGTTCATCAGTGTTACCCTAGCACTGACATGCACAAAGATACTGTTAAAGTACTTGCACATCCCCTTGAACTTAAGTTAGTGTGACCATTATTGAAAATATATTTTATGTATGTATAATGCATTTTGTATTCTGTATGTTATGCAATATAACTGTTTGTCCCCACTGCAGATCTGGGACTGTGTGTTTAGATGTGATAAATCAGACATGGACTGCTCTTTATGGTATGTATGCATTTTTGTATCTCTGTGCGTATGTGTGATTGATGTGGTTTACTGTTTTTGAGCATATGGTGATGCTCACATTCTAGGAATTAAACTAAACCGATTTCCTCAGCCATAGTAAAGATGAGCAAAAATAACTATACAATCTTAGTTTAACTTTTTTATTTTAAACCCAAAATGTGAGGTGAGGTAAGTATTCAGTGTTGGGTCATTTTCATCAAAATCAGAAGCATATCTCAATTATGCCTACAACTATTACCCTAGAACTATATAATGTTTTTAAGCTAAGAACGCCATGGATTTACAACTGTCTTTTACCCTTGGACAGTAGGGAACAGTAACTTTCTGCAGTAAGAATAGTAAGGTAGGCTACACTAATCACTGTACATTTGGATGTTTTGTTGTGCATTCACAGAATTGTGGTTATAGTAGGCAGAGACTTTGTAATAGGCAAATAATAATCTATGCACAATCAAAACATGAAAAGGAAACAGAACATGAAAAGTCAAAATCCAGGGAAAGAGTCTCAAAACAACAAAAGGTAATACAAATTAGGTTAGGCATAGCATTGAGCAATGACAACATAAAAGGTAATGTCAAAACTTTGGAAAAACAAACACAAATGGTATCATGTACAGTGACTGACAGGTGGATAGTGCTGTTTATATGCTCATACCATTAATCAAAGTCTTGGTTAAACTGGTCTGCACAGCATTGGTGTGAATGTAAACATGGTTTATGGCAAAATAATACAGCATGTAGCATGTCCAGACTTGTTTTTTGAAGTGGACCTTTGTTGCTGTACACTTCCATAAATACCTACATGTATTAGATACCACAGATATTTTTTAAATTGTCTTTTTCCTCAGCAGTGGTCAGGTTTGTGAGTAAAATGACCATATTCTAAGCCATTGACAGATTGACTTAACTCATTTACTTACATATTGTTACTGACCACAGAATTTACCTTTTGTAATTCTTATTTAGTCCTCTGACGAAAATCTCATTTTACAAGCTGGAGGATGAAAAGGATGGTCTGCAAGTAAAGACCAAGCACTTTGAGGGATCTGGAGATCTGAGATCTTTGTGTTATTTTGCAGACAGCAAAGGGTGCTAAATCAGGGTTACTGTAATTGATTTTACTAGATGCAGCAATAATATATTATGTAGATTTTTCACTTTACCCTTTACTCATTGTCTGTCTTTTCTTTTTCTTCTTACAGACCTCACCAATATTTTTGAATCGTTCCTGCCACAGCTCCTGGCATATCCCAACCCCATTGACCCCTTGAATGGGGATGCTGCAGCCATGTACTTGCACCGACCAGAGGAGTACAAGCAGAAAATCAAAGGCTAGTATTGACTGATTTTTGTTTCTTAGAAATATTTAGTTGCACCACTATTCAAAAAGGTTGTTGCCCTAAGTCAACAGGTTACAGGTTTATACTTTCAGATCCTATACTATGTAGTTTAGGTACTATATACTTTGGTACATGGTATCTAACTACTTAATCATATGTATATGATTAACTATGGTGAACAAAACACCATGTTGACTCTGAATGTGTTGAAGTTATGTCAAATCATGCCAATAATGCTGTTTGTCCATTATTTTACAGCATATGTCTTACACCCAATTTAAAAAAAATTGTGCAGTATGTATCCATAAAACAGCATGTCATTTTATAAGGAAGCCCTATAATATGTGCAGATGATTTGATAAGTGACAAAGCTGCAATCAGGTCAAATTTAAGATTTCTGGTGCATGTTTGGTGAAAATAGAACTCTCTTGCATTACAAACAAAGTGATACGACTAGTGATGGATGTTTTGAATAATTAAACTACTACATACAGCATATTGCAGATTTGTTCAGCTGAATTTGGAAGTAATGTATTATGGGTACATCCAAAATCAAATACTCTTAATTGTGCAATGAGCAAACAACATGATATGCAGAGAATTTCTTGTGTAGCATTGACAGATTATGTATAGATTTCTCCCTGCAACAGCAAATTATGTAGACTGCTTATATGGATTTTTACCAAACACACCCTGCCCTTCACAGGCAGTGAAGGTTAATGCTATACAGTGAAGGTTAATGCCATACAGTGAAGGTTAATGCCATACAGTGAAGGTTAATGCCATACTTGCAGGTGCAAGTTTCCCTGGGTAAAGCATTGCATTGAATGTAACTTTAACTTGGGCTGTGGTAGCTCACTGGTTAAAGCACTTGACTAGTAATCAGAAGGTTGCTGGTTCAAACCCCACCTCTGCCAAGTTGCCACTGTTGGGCCCCTGAGCAAAGCCCTTAACCCTCAGCTGCTCAAGATGTATTCAGTCACAATTGTAAGTCGCTTTGCATAAAAGCGTCAGCGAAATGCCGTAAATGTAATGTAAATGAATGAGCTAAGAAAAATAGTTCAGTACTTGATAATTCCAAATAAGAACTGAACAGTGAATGCACTAATCCACAATTTTTTGAAGGCATGAATTGAAAGTGCAAAATTCTGAAATGTAACTTGTAATGATGTAGCCAGTACAAATATTTGGTTGGTTGGGAATATTTTGAGATTAATGATGGTTATTTATTATAGGTTATTTAAAACCTCAATAATTTCTTTCTTAGTACTTCTTGAGATCTACATGCTGTCAGTTTTCATCAGCATTTCTTTTTACAAATGAACACTAAGACCTGATGGGATGGAGCTTCAGTTTAAAGTAAAATGCTCACATTTGCTCACTCTTTTTTAAAAACAGTGGACAGTGCAGAGGCCACACATGGGTGCTTAATGAAATTAAGTTTTGGCTAGAACAGACGGGTGACTCTGGCAGAAATCACACAGTCAATACAGTAGACTCCACATGCATATCCCACAGCTCAGTGCAGTGTTCTTTAGCTTCCATGTGATATGGGAATAGACCTACTGTTAACATGCCTCTGTTAACACCATGACATCTGACACAGCACCTCACCTTGTGAGGTTGCTAACCGGACTCTAGAGGACTGACGTGTCGTGGGCCAGTGAGTTATGGTGCCATGGTACCATGGCTGATGGTAGGGCACGTGTGTGCTGCAGACCCGATAGAGCCATGGAGCCCAGTTGTCGACAAGTATTGTACAGACTGGTGGTGGTTGTTCCATACTGGTGTGGGATGTGGCATGGTTTGAATCCACTGGTCTGCCTAAACACATCATTGACCAGTACATACTATATTTCCCTGCTTGGTGACCATTTCCCTTCACAATCTTCAAGTACTCTCACAGTGATGTCAGGTTGCAGGTTGCGTGCGTGCGTGTGTGTTATTTATATATATAAAGATATAGTGAAGTACACAAGGATGTTTTGGATAGAAGTCCTTCATCAGCTGTATTTGCATACTCTTCTGGAATCTCGCACACACTCTGACCTAATTTGGAAACTGTGGATTCTTAAGAGTACTTAAGATTATTGATTTTGGCTTGAGCATATTCACAGATTTGTCAAAAGATCAACAGAGTTGTACCTGTTTTAGAAAGACTTTTGATAATTATATTTTCCGTGATCTGATTAAAAAAAAGTAATAAAAATAAAGTTGAGTAGAAATTGTTGGTTATTTATACTTTAATAGCTTAATTTGGACAATTTAGAGTGTTATGGTTATGTTGATATCAATGTTGCAATGCTTCAAGCAAACAAATTTAAAGGGACAAAGTTTTTTTTGTTGGTTTTTTTTAAACGTTTTATTTTTTTGTTTGTTTTACTTTTTTGTTGTCGCATACATGTGGTTTAAGTATCCTCATCCTCACAGATGCACATCTTTTCTATTACACATACAAGCCATAGTGGAGTCTGGATTATATTTATAGAAAATTGGTGGCTGACAAGTTCTTGGTAATCTCTGCAAATCTTGCAGTCTGACAGTACATGTGATGCAATAAAGGTCCTAAAATGTTTCATTTAATTGTATTTAATATATGAATATTCTTTAGAGACACAATGGTAATCTAATCCAACAATTCATATGATTCTTACAAGTAGATATATTTTTCTGACACACGAGATGTGTGAGATTTCTAATTTCATTGTAATGCAAATTATGATGACAATAAAGGCGATTGCGATTCCGATGTGGCCCAATGGACCCGAATTTTTCTTTAGTGAATATTTAAAATGTTTTTGTTTTACAGTGTCTTTCTCTCTTTTTACATGCAGAATACATTCAGAAATATGCAACAGAGGAGGCTCTGAAGGAGCAGGAAGAGGGGGCAGGGGACTCTTCATCAGAAAGCTCCATGTCTGATTTCTCAGAAGATGAGGCACAAGATATGGAATTGTAGTGGAATACAAACACACCTCTTCTTTATTGCAGAGACTATATAATTTCCTAAACATGAGAAGCAGACTATAATATTCATATTTAAATGAGGCAATTTTATTATTATTATTATTATTATTATTATTATTATTATTACTACTACTAAATCTGGATTTTTATGGCTATATAGCATTGATAATGAATACATCACCATCTTTAGGTGTTCTTTCTCTGTTTTCTGTTTCTTTGAGTCCTCTCTCTCTCTCTCTCTCTCTCTCTCTCATTTCACCACTTAACAAAAGCTTCCCACACATTCTGTGTTGGTCTAGCTAGAGTACATATAACTACTGAATGATATATTTTACCATATAGACCCGAACCACCCTCCCATTAAAAGGCAGTTTTCCATGATGAAAGTACCTTTTTTTTTGTTTGTTTGTTTTGGTTTTGGATAATACTCTCCAAAATTTCTGTTTGACATGTCTACCATGGGTTGTAGCAATGAAACTGCTAAGGATTTCCCATATCTAGCATGGTGACAACAAATATATTTTTTTCAAACTTACATAGGCTCAAGTTTGCTTGAAAGCACAATCTGTTACTTGGCAAAATGGATAAATGGTTAAGCTAATTAGATACAAAACATCTTAAGTTGACTTGTCCAATTGTTTCCGAGTCTAAAGTGGACAAGTGATTGTCAAAAAGTGGTGAATCCTTAACATGACCTAAACTCACGAAACGAAATTGCTTAGACCCATCCTTAAGCCCAGATCTACAGGTAAAATGTATCTCCAGCTGCAGTAGGTAAGTTGGACAGGGCATGGGTGTGTTGAGATTATGCCCCCTTTGTGATCTGTGGTTTGTTTCCAAACTAGAATTTTATTGTTTCCTTGGTAACCCCTGTGTTGTTATTCATAAAAAAAATAGAATCTAAGAGGGAACTACCTTGTTGACTTCATTGCTGTTATACCCCCTCTACTCCTGCCCCTCTTGGTTTCTGTATGGATCTGTTTGGATAGAACTGAAAAGCTGCCCAACCTATTTTACATCTCTCATTTGAGGCTGATATTGGTCAGCTGAGTCAAATGTGTGAAGCCTCAATAATCAACCAGCTTTAAAACTTTCAAGGAAGGTCATAGGTTAATATAATGATGGTATGGTTTATACAGACTGCACTTTTTCCATGCCATCACATAAATTAAATGTGTATTAACTAGTCTCCATATTAGCCTAACTCAACTGCTACAGCTTATCACAACTGCTGAGACTTATCCTGACATAAAGATTTCTCAGGACAAACACAAAACCATTCATAATGAAGCACAGAACTTAATATTCTAGATGAGTAAAACAGCATTGTGATAACCACCCTGACTCTTCATTCATTTTGTTCTTATGCTATGTGCAGAATCTTGGGGTGTACTCTCTTGCTCTCTCTCGCTCCCTCCCTCTCTTCCCATCTCTCACACATGCATCTTTCATATTATAACAATATAGCGAGTTGTTTTGGACATTGCTGGTTTAGAGCATTTGGGCAGAGCAAAAAAAACAAGCATTTATAGGACTAATCAACTTGCCTATTGTTTGTACATAAATATGAAAGGATGCATTTCATTTTTAGAAGTTATTTGCCAGGGTGGTGGAAAAAATACATAGGATCTGTAAAATGGTTGTCCCAGTACAAATTTTATCTTATTTCTACTTGCAAATCGATCCAGTTCGTAAAGTTCATCTACGTTTTACCTTTTTTGATGAAAAGGGATCCTTCTTACTAAATCAGAGTGCAGTAAAATCTAGTTTATTTGTTTAAAAAACACATCCATGCTCAGATGGCCTTAACAACTGATCTGGTTGGTTTTTGTGATTTTGACTTTTGAGTATTCTAACACTGCAAGTATACTGATGGCCAAAAATATCAATAACTGAACTTAGTAGCTAACTGGCTAAAACCACAAAGTGGTGTCTGTCCAAAAGGGGAGGCCTGAGAGGAGACTTGAGAGGAGGTCTTTTTCACACTTAGCTTGCTTATATTGCTCCTGAATATGACTATTAATTCCTTTCATTTTAATTCCTCCTATTGCCCCTAAAATCAACACAAATTATTTTATTGTATGGAAAAATGTTTTTGGATTAGCAAAATACTCCAAATTTTTTTTGGAATCCAAATCTCATATTTTTGTCCTCTCCATTTTTAAAGGATGGAAAATCTATGACTATGAAGACAAAATGCAAGATATTCAAAATATTTCATACTTTAATGTAGCTTTGTTTTACGAGCAGTGTTTGGACCTTCCCAGTCCCTCAAACAAGCACATTTGCTTTTCAGCAGTGCTTTTGTAGTCATGGTTAGTAATTTTGGCATGCATAGCAACACTAACCTATATATTACACCATTAGCTTCAACAATCTAAACCCCTCCATTGTATTCTCTATTTTTTTTTCTCCACAGACAATGAAAATGATTCCTAACCCGTTCCCCTCTCCCCTAGAATCCTAGATTGTCAAACATTTTTTGTGCTTCCAACGCTGAGATCTAATTCTAAATTACTTTGATATTTTGTTGTTGAATCAAAAAGAGTTGATGGTGCACGACTACAGGAAAGAGCAATCCATTATCCTTTCATATCCTTGCCACACACACATTTTTCTGATGGAAGTAAAGAACACCATTTTCTGACTGCTGCCAAGTACACACAGGGGCTTCCTTCCAATGTCATCACTTTCAACAGTTTCAGCTAAAGGACTAAACCCCAAAGTACTTGCCCAGCTGTGTTTTTAGAATAAAAATTAAATAAACAGTTTTATTTTCATCTGAATAGTTTTTCAAAGGATTATATATTTGCTTCTGCTTAAGTACTGCTGAGATATTTGAGTGTTGAATTGCAGTACTTTTTAGAGTGTTGTGCGATTTGGTATTTCTTTAACAACCATTGCTGTTGCCTCTAGGAGCACAAGCAGGTCAACCATGGTAACTGACAAAGAAAGATGTTTGGATGGTATCACTGCAAACAAATGCTGTCCTGTTTGTTCAGCGTAAACCTTTGATGCGGATGATCTGTAGCTTAATGACCAACTATCGATGTTGCCCAAAAATTCTATCAAGAATGGTAATTCCCTATGTAAATGGAATCTAAAGAGTCCCTCCTTTCTTCTTTGCACTTATCATGTGATCAGTGTAGAGTGTAGAGTCTACCATCTTCCCCTCATGTCTGTGCTTTATAAACATTGCACACGGAGGACACAGCATTTTTCTTCAAATATTCTCTACGTATGCTTTTTTAATGAATGCAGTTTGAGGTATTATGGTAATTCATTTTCATTTAATTTTTCATAGTTTTCATTATTTTCATTGTCAAGTGGGCATGCCTGTCATAGAGGACAAGTGCTCTTTGTCTATAGGATTATAACCTTAAATAGTTGTGTACAATAAACTGTGTACAATAACCTTTTTGTAATAAAACATTAAATGTGTACAAACATAATAGTGGGTTGTTTGTAAATGTATAGTAATGAGAACAAAGTTTTGAACAAAAGCTTAACACAGGAGAAGAGCACGAAAACATGGTGTTTTTGTTTCCACTAGATGGCAGACGTGCTACACAGCACTGACGTACAGGCTAAGTGAAAGACATTTGCAATGTTGCAAATGCATTTAGAAAATTGCATTATACAAAATTATTGCGCCTCTGCACACTGGATCCTACAGACTGCGTCAGTAATGTGTTTATATTGTATGGTGACATGCATATTTGCAATAGTTATTTTTAGTGATCAAGACAATGGCAACAAAACTTGCTTAATAATGTTTTTTGCACTTGGTATTAATTTTGTCAAAACAAACCCAAATCTTTACTCTGAAATCATGTGGTTTCTTAGGACTAGGATAATGCCCAAAATAAAATGTTCAGTATTTACTTGTGGAAAAACCAATGTTGGGTTAATATAGCTACTCTTTAATTCGTGTAGTCTGACTGATATAAAAATGTTAGGCAAGTAAGTTTTGGCTACTTAAATATTGTTATATACAGAGCTGTAGCACAGGCAGAATGCAGCAGCCACACCTCACTTAGAGCCCAGACTATACAGATTACAAATAGGTACTCTGTCTACCAGACCAAAGAGCACATTCTCTGATACAACTTCTAGAACATACAATTTACTCTCCTGACAGTTGTTATACCACTCTTCCCTTCAAGTGGTAACTGTCTGTCACATGACACTAATAAACTTGCATTATTAGCAGATACAGATTTGTACATGGCCACCATTTATTTCCAACTGTTTCCCATTGGTTCTTTAGGGTGCTAATACAAAACACTAGTTAAATATTTTATCAAGAGACGTATATGGAAAATTTCTCTATACCAGATGAATGCAACACCAGCATGTTCAACTTGTCTATATAACTTGATTGACTGATTGATAAAGACCATTTTCTATTTTCACATCTGGACTTTAAACTGAAGCCACTACTGATAATACTAAGACTCCAGCCATTTCTGATTTTGTTGTAGTTTTCATGTGCAGGCTACTATTAGACAGTTTTTTCAGTCTGAAACATTGGACAATTGGAGTATCGCTAATGACCTTGCTGTCTTATAGCAACATAGGATATTGTACCGAATACCATGTCTATAGATGTACATATATGCTGCCAGTTCTTTTTGGGGCAATTCTATGTAGTCAGAAGAATAGAACATTTGTATAAAACAATGAACATAAGAATGAGGAATGTTAAAACAGTTTACAAAATTGTTTATCCTGTGCTTTGAATTTTACAATTTGAGAATAGGTACATTATCACAATCACCTCTGAATAATGGAAAAAAAAAATAAAGCCAAATGAGCTTGTTCCAATGATGAAAGCTCCTGACAGGAGTGGGTTGTCCCATTGTCAGCGATCCAAAACTATGAAAAACTGATATAAAAACTTTACCACATTTAGGAAACATACAAAACACAACTATATATATTCTATGACACCTACTACACAAGGACATGGCATAAAGGCATGTACTGTGGCTTCTGAGAGGCAATAAACCTGATCAACATTTCTGCTACCTTTAGATTAGAAAGCTTACAAACCTTTTAGGGCACGATATGTTGTTCTCTGTGTTTGTGTGCTTGTGTGTAAGTAGCAGTGCAAGCTCGTTCCAAGGGCCTGACCTCCAGCAATTTGAGCAGCAACACGAGCTACTCAATGAAATATTTAGAGCTCATTTAACTGCATTGCAATGGTCAAGAGGGCTGAAAGCCTCCATGATGTAATGCGAAGTACCAAATGGCTCCTGTGATTGGACCAGTCCTTCACTGTCACATGACTCATCCCTGTGGTGCCCTGAAGCCTATATACACTGATCTGGTAGTTGATTGGGTACATGTACAGTATTGTGCAAAAGAGAACACTTTTTTACTTTTTTGTGTAAAAACACATGTAATTTACTTACACCTTCCCAATTCTCATGGAAGTGGATTATTCTATAGCACTAAAAGGGTAGATAATCTTTTAATATAGTATATTTAAAAAATGTAAAGTTCATACAGTTCTAGTGTCATTACATATGTAAGTGTCAAAAGCTTTTTATGACACTTGGGTGTTACTGAAAAGCAATCAAGATTTAGTAAGAACAAATAAGAACCAGTAAGGTATTGTGGCTGATGGTATTGAATGCTCTAAAAGTATATGAAAGGATTGATATTCTTTATCAGAGGAGATCAAAGAGATTATTTTACTACCTTAGTGCAGTTTCAGTGCTGTGATGTGGTCAAATTAGTTTATTGACATGATTTGTCTGGAAAAAGGCGCATAACTGATAAAACTGCTTTTTCTAATACTTTGGAGATTAACGACAAGTTAAAAATTGGCCTGTAACTAGTAAGATTACAGCCAGGAGAAGTGTCTTCTCATAAAAGCCCCTCACTTTAACAGGTTTAATTCAGGACTCAGACACGCATCCAGTTTTGAAATCCAGACTAAAGACTTATTTATGTCTTTTGGGTAATATCTTGTATCTAAAGGTTCAGAGCCTGGTGCCCTTGGTCTTAGACTTCATGGTTATCTGAGGTGCTGAGGTGCATCCAGCCATTTCATGTGTTCACTTTGCTTTGTGACAGTAATGTGGGTGGAATGCAATGTTTTATTGTGGTAACCCCTCACTTTTAGTTATGCTGCTACAGAGTTGCATGCTTACTGGCACATTTACTGACTATGGACTGTTCATGCATCATTTATTTTTACAGATCTAACAACATCTTTTTTGGTTTTATTTGCATGTTACTGTGGCAATAATGTAATCACTAGACTAGACCTGCTCATCAATAACAAATCATATAACATGACACCAGAAAATGGCCTGATGCCACTATTTCCATCTAGCCACCCCATCTACTCTACTCCAAAGCATGTGGAAACAGCTCTGTGAATAATTTTTAATTATTTGGATTGTAGTAGTAGGAGTACATGAAGAGGAAAGTAACTTGCTTGAGCAGAGACTCAGAATGCCATGAACCTTTGCCATGAGAAATGTAAATGTAGGTGTTAAGTCCATTTTATACCAGGAAGGATGCAGCAAGCAAGACAAGTCGCAGCTAATCTTTCTATTTCACACTAAACGTGACTCACAGCAGTAATCTAACTGTATATGTATAACTGTGTTAAATAGAATGCATCACCATACAGTTCTTGGCTTGGGGAAAGTTATAAATGCATTTCATTTTTATGTAGTTGGCCATTTTCAGTGTACTACTGGTCTCACAAGTGAGGTTATTCAGTTGACTGTCTCTTGTTGTGTTTTTTAAATGTCCTCATATACATGTGCATTTTGACTGGCTTTCACCAATCAAATTGGCACATGGGAATTTAGCCTTACAGAGAAAAAATAATCAATAACATGAACACAGACACAGGAAAGCTTCTCACTTTTGCTTTGAGAAACAAAAAAATATTGTTCCTTACATTTAACTATTTGTAACAATGGTGCAGACAGCATGTAACACTTTGCTTCCATGTAACCACTCAGCTGGGGAAAAAACACAAAAAAATGCTGTATTGTGCTATTTTGACCTTATGCACAGGCACAGACTGTTGTTCCTGTCAGAAGGGTGCATTGTTTTCCTAACAACAAGCCTTGGATCACCAAGGACCTGAAGGAACTCCAGAACAAAAAGAAGCAGGTATTCAGGGGGTTATCTATTTACTGCAGAGGGCTTATTCACATTAAGACCACACCACCACCACCACAGTGAGAATCACTTCTTTTGATTTCTCAAGTGCATTCAATACTATCCAACCTCTCGTGCTGATTCAAATACAGGTGGTTATGCTCATGATCGTTTGGGTCGATGACTAACTGACCCAACTGAACAGAAAATACAGTTTTTCCAATATGGAATTTGTACTACAGTCAGCGATTTTTGTTGTCTGAAAATGGCGGTTTCACTAAGGGCGAATCAAGAGCAAAATCTTAAGTTTGGCAAAGATTCATCACAAAGCTCAAAAAGAGGGTAATAAGTGTGTTAATGACTAATGTCTATTAAATAAATAACATTGCTCTTGAAATGAGAATGCCTCTAAGGCAAATGAACATCTGGAGTGGTTGCATTTCTAGGATAGACAACAGCATGTACATCCAAAAATGGAAGAGGAACAAGGCATACAAGAAGAAAAGAAAGATGAAAACTAGTTGAAAGATTACTTTGTATTGGCATTTTTACACAAACACGCAAAAAAAAAAAAAAAGCAGATAAAATAAATGTCAGCAAATAAGCCAGCAAAAAAATGAATGGGACTCACTAACCAGTCCCTTACTGGGTGGGAAGTCAGAATTGAAATAGGCTGCTGTCAGGAGGAAAATTCAGGAGGAACCAACTTTATTTACCTGCTGATTAACCCAGGGTGTCTCTCCACCCCCAGATGCCACTTGGCTATGCTCACATGGACTTATCAGCCTGTCTGCTCGTTAAGACAACATTTGCAGAGCAGTCAGTACTGAGTAGATGTGATTAGTAACTACTTAAATGTACTCAGTGACATGTTTTCATGTAATGTTTTGAGGATTACTCTTTTCTGAGTATTTTATAACCATGCTGAGGTAAATTCATGAAAGGAACCTACTTTTTGCTCCGTTACATTATAGTCATTTACTAATCTGCCTCATCATTTGGTGTTCCATCTTATTTAGGATGAGTTTGATATATTGGTGGCAGTATATCTATAGCTATACTGTTGTGACTGGTCATATTTCTTGACGTTTGATAATTAGTATTTATTTCGATCTAAAAGAAGGATATGAAAGTAAGACACTAGGATTAGAAACTTCAATGCTAATAGATAATGAATATATCTTTTCTGAATAAAATTGCTTAAGCAATTTTTGAGCTACATGGATAATGTGTTTGATAACACTTGTTATCAGTTATCAAAAACATGTTAATGTGTTTGCTATTTATCATCTTTCTTCTATATCATGGCAATCCCAAGATGATGTATTGCTTGCATTTCATACAAACAGGATTTTCGTTTATATATCTGGTGTACTTGTTTGAAATTGTATTTCTTCTCCTTAACTTACCACTGTACAGTGGGTCTCAAAAATAAGGAAACACACATATAAAATGAAACTGCTTTGGCAGAAGGTAATACAATTATAGACACAAGCTGTGTAGGAAAGGAGAAATGTGTTAGGCCATATCACCAACATAGCAGCCATCTTGATTATTGCCATGTTAGATACAACTTCAAATTTTTCAAAAAGGCAGGTGTATGTTGCATCAAACTGGTCTGAATTTCACGTTATGCTTCATGTTAATTTAACTTTATTTTGTAATGTGGCCTGGGAGCTTAGAAGGCACTTCAGTCATAACATGGGGGTTTCCACACTTCTTTGTCATCAGAAACAAAGAAGATTCAACTAATTGGTCACAAAAAGAGACATATGATACTCCATTTACATTTGTGCCCAATCACAAACAGGTGGGTTGCTGCTTTGTTTAGGGATTATCAATCAGTATGTAACGGGCAAAGACTGTCCAGACAAGGAAAAAGAAAAGGAAGCTCCACACAGACTCCAAAGTGTTTAATGAAAGCAATGAAACAAAACCGAACTGAAAACGCATAACTATAACAAAAGATATCAGTGACAGTGACATCAAAGACTAACAAGGTCTGAACAAAAACTGGGCATTTAAATAAGGAACAACATAAACACACAATAATTCTCAGGTGTTGAGCTAATCAGTGGATAATGCCCACCACCTGAGTAAAGCATGGACAATGTAAACAAAATATGAAAACAATAGCAAAACCATCCATGTGTACCAGTAGGGTGGTTCTCTGCATCGTGACACCATATCTCTGTTCCAATGCATGAAGGTCAGGCAGACCATGCGAGGGTAGGTTTTAAATCTAACTGCAAAGTAGGCACCGAGGCATCATGGAAAAAATGCCTTGTTGCCTTATTTAGCATATAATAATCCCTTCACTGCATGATTTCATAAGATTTATATGTAATACAGCAAAACTAGGAATCACACTGAAATCTAATTCCTTATCATGTAGGACTGCATACATGTATTTAAGAAATGATTACATGATTGAAAACATCAGGAAATAAATTAAGTGCACTTCCATAGACCAGTAAATACATTTTGGTAGCTGCCTAGTTAAGACAATTAATTAATCTTTTTCCCCCAGTTTGTCTCGAGGAGCTCGTGGCTTCTAAATACTTGTTCCAGTACCAACTTACTTCCTGCCCATTGGTATAGAATTACTATAATTAACTCTTCTTTTGGTCAGGGTTATATTCCCAATCATAATTAAACCACTCATTTAAACTGGCATGTATACTTTCCTCATCAGATTCAGATAAATTGGTTCATGCTCTGATTTAATTAAGACTGGTTTATTCTAACATTCTTCTGATTGAATGCTATAAAAAAGTTATTACATAAACTCCAACTTGTACTGAAAGCAGCAGCCCCCAACAAAGGCTAGAACGTTTAACCACATTAAACCTGTTCTTACAGCTGTGCACTGGCTCTCAGTTAAATTTCAGATTGTTAAAAAAAAAATCTTGTGGACATAAAACACTTAATGGTCTGAACCCACTGTATCAAAGTAAACTCATTGCATACTGTAACCTACCTCACCTAATCTCAATGCAGGGTTTGTATTAGTTCCTAGAACTACTGAAATTACCACTAGGTGTTACACTCTATTATATGTATTGTGCATGTCTCTTTCTGAACACCTAAGTGGTCAATATTCTTTAAAGACAATTTCACAGTCCTTGAACCAGTTTAGTATGTTCCAGATGAATTACTAAAAGCAAAAGATTATGTACAATTTAAAATGTTCTCACAGAATTATGTGCTATCAGAGTGTAATTCAGGTTTAGAAAGTGTTCAATATAAATAATTTTATGACAGTTTAAATTGGAAGTACAACCAACTTATTGTTGGTGATTCATACTGCTTTGGGGCTGAACATTGATGATTTTGAAATATGCAACCCATCCAAGAAAAAGTACAAGCTATGTGATGTTTACTGGATGACCGCTAATCTACCTATTAAATACAATTTATCTCGACTCATAGTGATGTCAAAACTTTTGACTTTTAGAGCTTCTTGTCAAAAGCATTAATCTATTAGAGACCAAAAGACTTTATGTCCAGTGATTAAGAGAGTGTTACAGAAAAATTATTTACATATTTTGATACATATATTACAAGTTTTAATACAGAGAAATACTGTAGGTTTTGTTTAATCAGTTGAAGGTAAATATAAGATCATGAACAAGTTGATGGATATCTGCAGCTTTGCAAGTTGACCAACATATCTGACTTATCTGAAATCAGAACATCTCTAAAAGTAATACATAAAAGAAGGCATTTACCGAGCTAATGGCTGTCACTGGTACAAAGTAAGGACTGACGAGGCTCTCCTGCTGGTACCTGTCCCGGACCAACCACCTCCTACTCATCCAGATGCAGATGAAGGATTAATCAAGTGGATGGAGGCCCGCATCAGCACCCCTGGTGTGGCACATCCCCGGACTATGCTATAGCTTATTTAGTACTGTGTTTTTTTCCACCTATATATTTATCTTGTTGTCATGGTGACCGGTGTTGGCCAGAAGTTTTTCCTTGCCACTGTTGCCCTGTGGGCTTGGACTCGGACACTTGTAAAGCTGCTTTGAGAAAACATCTGTTGTAAAAGGCGCTATATAAATAAAACTTCATTTGATTTGATAATCCACAACCATAAATCAGAGAGCATGCACAAAAACAGAGAGAAGTCTGACATAGCAAACAAATCTGAGAGGAATTTGACAAAGATGATATCCAGGAGACAAAACTGAACAATAGCTGGAGAGGCATGAACAGGTATGATGGATCAGTATGCCTGGCAATACTTAGCAATAAATGACTGAAAACAAACAGTTTAAATAGACAGACAATGAAACACAGGTGAAAACATTCAGGAATCAGAGGATGTGAATTAGATGAGTTTTGCAATTGGTGAAGCTGGGTGGAATGATGTAGTCAAGGACAGGGAGTATGGCAAGTAGTTAGAACCACCTGAGAGATGCAGAAGGCCACAAAAAACATAAGCCACACTTGGAGGAAGCTCAAGCCTGCAAGCCAGAACCACCATGGCACTAGACTGATGGGGTCAAATGAAACTGACCATCTGCAGATTCTGCAGGAGGGTTACCAGGGCATTTCCTTAAGCAGCCCCAGGGGCAAAGTGCTGGTATCCCAGGATGGAGTTGATAGTAGCCACCCACTGCAGATTCAGGATATTCCGTGCCGCCACCCAAAAACATTTTTCTTCAGCAACACTCCCAATCAATAGTGCGTTGCAAGTGCGTTGGTAGGTCAGTTAATTGATTTGTTTCTTGACTTTGAACAGTCCAATATACTGTGGCTAGTGTTGCTTACACCACTCAGCAAACCTAAAGTCCTTGGAGGACAGCCAAACACAGTCTCCAGATTGGAAAGTGGGAGCCTCCCACCGTTGTATGAACCTTGTGATGACAGAGATCCATGTCAGTTGATTGATGAGTCTGCTCAGTAATTGTAGAGGCATGAACAGGTGACACTTAATGCACATGGGGAAGACATGGCAATATTCTACACTGAATGAGTAAAATCAGGTAAAATAGACAAACAATAAGACAGATGAACACATTCAGCAATCAGGAGAGGACAACTGGATGTGAATGTTGATGGAACTTGGTAGAGTGAAATTGTGTTCCAATTGATGGAACTGCATGGATGTGCAAAGATTCTTCTCTCACATTTAAGAACTCGGGGTACCTTTTTATACTCTTTTGCTGTTCTAGATCAGAATTTCCAAGTTCAAAATTAGGTTCTTATGCAGCATTTGACCAGAAGAACAGAGAATAGTTAAAATTATTTTTTTGTGTGTTTTTTGTTTGGTTGGTTTTTTTTTTTTACAGAACTCAAACCAGCATAGAAAAGTTATTCTTCTTGGCCTTCCCTACTTTCTCAGAGAGCAGCCTTCCAAGTTCAAGATCAACTTTTCTATGCTGGTTCACACAAAAGGTATGTGTCCTTTTGTGTGACACAAACAAAAACAAGTCACTAGCCAGAGAAGACAAAAACTGAGCAAATGGGGTGGACCAAAGACAAACAAGAGAACAATCAAAATGGTATACCTGAAATCAATCCAATTAAGCAAACAAACCAAAGCAGGATGAGAACGGAGCAAAATCCAGAGAACAAAATACAGTGGTATGCAAAAGTTTGGGAACCCCTGATAATTTTCATGATTTTCCTTTATAAATCTTTGGTTGTTTGGATCAGCAATTTCAGTTAAATATATCATATAGCAGATAA